>JBAWJQ010000228.1:600000-806260 GCA_037783105.1 Bactrocera zonata | reverse complement strand
CGCTGTTTGGTTGAAACCAAAGGTCGTCCACATCAACATCCTCCAATTCGAGCGCAAAAATCTTATTCAAATACTAATACTCTCGGGTTATTCAAAATAGACTTTCTATTATTGCAATGGTAATTCAAATATCTTACCCTTGAGTGACTTCTTCACGATTTTAATTTAAAATTATTCTTAATATTATTCTGATTATATGTTATTTTATTATAGTGCTATTTTTAAACATTTTTACCTATAAATGGGTATGGCTTAGAGCTTAGTGAACGATTGTTTTCCTTTCTATATTATCCAACACTAATTTTAATTGTCGGGACTGGATAATCATTGAGAGAAAAGTCTTTTACGATATTCAGATTATATGTAAACGGGTTTCTCAAAACGATGCTACAAAAGTAGACCGATTAGGACAGCAAACGACGCCATATTTTTTCCCGCTCTTTTGACATTTCTCTTTAGTAAGGTTTGGCATTTCATACACGCCTCTTTATCGAGATATACGATCCAACAACGAGTCAAAACTAACGAAATTTACTGCCGAAATTCGGAGTCAGTGCCTCAACTTTAAGAGCCCGACGTCCAATTTATGGTCGTCATAATCGTTTTGTCATATCAATAATTGAATTGATTGTCTAGTTGAAAACTTTGAATCCACAGGCACAGTATAAAATGTTCACGTGCCAATAAGATAAAGAAGTGCCCGTAGTGTCGAGAATATTGCTGCCGCTAGCGCATCAATTGAGGAAGACTCAAATCAGTTTCTCACACGTCGTTCTTCTCAAGCATTGGGCATCTCTGCGACGTCGTTGTGGCGAGTTTTGCGAAAAGATTTTGGCTTACATCCTTACAAGATCAAATTGACGCTAAGAACTGAAGGCGCTTGGCCATAAGATATCGTCGTATTGTCGTGAATTGTGCTGAGCAACAACTAGAAAATGATCCGGATTTTCATCGAAAAATCATCTTCAGCGATGAGGTTCATTTCTGGCTGAATGGCTTCGTCAATAAGCAAAACGTGCGCAGCAATCCACACGTACTCCAGAAGTCACCATTGACTCGATTGAAAAATTTCCGATTGGTGCAGTTTAAGGACCTGCTGGCGTCATTGGGCCGTACTTCCTCCGTGATGATCAAGATCGGTATGTTACTGTGAATGGGAATCGCTATCGTTCAATGATAACCGAATATTTTTGGACCGAATTGGATGATATGGACTTGGACAATACTCGTATGTGGTTTCAACAGGACGGCTGCCACAAGCCACATATCGAATGTCACTATCGATTTATTGAAAACAGAGTTTGGTGAACGTGTTGTCTCACGAAATTGCCCAGTCAATTTGCTGCCACGGTCGTGCGATTTGACGTCGTTAGAATATTTCCTGTCAAGTCCATGGTCTATGCCAACAAGCCAACGACGATTGATGAACTTCGTACGAATGTCGAACGTGAAATTGCAGTAGTATCAGCCGATTTATGCTTGAAAACCGTTGAAAACTGGTGTTCAGCCTTTGGACTTCTGCAACCGTGCTCATGGGCTATGCAAAAGAAATTGAGTTCCATACATAATGGCAGCGAATGTACTTTCACAGGAATAAAGAATTTCATTGATATCCCAAGACCGTTTTTGTTTTATATAATACTTTTGTAGATGCTCTTATTGAAAAATCTATTCTATACCCTGAACAGGGTATATTAAGTTTGTCACGATGTTTGTAACACCCAGAAGCGTTGGAGACCCTATAAAGTATAAATATAAATGATCAGTATGTTGAGCTGAGTCGATTTAGCCCTGTCCGTCTGTCTGTCCGTTCGGCCGTCCGTCTGTCTGTCTGTCTGTATATATACGAACTAGTCCCTCAGTTTTTAAGATATCCTTTTGAAATTTTGCAAACGTCATTTTCTCTTCAAAAAGCTGTTCATTTGTCGGAACTGCCAATATCGGATCACTATAACATATAGCTGCCATACAAACTGAACGATCGGAATCAAGTTATTGTATGGAAAACTTTCGCATTTGACAATGTATCTTCACCAGATTTGGTACAGATTATTTTCTAGGGCAACAATGTAATCTCCGAAGAAATTGTTCAGATCGGTTCACTATAGCATATGGCTGCCATACAAATCGAACGATCGGAATCAAGGGCTTGTATGGAAAACTTTCGCATTTGACGTGGTATTACTTGGCATGGATTACTGCTTAACATAATAACATAATCTCCGAAAAAATTGTTTAGATTGGATTACTATAGCATATAACTTCCATACAAACTGAACACATAGTTACTAAAAGAAATGCACCTGTAAAGGGTATATTAGTTTCGGTGCAGCCGAAGTTAACATTTTTTCTTGTTTTTTTTAATTTTGCTTCTTCCAGAAATTAAAATTTTTTCTTGGAAGCAGTTGAGAAATTGAATATAGGCTTTTCCTTTCAAGCCTTAAAAAGGCTATGTGTATTGATTGGTTTATAGAAAGACCACATTTTTAAGCCTTTATAAAATATCAACAGTTCTTTATTCGAATATTAAAGTCATGTGACCTAAAGCCGCCGGGTCATAATAAAAAAAAACATTTGCATTATAAATTCCTGAAATAAGGTATTTTTCTTTATTTATTTTCACAGATGGGTATTTCTTCATGAGTGCGGATATTTGCCTACACAAATACGAGTTTGTATGGATATGTGAGTGTGTATGATTTTCACTCACCTTTTATAGAAGAATGTGGTTAAATAAGGAACTGGACATTCAAAAGCATTCCACTGTCGCATTGCATTGGCTTCCCTATGAGATTCCTATAAGAATGTAGATAAAAACACACATATCCATACATTCATACATGTACATATACACATTTGAAAAGCCAAAACACTCATACCCATATCCTCAACAATGTCTTAAACGTGTTGCTGGCGCGCAAAACCGAAGGAATTTTGAATAAGTCATATTTCCTCAAACCACTCAAAACCATCACAAGCACACAGAAGACAAATATACTATATGTATACGAAACACAACAAAGTCAGTAGACAATAACACGAAGAGGGTTTGTAAGTCGCTCGTTTCGTTTTGAGAACGACATTTTATGGCCGACGCTGCTCAAGAATGAGTGGAAGGGAGCGTACAAATCTTAAGCGACTGTTGCTCAGCACACACACATATATCACACACATACATGCAGCGTTTGTAGTACACGCAAGAGTGCCATAAACAGTCTCAAGACAGCGTCAGGGGTTGCACGAATGACACGTTTTATGGATGGAGAAGCGGAGGTCACGTAAGAAAAACGCAAGAAAGTGAGCGCCGACTGTGAAGGAATGAGTGAGCGCGTAGGGGTAGTGAGTTGTCGCACACCGCAGAGAGGGACCTGTAGCATGCCAAGCTCAAGACGAACGACCGACCGGCTAGGCCAAAGGCGGTGCGCACCTTGACGGCGATCCTCAAACGTTTCGCAGACGGTGACGGGTGTGCGTTGTGTCGTGCCGCGGCGCGCGTGCCTTAAGAAATCAAAGGCGATTTGTACGGAGTCATGGCGGCAGGAAATTGGCATGTTATTTTAGTTGCGGTCGTCGTCGCGAACTTTGGCTGATTAGCTCAGCTACAAGCTGGTGAATAAGTAATTGCTAGTGAGTCACTTGTCGCAGCGGTGGTATGCTACATTTGCAGTTTCAAGCAAAAACGCGCACACATATATGAACAAACTGTGACAGTAGTGGGTGGCGCGTTGGCAAAACAGCATGAAGTGAATATTGCATGTGGCAAGACATATCCTTGCAACCGCATACGAATGCGCTGTATAGTGGAGAGTAGCCGCAATGAACTTGCAACGGAAGTGGCGGCATTGTACGAGTGTATTTGGCCAATTTTATTGTTGTTTCGTAATTAATATGTGTTATTGTTTTACGCTGTGACGTTGCTATGCGGCAGCAAGTGTGTCTAAAATGCATGCAACAACTGCAGCAAAGGTGCATGCATACACGGCGTACCGGATTTTTTCGTGTGTGGCACAAAGGCACATTAAAAATTTAAGTAAAAATGGAAATAAATATACATAGAAAACTGAAAATAGTGCGCGCGGCGGTGAAGTTGCAAGCAGCGAAGCGGAAAATTGAAAATTTCAACAACAACAACAAATGCGATAAATTTGCTTGAAAATAAGGGAAACGCAAGGCATATAATTATGCTTAAATACAGGCGCACGTGCATAAATCCGCACATGCAACGCGCGCTGAGTAGTTAACAAATATTCATATGTGTATGTGTGTGCGCATGTGCCGTTAGCAGTGCAAAGCAGTTACTTTGCCGCGACATATATGTATATGCACTTTATTGAATTATTAACGAATAATTGTGCTGACAAATCAAGCGCGCTCGATTGCCGCTTTAAATACACAAAAACGCGCGCGTACACATACACGCGCGCTTACAGTGACAGCACTTACAAACAAAAAACTGCTCTGTATTTGCGCAAATAATGTCTAAAAATTTTCATCATTTGTTTTGATATCGAAATGTATATCACAACGCGCGCGCGCTCAGCCAGCGCCCCGCACCTTTGTTGCACATCCGCGCTGTTCATTGAACTCCAGGCGCATGCAACGCGCGGCAGTGAAATCAAAATACCGCCGCATGTGCCGCGCGCTACCCCCATACAACACGGATGCAAGCAACTCAAGGCGTGGAGTGGTTCACCGTGGCGCTTGCGCCTGTATGTGTGCTCTTATTTGCTTTGTCTTGTTTGGCTTTGCGGCGGCCGCGGCTGTGTAAATGCAGCTGCACGCGCTCACAAAAAGTCCTGCCGCAGCGACGATCGATCGAGCGTGTTATCGCGTTTGTTGTGTTGTGTTGCGTTGTGTGTTGCGCCGTGTAGTTCCTGTATTTCTGCTTGTTCCTGCTGCTGCTCCTATTTCCTGCCTTCTAGCCTTGTACTCATTGCGCTTGTCATGCACAATTACAATAAAAATAATATTTCAACCCTATTTCGCCGCCCTTGCGCGTGCGCTTTACGGCTATCATTTGTTGTACTTGTTGTTTGTTTGTGTGTGTGTGATAATGAAATTTATTAGCGACATTACAGCTTAGCACCGCACCCGTGATAAAGCTGACGGCTGGCTGCGCATATGTGCTCGCAGACCTTAACTATCGCCAGCCAGCAAAGGTGTGTTACAATCAGCTACAACAACAATAAAAATAAATGTGTTAAATCAAATTTTTGTATATACGTCCATCTGTGTCGTTCATATGTATATGCGTTGGTATAACTAGTACATGTAAAGGACCTCACATTTTTATGGAATTTATTCATGATTTGTGATAAAATAATTTTATATGGTAATTAAGGAAAAAGTGGACAGCTGGGCCTAATGGCCACCGGAGTAATGGTATTCGAATCCACTTTATATTCATACAAATATCTTTACGTCACACTGCGCTGCGCTACTTTGTTACTTATCCGATCTACACGCCTGGTCTTAATTAATTTGGTAATCAAAATATGTCAGCGACACACTTATGCACTTAGTATTGCTAGCCTAAGGCCCAAACAAGATCGAATGTTTCGAAATAATCTTGCTACCATTGCTAATGTTCTGAGGATCAAGTATATTGATCAGAATTCATTGCAGCGTGTTCTTGTTCGTTAACTAAGCGATGGGAGCAGAGATTTACCAGAAAATGATTCTATTCGAGAACTTTATTTTGATCGGTCAGTTCATGTGACAACTATGTACTGTAGTGATCCGAGCTCAACAATTTTCTCAGTGTTTGTACCGCTGGTTTGGAGAAAAATCCACGCCAAATTTCGTGAAAATATTTTGTTCAATAAAAAATTATTATTTGCAAGAATTTTTCGCAATCGTTCAGTTAGTATGCAGCTATATGCCACAGTATTTCCGATAATTCACCAGCTTCTGTAGGAGAAAAGGACGTGTGGTAAATCTCAGATCAATATCTCATATATTCTTCCTATATATTGCCATAGATTGTTCAACCTTGATTAAATTTTTGTACGTTTCTAACCGAACTAAATTAGCTCAAACCAATTTGGACCTATTTTATTTTATTCTTTGAACTATAGCTACTTTTCGATCTCTTAAGCAATAAGGAAAATGAGAATAATGTGGTAGAGGGCGCTAGAAAAGACCCCACGTGCAAAGAAACTCGAGAGTGTTCAATGGGCGGTGGTCATCAGCATAAGTGGTGCACTAAGGTCCACTCCAAACATGGTACTTAACGCAATTTTGCACATATTGCCCGTGGACATCGCTGGATATACGGCTGTGAATGTTGCCATCAGACTCAGAGAGTATGGGTTCCTAAAAGAACTCTTGTCTGAACACTCGGAAATCCTCACTTACTTTGACTTCATACCGGATAACTTGGATCTTGGAGTCGCTATATACCATCTAGGGAGATGTGGTAGGGAAGAAGCAGTTGGAGGAAAGGAACATTGAGCTTCTTTACGGATGGGTCAAAGCTGGGGGGAGAAGATTGGTGGATAGGTTGTCATGAGCTCTCTATCAATTCCATTTGAAGACTTCTTGCCTATAGCAGCGTCTTCCAAGCCGAGGTTACAGCCATTAAGGTAGCAGTGGATTTACTGCTCCGGAGTGCAGCTTCCTACAGAGAAGTGACCATCCACTCAGCTGGCAGAGCGTTGATAATAGCCTTGAACCCACTAACAGTACGTTCAGGGCTGCTCGAAGAGTGTCTAACCTCGCAATCAATATCATCGAGTGTCTTTGTGATAAGACTGGTATGGATTCCAGATCGCAGCGGAATCGCAAGAAACTTTAAAGCTGATGAGCTAGCAAGAAAAGGCACCCCAGAACCGCTATCGGTATAATGGAAACTGATCAGTGCTCCCGTATATTTTTCTGTTTTACTAATAGATAGCTGGGCTTCGTGGAAGCTTGGCCAGCGCTAAGCCACCATCGGTGCATGCGCTGTCGCAAGAGGTTTTTGGACCAAGATCGATCGAAAGTGATCTAGTCAGTTTGGCTAGGAGTCCTACTAGACGCCATCCGCAGAAGCTGTATGGAAGAGAAGAAGATAAAGGGGAAACAAGTCAACACTTCTTTCTTGACTGTCCCGCGTTAAAGGCAGTTCTTCTTTTCTATGGCCTGACAAAGAACTTATAGTAGTCATTTTGCGAGGTGGTTCAGCATGACGGTGGATACTTTTCATAGGAAGTAGATTACTCAAGAGCCCGATGTTAAATGCAAAGAGCCCCGTAGAAATTTTTCTATTTATAGGGATGTCATTAGCTAGATAAGGTTAAAAACTCATTAATCACTCAATACTTCTTACTTGGACAGTGAAGGTTGAAAGATTAAGATTAAGACTAAAATATTTTGGATCTGACATTTTCAGCTATCCAAACGAACTGACAAGAATAGGATAAAAATGCCCAAGCATGTTGGAAACGGTTTCAAGGCACTTTGTCGAACACACTGGTATTTATCATTATTAATTACTAGGATGGATAAAGGGTTAGGTAAGGATGGATAAAGAAATAAAATAAGACACTAAAAGTTATAAACTTTTACTGTTTTTAGGGAACAGCTTTGTTTCATGCTATCAGTATTATCATTATGATGCAATATAGTTCTTTCCTCGGAAAAAATCCACTGGATTATTCAATTTTTTTTTCTCTTTTCTGAATAGAATTTAGTTTCTTTGATATCAGATGCCGCAAATAATAGTCACCTGTAATATCGTTTAGTACGGAGCGTGAGTTGGAAAAAATATATGTGAAAAAAAACAGAAATACTTGCACATATAATATACAAAAGGATATGTCAAAACTTTCAGAACTTTCCTCAAGGCTAGTAGCTCATGAATTGGGTTTCGATTTGTCTGTTTTTCTCCCACATTCTCTGGTGCCGCTCTCCAGCGGCAGTTCCCTGTTTACCAGACCTCTAAGAAACTTTCGGTGGAAAAAAATTTAGCACCGGCGAAGAGATATCCGCTGAGACAGAAGCCAATTTTGAAGTACAAAACAACAGTATTTCAAAAATTGAACAAAAAGTTGAAAGATCATTGTAATCCCTATATTGCCTTCAATAGTTGAATAAAAAATTTGAGTGTCGAAAGAAAAATATGATTTTCTTTAGGAAGATGCGAACTTTTTAGCCTGCCTGTTAAACATCAGAATCAATCCGATATTAGAAAAAAAAACACAGAAACTTCAGATTTAATAGGGAATGTTTATTATCAATTAAAAGAACAATCTTTGGCGAATATTTTTTGAAGATTATCTCTTTCAAATGTTGGCCGCGTCTACGTCTCAGATGGTTAATTTGTTGAGTCCAATTTTCGATGACTCTTTCGAACTTTTGGAATAGTATTTGGCGCATGACACGCGTAATGTTTTTCTGCAAGACTTGATTCGAAGCGGGATTGATTGCATAGACTGAAGACTTGACATATTCCTACAGGAAAAAGGCTAACGGATTGATATCACCACAACTTGATGGTCAATTGAGCGTCCCAAAACGTGCGGTGTGTGGGAAGTTCTTTTTGAAGCTAAATGTCGCTGAGGTCACGAGCTTCAATTTCGTGTATGAAATAGTCAGTTATCATGCCGCAATACCGGTTGCCATTGACGGTTACGTTCTTACTGGTATAATTTTTGAAGAAATATGGACCGATGATTCCACCGTCCCACAAATTACACTAAACCGTTGAAGCACTTGAATCTCTTCCGGTTGCTCTTTGTCCCAAATGCCACAATTTAGATTGTTTGTATTTCCATTGAGCCAGGCATTGGCCTCATCGCTGAACAAAATTTTTGGAAGGCCGAGCGGCTTCAGTTCTTGTACAAGCTGTATTGTGTCCGCTTTCAATTTAAGATCTTAACTTAAAATATGTCAACTCGTTCCATACCTCACTCCGAGTTGCTGCGAATGGCGCTGAATCGACTCTCTTCGTGTGGACTCTCAGCTACGGCTGCTGTATTTTCCTCACAGCGTTTTAGGCATGATCTATTCGGTCAAATATTTGCGAAAAATGAGTGCTGGGTCTAATAATGATTGATGATGTTTTACTCTCATTAGGCCACTTTTGTTGGGGATAAGTTGAGCAAAGCTTGCGAAATACATTCTTTATAGAACGTGAATTTTCGTAATGAACGATTTGTAAACGTTGTTCAGAGATGAAATGCCAAATAATACTGAACAAAAATAATATATCAGTTTGACACGACTCACGCGTGATCTGTTAAAAAAAAGGCTATTGAAAATAGGCACATATACATATGTAGATACTTACATATGTATATGTAAGTATCTACATATGTATATGTGCCTAAGTGTACCGCTGCTTTAGATAATGTCAAATTTCGTGATGATATCGCTGATAACAAAGGTATACATGCAAGAACTTGAATTTGACCGTTCAGTTTATATATACAGAAGACCGTTATTGGATTATCGATTTCGACAAATGAGCAGATTCTAAGTAGATGAGAGAAGGACATGTGCAAAGTTTCCGATCGATAACTGAAAAACTGCCTTGAACATTGTACTACTTAGTTATAATGAAAGATTGATTGAGATTATAAAATTTCCCAGTTACTCACCCTCAATGATGGAATCAAAGCGAAGTCTACTAAAAACAAAATCTACAACTTTTTAGCATTGTAAAGGGTGGGCCATCTAACGTTTTAAATTTGAATTATCTATATTTTGACATTGGAAACGTCAAATACCATTCGGAAAGTGACAGATATTTAGTAAAAAGTCTAAAATTTACGAGATGGGTCGCTATTCACTAGAAGAAAACTAGGAAATAAGAAGAAAACTGGGAAATATTGAAAAAAAAAAACCGAGGATGGTCAATTTTACCGAAAAATCATCTTTTCGGACGAGGCTCATTTCCACCTCGATGGTTACGTAAACAAGCAGAATTGTCGCATTTGGGGCACAGGACGGCATTACGTCTATCTTCGAAAATCGCATAATCAGCAAAAGAGGTGATGTGAAATTGGCCTCCCAGAAGCTGCGATTTAACACCGTTGGACTATTTTCTGTGGGGAGCTGTTAAAGATAAATGTTACGCCAACCATCCAGAAACAATTCAAGATCTAAAGTACGAGATTCAAGCTGCTGTAGCTGCCATAAGGCCTGAAATCATCGAGAAAGTACTCCAAAAATGGGTGGATCGGATAAGCTATTGTAAACTAAGCCGTGGTGGTCATTTGTCCGAAATTGTTTTCATAAAACAACCTTTTAAATAAATGTTAGACCTTTAAAAAATATCAAGCCGTTTTTTTTATTGGCTTTTTAAATTTAAAATTTTATATGACCCACCCTTTACATATGTTCTGCACAAAGTATAAACCAAAACGTGTACGCACTAAAGTAAAGCATATTAGCCTAGGCAACATTACCTTACTTTTTCCATTGAAAATAAAAAAAAGCAAAAAACGGTGAAAAAATCAAAGATGCATAGCCAATCGTATCGAACGCCACAAATCATACTCTAATCACATTTGCCGTGCTGCCAAGCGTGGAAATTATCGAATCTTGAAACGCCTCATAAAATCGGCACAAAGCGCAAACGACGAGTGCTCGGTAGGGTGGTCGGCCCTCAGACGAACTCTCCCTCCGATGTTTGTCGCCTGCTTAGACTGTTGGGTGCGCTATACATGATAGCTAACACCGTGATCTACCTTGCCTCTCAGGCGCATATGTACCGTACGCATTGTGTGGCAGGCAAAGCAAAAGTGAAAGCAACTCCCGTTATTTGATAAGAATATTATTAAATGCATTTCATATGTACGAATATTTAGTAGTCATGTATGCATATAAATGCTAAATTTATTGCTTTCATATTGCTTGCATATGTGTTTGTGTGTGATCTACATAAGAATGCTAAAGTATCTGTGATGCGCTTGACTGCCCAGCGACAGGATAACAAAAGGAAATAAAAATTTTCTACAAGCAAAAATAAAATGTATACATTGAGACACAAGCAGACAGACATGAATATGTGAATATATACCTACATACATGCATACATATAAACACTTCGACTTGCCAACTTATAATAAAAAGTTCGAAGGAAAGGCAAAGCAAAGAAAAAAATACAAAAATAAAATAAAAGTACAATAACAATAACAACAACAAATACAACAAAAACATTCAATCTCATTCAGTCGGGTGTCGCGGAGCACTTCGGGCACGCGACCAGCCAGCCGCTAATGCCACTAGCGAACGCATTCACCGTGCTCGATATATGCTTGTTGCCACCTTTCGCACACCGTACACCGCTGCCGCATGCCGCCTGCCGCTTTGTGCCAATGCCAATGCGTAGCTAACTGTCTAAGTTGCCTCACTAGGCGGATTGGTGTCGCTGTTGTCACAATTGTTGCCGATACCGTTACCGTTGTCGCTGTCGTTGATGGTGGTGATTGCTTTTTGCTGCCTGCAACTCGAAGCTGTTGTTACTGGAATTACAACCTCTTGCAATGGTGGTGGTGGTGGTTCGGTGCAGCGCCACAGCGTTGCAACACGCCAGAAATAGCGACAGCCGCAGGCAATTTTCAAAAACCTTTCTGCACAATGGCATGTGTGGCGTGCGCGAAGCGGTGCGGCTTCGGTGGCCTTCGTTGCCATACGACCAACCAAAGCAAAAAAAAAAAAAAAAAATCACAATAACAATGTAATTCTGCCAGGTGCATTGCTCGACACGAAATCGGTGGAGGGTGCACACAGCGCCGTGCGTTCGGGGTGCACTCGCGTACGGTACAGCAACGGTGCTGGCGCGCGCTTCATTGGGTTCGTTGGGTTTCGTCGTCGGTCGGCTTTGTCGCGCTCGGCCGCATGCCAGCGGCTCTGTGCACTGCTCGAGCGTTGCGATTTCTGGCCCTGATTGATGGTTGCCGGTGCAGCCGCTCGCAGGCTGATCCTGCCTGCCTGCCTGCATGCATGCCTGTTTGTCTGGCGTTGTGGCAAGTATATTATTTTGTTGCACGGCATAATAACGAGCGTGAGTGTGTAAAAATGTGAAATGTAGGGGAGCGCAGTGGTTGCGAATTCGTTCAGGGCGCACAAAGCCGCCTGGCTTTCGAACAATGCATTAAGGGTGGTTGGTTGGTTGGTCGCTTGTTTTGCGGCTGTGGCATGTGCAGCAGGGGTTTGCAAAGACAATAACAACAAAAATCAAATACAAAAAAATCGTTTCTCCTCCACTTTTATCCGCACTTTGTTTTTAGTAAACCTACAAAAGTGCTATTCCAATTGGAAAATAACAGCAACAACAACAACAACAACAGTCTGAGGTCGTGTCGCGGGGTGAGTGAAATTTTTGTGTAATCATTTTCGCAGAATTCGCCAGCAAAGATCCTGTCAAAGATTTCTCAACTCATTGCCTGTCGGCTGCTGGGCGTTGCTATTAATGTGACTGCGGCTGTACGTCACACATATGCACATACAAGTGTTGTTTGTGCGCTGACTTGCAGGCGACTGGACGAAAGCGGGTTATTAAGTTGAGCGCAATAAAAATTACTTGACATTACCGTCCCCTTTCGTGTTCTGCCTCATACGTGCCACACACACACTCACATACATATCGATAGCACTAAAGTACACATATACTCAGTTTTGGTTTATTTAATGAGTAACGGCGTTTGTCGAAAAGTTCATTACAATATCCACCCCCGGGATTTCCTACACCCAATCTCACCTCTCTGCACCGCTCCCCGCGGCACCACAACGCCCTCTATGCATCACCGTGCCGCCGCTTGTATCGCCTTGAATCGCACTTTGTGCACTCGATCAAATTAATTTACGCATACTGTTAGGCGTAGCGACCAATTTTGCTCGGGCATATGCTGTGCAGCGCATCTCCTTTGAGCAGCGCCAATCTACCGTTTCAGGCATGAACCAAGCAATTCTTCGCTAGGTAGTTGTAATATAATTCGAAGTTTGCACAATTCATTTATCATGTGTGGCTTGTATGCTTGTATTCCAGTTACCGTTAGCGTTTGTCCAGCGGGAGCACTCAATTTTAATCAAAGCATGAAAATTAGCTCCGTAACACGCTAATTTCATTTGATTGACCTCAAAATTATCTCATATGACTAAGTTACCACACTTTGTTGCACTAACGAAGTATAAACATGTGAGCAATAAAATTCGAACATGAGCTGCTTTAAGTAACACTGCAGTAATTTAGAGCAACTCTTATCATTGGAACTTGCGAATTTGTTTAATAATACTTACATAAGGGTAAGGCAAAAAAATTTGACGGCTGTTTTTTTTGGACGTGTAGTGTGCGAGAGGCCAATATTTGTTCAGAGTTGATTTTGACAACTGTTACTTGATTCTATACTCAGTTTGGTTTACTATTTCATAATGACAGACAAATATAACGCATGATCCACGTAGAGGTAACTTTTTCAATAGCCTTTTTTTTGACAGATTGCGCGTGAGTCGTGTAAAGCTGTCATGCTATTTTGGTACAGTATTGCTTGTCATTTCATCTTGGAAAGACTTTCGCCTGATTAAATTTTACAACTCGTCTATCTTTATTATGAACGTTCTGTAAGGAATGTGATCCACTCACTTCGCTTAACTTATGGTCAACATAATCGGCTTACTGAGCATACTATTAGCAACACTAACACCCATCTTGAGACCCAGTGTTCATTATTGAATAATATTCGACCCAATAGACCATGTCCAGCAAGCGTTGAAGAAAATATAGCAGCCGCAGCTAAGCTGTTCACTACAGCAAGAACGCACAGTGTTGCGAAACCGGAATTTTTTGGAAATCATATTGCCTAAACTGTAATTTTAATTGTATCGATGAGAAACTTCTACAGATTGGTCAGAATGAAATCCCAAACAGAATGAGTGAAAAAAATTTACATCGAAAAAAATTGTTGGGTCAAATTTTCAACAAAAGTCAAAAAAAAAGTTGTTCGAAAAATTTACAAAAAAAATTTATTTTAAATCTTCTTTTATTTCTGATAAATACCCTATGATTAGTTTTTTAATTAAAGTATAGGGTGGTCCGAACAAGAATTATAAACGTCAAGTTTTCATGATATTTCGATATTTGTTGAAAAACTCTGAAATTTTATATGAAACCAAAATCTATTTCATTTCTTTTTTGAAAGGTGGCAATAAAAGCTTTAATTTGATACCGGTTTGAAGTCAATAGCTTCAGTTTTAAGAGAGTTATGCTCATTTTTGTGGAGTGCTAGAATAGATGTAGAATAAAAAAAAAATTTGAAGATACTATTTTATAACACAGGCATATTTTATTGCATTCTACAGAAAAATTACAAATTATCAGTCATCTACCAATAAGTTCATTGCTTCCTCTGATAATTTCAGGTGTTTCTTCTCCTAAGCCCCCTTTTCGTAGACCAGGTCACATATAAAGACGGACACACATGCGGACTAATTAGTAACAAAAAAGAAAAGATGGCGATTAGCCGAAACCGGTCTGAAAATAATAAAAATTTGACGTGGGATGACGGAAAGTCACCCGAAAACCAATATGATTAAATTATTCAATAAGTGATTCCGAGAATTTCCGTTCTATTTCTATGGAATAAATACTGAGAGTGATATACTAAAATCGCTAATAACTCCCAGGAGGGCAGGTATGGGCAGCTGATTTTTTCACAGTTCGTTGAAAACAAATTATGTAACATTTCTGTAGTGGTTTGGAACTGGGACTCTCTGGGACTTTTTAGGTATTGCTTACTTAACCCAAATTTAAAGGAAAACGGACCTTTAAACGGGTTTTCGCTCTAAAAAAGGTGCATATGAAAATATCTCAAACAACATTCCTTTGTTTTACAGAAGATACTTGTCCGAAGGCAGATTTTTTTCCGAATCAAAATATCTGTCACCAAAATCAAATGAGATCATTTTGAATACAGCCCTGAAATCCCGTCTTTTCGTGAAAATTTTGTATATTTGACTTCTAAAATCAATTAAAAATCAACGGGCCAACATAAAAATAAGCTTTATGTGTTTTTTGTTTACTTGGAATGTCTGTGACAAAATTGCATCATTAAAAACACTGAAAAAAATAATCGGAGAAAAGTTACTTTTCCACTAGCCGCAACACAGTGGAACGTGGAGAGTCGACTCGGCGCTGGTCGTAGCAACTCGGATTGACGTATGGAACGACGTGGCGCATTTTACGTCGAGATCCTAAACTGAAAGCGAACAAAATACTGCTCGATTGACCGCCAAGATCGAGGAACCGTTAGAAACCGTTCTGTGGGGAATATGCAAAGTCTAAAGTCTAAAGTCTACCTCTCTTCGATTCTGGCCTTGGAGTCAAAACATCTACGTGTGTCAGTTTCTAGTCAATATGACTGAATGAGTCATCGAGAATTGGACTCAATGGATGGACCATCTGAGATGCAGCCGCGGTCGACAGCCAACCAAGAGGTAATCTTCAAAAAATAAATGCCAAAGAATGTGCTTTCGAATGATAATAAATATTCCCCATTAAATTTTGAAGTGGATCATCCCACGTTACCAAATACGTAACGTACAAAATAATGCGGCTACCTGCCATACAGCCAATAAAACAATTCATTTATGGAAGAAAACTTTAGGTGAACGCATTATCTCGCGTCCTGAGTGTATGGTCACACAAGATCGTGTGATTTAGCACCGGTGGAGTATTTTTTATGAGGAATATTTGGGGCGTTATTGCTGACATATGGCCTGAATTGCAGAAAAAGTGATCGAAAATTGGGCCACTCTTGAAAACCTCACGCTTAAAAAAAATCCTTTACAAAATTAGTTTCCTTCTAGAATACTTTAAGCACACAATCTGTATTCGCAGTACAAAAAGTATATAGTGACGCTGATGGACCTATTTTCTATCTACGAACCATTATTGAATCGCAACAAAATCGATCTATTTCTGAAGCTGATAGTCGTTGGCGATGAGAAGTGGGTCCGCAGACGGAAGCTTTTGCTATGTGTTTATTGGGACTGATAAGTAATCAACTACGGCCAAACTCTTAATTAGAGACTGTACTGTGAACAATTGGAACGTATTAAAGAAGCAATCGAATTCAGCTCCTTCAGGCTAATGTCCGACTACGTATATCCATAATGCCTCGGCAAAAAATCCAAGATTTTAGGTGCCTTCTCATGCATCAATCTTATATTCTGGACTTGGTACCAAGTGATTACTACCGATTACATTCTTTGGCGCATTCTTTTACTGATTAAAAGTTCGACCCTAGAGAAGTTTATAAAAAACTGCTGACCCTATTTTTGAAAATAGGGACGATGTTTTCTATGATAGTGATTTTATAAAATTGTCTTCAAAACAGCAATAACTTATCGAGCAAAATGGTGTATATTGGACCGAAAACGGATCTAACTATGTTAAAGAAAACCTCAAATTTTAGTCAAAAATAATAGATTCTTGTTTACCTATACCAAGTATATTTTTAGTTATCTTCAAAATTTACTGTACCATGTTTGTTGATCTTGTATTATTCTGCGTCAAAATGGATTTAGTTCCCGGGAATGGCGGAGACATTTGAATTTGCCTATTCAGATACTCTTCATACCCAAACATCCATGAACGGTCCAACACATATCCAACAGTTTTCTTTCTTCAGTGATAGGATAAACGAAGAACCACTCATTGAACAACTTTGGGGTATCGAATGAATTTGTTTATTCCAAACAATTGATAGATCTTACAAAAGTATTGAGAGAATTCTGTTTCACCATTTTACAACCTACTTCTACCACTGTCATCAGATAAAATGTTTAATATTGTAAATGACGACTATAAACCTATAACTATTTTTCATCTGATAGCAGTTGTTTTGTGATTATCTGAAGGTCAACCATGCTTTAGTGAATCGCTAGAGGATGGTAGAGCTCCGCCTTGCAAGTTCTTCAGCCTTATGAAGGAGCTCGAAATTATTGATAGTGAGGCTTTATAGGTTTTGGGTAGTCAAGACCAGTATGAACTTCAGTCAGACTAAAGTTAGGATCACTTTTTTTTGTTAGATGGTTCAACAGGTACTTTCCATAGTTGTGTGTCGAAAATCAAAAATTGAGATTTCTCTCAGATAGCTAGGCGTCTTTTTTTTTTTTAGCAGTCGACGGTTTTTGTAAACAATTGCTAATGGACCTGAAAGGTGTCTATAGTTCGAGAAGTGATATATGACAACAGATGTTTTTCCGATCTTCAAAAATTATGTTCGATTATTTGGAATATTTGAGATCATGTTATCTGAAGTTTAGCAAAAGAAAGTCACTGCCGGGGGTTTTAGGAGCTTATCCCTTGGCAGCAGAGAGTTACAGATGACTTAAGTCGTTAAATATCTGAGTTTCACTTTGGTTTGAATTCTTCGGCGGAATGGTCATGAAAAATCTTGGCAACATTAGGGATTATGCTGGAACCCACACCGTTTCACCTTGTAATTAATCAAACAGCTAAACATGCATTGCTTCAAATGACAGTAGAAGGGTTTTCGAAAGGGAAGATAATCTTGTCCCAACAAATGAGATTTAAGTGATGAAATACTGCTGGCTCTTCTCTCAAAGGACAACATCACCAAAACCTAAACCTCACAAAGAAGTTTAAAGGTACTCTCGGGTGTAAAGCTGAATGGACTGAGTCCACGTTTAACCTACTGCAAAGGGGTCGCACTATTAAGTGGTACATGGACGGCTCGGAAACTTCGGAATCAATTGATGCAGGACGTTTTCCGAGAATTTTAAAAGCAGCAGTCTTTACTAGAAGTTGGTAGGTAGAGAATGTAAAGTATGTATTGAAGGTTTATCAACTCAGCAATCGCAGTGAAAGTATTGCCAAAATCAGTAATATTCAAGTGGCACTTAAGGCGATCTCAGCTTACGTAATCATATCGTTATTGGCGCAGGGGTTCATAGACCGACTGAATAGATTATCGGGTCGCAATCAAGTGCACCTTATCTCAGTGCTAGGTTACGCGGGTATAGACGACAAGGAACGGCCTGACGAGCTGCTCCGCAAGGAGGTAAGAGTGAACAGGGAAAGGTATTGGAAATAACGGGAACGGAAAAGTTTAACCGCAGGTTTAAGAATGTAATCATCCTCCCGAGAGATAAGTTCTGGTTACTTGCCGCATTTTACACTGGTTACTGCAAGCTCGTGAAACACTTATTTAAAAGGTGCTTTGTAAAGTAAACAGGACCTTTTGGTACCAGCGCCCCCTGGTGGCGCCATCCATATGTCTGCTGGTGCGTTAGAATCTACTGTCAGGGTTCAGTGAGAATTTCATGACATTTCTTTGATTGGAAGTGAAGTTATTGCGTTTTAAGTGTCAGTATGTTTGTGTTATCGGTGCGAAAATGCGCTTCGAACAAAGCTAACATTAAAGTTTATTTTAAAATTGGTAACACTTTTACCGAAACGTTTCAATTGATGAAACAAGTTTATGGCGATGATTGCCTATTCCGTAGCAGAGTGCAGGAGTGGTTTCAACGTTTTCGAAGTGGTCGTGAGGACATAAATAACGATCAACATGTGGGCCAATCAAAATCCGTGATCACCGGAAATTCCATCGAAACTGTACATGAATTCATCAAAAATCAGTCGATATCATCATTGAAATTCATGGAAATGGAAATGAACATCTCATTTTGATCAAACCCAAATGGCTTACGAAAGGTCTGTGCACGGTTTGTTCCGCACAAATTGACTGACGACCCAAAATTGCTCAGAATCGTCTCATCGATCGACGCTTGGGACCGATTATTTGACCAAAAATCACATTTTAACCATTAACTACTTCCCGTACTCGCCTGATGTGACGACGTGCGACTTCTTACTTTTCGGAAAAATGCATTTGCCCATGAAATGAAAGCGTTATGCAGACGTGGTGGCCATTCGAAAGGCTTGCACCGGCATACTGGCGGCCATACTGGCCAACGAGCTAAAACATTTGTTCGGCATGCTTTTGGACCGTGCAAAAAGCTGTATTGAAGCAAAAGGAGACTATTTTGAATAAAATAAATTGATTTTGCCGAAAAAACTATTTGTTCTGGTTTTTATTTAAGTCATATTCACTTTGCAACGCCAACGCTCCTTGTAATTTAAGGTCTAACCTCTGGTGCAAACTGCCGGTTCAGCAACATGGAGCCGGAAACTTTCGAATACTTATTTTTAGACTACACAGTAGTCTGCATGTGTAGGATCAAAGGCCTTGAATCCATGTATCTGAATAGGGATCACTTCGCCTCAATAGCACACAGCGGACGATTATACTGGAATTTTTCAGTGTGATCGGCCTATATGAGCTGTTGTGACAGAGCGAAGGACGCAATAGGCCTTGGATTTCGGTGCAAACCTAAATTTATTTCTATTTATCTGTCAATGCTATATTGGATATGGCGTTTATTCCGTTCATACTAATGTAAGGAAAGACAAATAATTACTCTCTTATCCAGCATCTAACTCACATAGATACTCTAATTACTCTGGGAACTGAACAGAAGTTTTTTTATACTCTCGCAACAAAGAGAGTATTATAGTTTTGTTCACATAACGGCTATTTGTAAGTCCTAAAACTAAAAGAGTCAGATATAGGGTTATATATATCAAGTGAAATCCGGATGTCTAAAAATTGAGATATCATGATGAAACTTGGTACACGTATTTCTTGGCTCCATAAGAAGGTTAAGTTCGAAGATGAGTGAAATCGGCCCACTGCCACGCCCACAAAACAAACCGAAAACCTATAAAGTGTCATAACTAAGCCAGAAATAAAGATATTAAAGTGAAATTTGGCACAAAGGATCGCATTAGGGAGGGGCATATTTGGGAAAGTGGGCGTGGCCCCGAACCCTAATATGTTTTTTGTACATATCTCGGAAACTACTATAGCTATGTCAACCAAACTCTATAGAGTCGTTTCCTTCAGGCATTTCCATATACAGTTCAAAAATGGAAGAAATCTGATAATAACCAGGCCCACCTCCTATACAAAGGTTATGTTGAAAACCACTAAAAGTGCATTAACCGACTAACAAAAAATGTCAAAAACACTAAATTTTACGGAAGAAATGGCAGAAGGAAGCTGCACCCAGGCTTTTTTTTTTAAATTAACGTGGCGTCGCCCACTTATGGACCAAAAACCATATCTCAGGAACTACTAATCTAATTAATTTTACTGAAAAATAAAAAAATATGTAAATGACGGATAATGAAATCTCGATTATCACTTTATCATGCGAGAGTATAAAATGTTCGGTGACACCCGAACTTAGCCCTTCCTTACTTGTTTAACTTACAGTTTTTTATTAGTTTCTAGCAAGGTAAGCGATGATTATACATAGTATATCAATATCTACTCAGATGGATTACTTATGTATTCTTTGACGAAAATTGGTTTTTATGTCGTAAAGTTATAAGGAGAGTTCAGAAATCACTGAAATTTGAAGCAATTTGACGTCTGTCAACCCTGTCGTCCTCCTTTAACCCATTAATATATTAAATCTTAATATTTTGCTTAAGTATTAAATCCATTACTGAAATTGTCATTAATTAATATTCCGTTTTTATTTCACAGACCCTCAACCCATCGTTGTGTCGGCGACCATTCACAGCAGCTGCCATCTCATAAAAGTCTGAAGGGCAGACTCGAGTCTCAATTGCTGTTACCTTGAAATTTGGCGAATTTTTTTAACTTAACGAGCAAAACTGTGAAATTAAATGTAATTAATGCAAATAAATACAATAAAAGCTGGTATTTCGAAATAAATGTGAGCAAAATTGAGCGACTTTCATTTTCAAAAAGCTTCAGGGCGTACAAGTGAAGAATTTAATTGTGTTGCATCCTGAGGGTGTGTTTAACGCCTAATATCTTTATGTGTGTCGCGCGCGCTAGGAAATGGGTTTATGCGCTAAAGGCGTCGGAGTCTAGGGGTTGCAAAGCAATGCCGATTGGGAGGGAAGGAAGACTTGTTAAAAGCATTTTGAGACATGAAAATGCATTATGCCACATAAACGGTGCGTAATGCAACATTTCGAACGTTAATTATTTTTTGTCGTTGCTGCTCGAAGTCCACACGCGCGCAAACAAACACATGATGCACTTGCGCTTGCACTTGTGCGCGATGCAGACACAGACACCGACACAGACGCCGACACAAAGCGAGTAGGTGAAAGCCAAGTGGCGCATGGTGAAGGACAAACGGCGACAATTGCGCGTCGGTGGGCTAAGCAAGGCATGCAAGCAAGCGCATAGGTGGGTAGTGCGCGCGGTCGGCGGTAGAGGGCAGCGGCACTCGAGATTACCATAAAAGGATGCACTTAGGGGTTAGCACAAGTGCCATATTCGGCGATAAGCACCAGGTTGTAGCCACAAGGCGACTGTCATAGCGGCGCGACATACCGAAGTCGCCGACGACGCAAAAGGCAGAGAGGCGTGCAATTTATGTTAAGAATATCTTTGGGCGGAATTCACACACAAACTTGTGGCAACGGGATGCTCTAAGTAAATTACAACGCATTAAACAGAACCCGAATGGTGAACGAAGACAGCGCGAAGGACACATAAAGCGTTTGGGTGGGAGGAAAGCATGTTGCATGCGCGAGAGCATGTATTTATTTATGCCAAAGTGTGGGCGCTTGCCATAGCGAGGCAGGGTTGGAAATTGTTGCGAATATGCTGTTTGTTTATTGAAAGCGGCGAGTAGGTATTTGGAATTTGCTGGAATTATCTACGACGTATTTAAAGGCTAAAGCACAGCACACTGATCTACCCATAATGGACACGCGCGGGGTGGGTGGGTGCAGCGCGGTGGTAAGCGCAACAGCAAACACTTAAGTGTGTATGAAGATTTGCATGTGCGCGTTGGTGTTGGTGGTGGTTGCGGGTGTCGGTTGGCAGGCAGCTACCTTTGTAACATGCGAAGACGTAGCGTAGCAACCCCCACTTGACTACGCACGCTCGGCGAGCTTCCGCATACGCGTATGCTACCGGTGTAGCCGCGCAAAGACGCATCGTACACATAGGACTGTTCTGTAGGGAATTCGTTCGTGGGAAGCGCACACAGAAGACAGCTTAAAGTGGCACATGCACTGACATTACGCTGAGCATTGCGCTTCCTTTGCGTTGCACGGCAGGTCGCGCTTGTGGGAAAACAACCGAAAATCAGCGTTTAGGGTGGCAACTTGACGACGTTACCGGCGACCGTTGCTACGCATGCACGTGCCAACCGTAATGCACTGTGCCACCAAACAATGCAAAGCAATAACAGCACAATGCAAGCACAGTGGAGACAAAAGAAATCGAAAATACTTGTAATAACACATAAATCCGTAGAATTTGTTTGCCCAAAAGACAAGCCATGCAAGCGCTAGCTTTTGTAGACGCGGCAACAACGCGCTGGCAGTGGTGGTGGTGGTGCATCAAGCCGCGACGGCTCTATTAGTAGCCACCAAGCATTGGCAGCGCCTATGTGGCACATTTTTTGTGCCCGCAAACAACCACAGCGTTGCATTAGAGCCAGCGCTTACCTACCCCACCAAGAAAAAGCTGCAACGCCAGCCAGCGCGCAGCAGCGCTTAGAAGCTAAACAACGAAAATGCAACATAGCAAAACAAGCCAAGTGGCCTGCCAAGCAAAGGACTTTCACTGATGCCGCCATTGGCGCTGCGGCGCTGCTGCAAAGCACAATCAACGGCGCTAAGCTTCGTCAGCAGTGTGGCCATGCCGGTGCAGTAGTGGCGCTATGCGCTAGGGTTGATGCGTCCACAGCAGTGTGTGTGCGCGTGTGTGTTGCGGAAAAAAGGGTGACTAATGTGTGTGATTGCTAACAAAAGATTCCGGCTTTCCTGTGAAGCGTTGCGCCACGCGCTGTCGCTAAGGCTGCCGACGTCCGCTGCCAACGTGTCGTTGGCTGTCTGACGCAGCCGCGCGCACATTGGTGTGTTGTGTGTGCGCGCACGCAAGGGGCTAAAAGGACAACGACTTCGGGGGATGAAATTTCCAATATGCGCGAAGTGTAGCCACGACATAGCACAACACAACAACAATAGCAGATTGACAACAATGCGCTCGAGTACGATTTCAATTTCGCTTTCAGTGGCGCTGCGTTACGGTGCGATATCCTTTTGACTGGGGCGGCGTTTGCGTTAACGCTGGCAAGCGCGCGCGTTGACTGCTACGGCGACAGCGCTGTTGCCGGTGACGTTGCATAAATAGCCGCGCCAGGATGTGTTGTTAGTCATTCGCAGTATAGACGTCGGCCCAGACAGGAGGAAACAAAAGGCGCACAGCAACATCGCAACAGATACACTCAGTTCAGTTAAATTCTGTTTGTTTTGTTCGGTTTAATTTGTTTTTGACTACATACATAACTACAATATATAATTTCTTTGATTGTTTGCAACGCATCGATAACTCATACTCACACACACATTGTTCAAACATTGCTTAAATGGTTGTTAAATCGGTTTTATTACTATTTATTGTTGTTGTGTTAAAACATAGTTAAGTTAAGAAGACATTCAAGTGCAAAAATAGAATAAAGAAAAACTACTTCAATATATACCAACAAGTGCAATGGCTACGTTTACGACTACAACCACGGCTGGCGCACAACACAGCATCGTACAAATGGCCAGCCGACAGATGCCGCACGGGCTGGGTCTGCTCACGACGGTCGCCTCGTTGCCGCCAAAGTATCGCAGTCGTTACCTGAATCTTAAAGCTAAATGTGAAACACCGTTAGATCTCTCGGTGAAACCAAACTCACCTGTACCTACTAACAACAATAACAGCGAAGAGTTAGCCAACGATGTACCTATGGCCGCCACATTCACCGAGGTCTACACGGAGCCCAGTGAGGAGGTGGTGGCGTCGCAGGTGTTTGGTGAAAGCGGCGAGGTCTCATTAGTACCCATTAGTAATGAAGTTTATGTCGTGCAAGACAGCGCACCACAAACGGAGGAGGCTGTTGTCACCATAACACAAATCGTCAAACCCATAACACCACCGCTAACGCCCACCAAACGCAGCCACGCAGTTATGCTCGACGAGGAGGCTACGGAGCCGGTGTTTACAGTTTTGGAGCCGCAAAAAACTTTGCAGGCACGTGAGAATCCCGCTAAACTGGCAAAAACTGCCACGCATCCGACTACCAAGCGCGACTGCACGCCCACGAAACCCATTAAAGCCACCGACACAGCACCGAAGACCGTTAAAGCACAACCGCCTGCGACTAAAAGCACCAAAAATAAAGCGACGCGCAAACTAAAGTTCGACGAAGAGACAAGTTCGCCTGTATCGGGCACCATTATACGTCCGCTAGAGGACATCACCGATGGCACAGTGCAGTACAGCAATGGCGATATTGATCCCAAATACAATATAGTCGAGATCACCGAGGAGACCAAAGCCGAATTGGCGGCCATTAAAAATGTAATCGGCGATTATATCTGCAAGTTGTGTCGCATCAAGTTCGATGATGCATTCGGTTTGGCACGTCATCGTTGCGCCTGCATTGTGCTGCTCGAGTATCGTTGTCCGGAGTGTGGTAAACAATTTAACTGTCCCGCAAACTTGGCTTCACATCGTCGTTGGCATAAACCGAAGAAAACCGATACAAATAATGCCGGCGTATCGCGTAAAGAGAACCGTAACACTACAAATAACGCCTCACAAACCAGCAACACAGCCGGCCTCAACGAACAATCCGCGGACTTGCCTTATCCTTGCGATATCTGTGGGAAGCGTTTCAAGCGTGCCGCCTATTTACGTAAACACCAACAGACCCACAATAAAAAACGTACGACGAGCACGACAAGTGTCGGCGGCGCGTTGCAGGAGACGCCAGCACTTGTAGCCGATGGTGGTCTTTCCACAGCATCCACTGCAGTTATGGGCAGTTCCTATCCATCATACGCCGGCTCGAACGCATCTTCGTCAGCTTCGAGCCTGCATTCATATAATGGCGCTATCGTCGAAGAAGAGGTGATCAGTTATGCCACCACCAATGGCGGCTACATCGAATATGTGGACGATGAAGAGGACGTGCGGTCCAACACAAGCAGCTCTAGCTCGACGGCGGGTTATGGCCGCCTGCAAATTGTCGAGACCGGCTTGACGGAGGAGGAGAATATAGCAGCTGCCGCATTGACAAACTTACGGAACTGTGCCTCGGTGATTCAGCACACCACACTAGCGCACTGATTGCCGGGTTACGCTGATTGCTAGATCGAGGGGTCGTTGCCCGCCGCTCATCGCACAGTCGGTCGGTGGTCGTTTGGTTGATTAGTGTCCCTGTTCGTGCGCATAGTGTGTAGTGCAAGTGTGCGTGGGTAAGGTGGCTCTAGCGTAAATAGTGTAGTGCGGTGTTGTTTCTTGGTAATGAGCCGACGATGGCGAGGGTGGCCGAACATGCAACGAATATGACGAGTGTTAGCAGTGTGTACGTGAGTGGGCTGGGGTTGGGGTGTTTGGGTGGCGGTTTGTAAATACTTTTAGTGCTGCCATTAAGGGTTGATTTGTATGTTTTCATTTATGAAAGTTATGTTTAAGTTCTACGCCATTCGTTTCAAAATGCTTAAATGCTTACGATTTTTTTCGTGTTTTGTTTTCTTGTTTTGTTTTGTTTTGCTTCGTTTGGCTCTGCAGCTAAGTATACCAAAGATTAGTTTTAAAGCGTTGGCTTGGCATTTTCGCGCATCACAAACGAAATTCGCCAAACGCCATTTTATGTTTTCTCAATCATCAGGCTTCTTCGGTTAGGTTTACCTTATGCTTAGCTTAGTTTTTAGGTTAACTTTTGTAGTAGGCACAAATAAGACGAGCAATTCTAGTCATGGAAACGCAAAGAGCTAGTCACTAATTTAGTTAAAACATTTTTTACAAATATCTCTCAGGATTTTGTAGAGTCAGCTCCATACAGATCTCATCTCAGTTAGTTTTATTGTAATGCAGATAATCTAATTTGCTGCTTAGTTTATAATTTAACGCAAGTTCGTGAAAAGTCAGGCGAAATAGTGCAGTAAAAATTTAGTTTAGTTTAATGTTAAAAAATTCTCTCTCTCTCCGAGGAGTACCAAAGAAATGAGTGTGAACTCTAGTCAACTTAATACGTAAGAGAAAGTTGAGTTCTTTTGTGGAACTTTTAGGTTAGGTTAGGTTAATTTTCATATAATTTTTAGGGATTTAGTTATATAAAAAGCAACAACAATTCACTTTTCGTTTTGTTGTAAACTATGAAGACCAGCAAACCACTACCAAAACTAAATACAAACTACGAAGTACAATACTAACTAATTTCTAAATGTATATTATATAAAACTAAGCGGTTGTATACTTAAAAATATTTAAGAAAAAATTGAAAATTGTGAAAGTAACGAAATTCAAACAAATAACGAAATATCACAACGTTATTGTTCCTTAAAACAGAATTTTAGGAAACCAAATTAGTTTCAACTATAATAAATTAATTGTAAAAAAAAAAAATAACTTAAAAAATTTATAACATTTATTTTTTATAAAAGCAAAAAAATAATTATTGCAAAAACAAAAAATAATAAAAAAATAATTTTATATATAAACAAAATAATTTTTATAAAAAAGATGTAACTAACTTAAAAAAATATTAATTTTATTCAAAAATAATTTTATAAAAAAATTTAAATAATTATAAAAAAGAATGAACTAACTCACAAATAAGGAAATAACTTTTAAAAATTTATTTCTATAAAAACAAATAATTTAAAAAATTAATAATTGCCGTAAAAATGTATTTTTAATATTAAAAATTAATTGTGAATAAAAAAATAGTTAATTAAAAGTTTTATTTTTATAAAAGCAAATAATTTAAAAAATTAATAATTGCAATACCAAAAAATAATAAAAAAAATGTACATAATATAAAAATAAATTTTATGAAAAAAAATTTCTATTAAATATTTGTTTCTATAAAAGCAAAGAGTTAGAAAAAAAAATAATATTGTTCATTAAAAAAAAATTATTTGTGTATAAAAAGTAATCAATTTTACATAAAAAAATAAATTTTATACAAGAAAATTATTAAAATTTGTTTTTTATAAAAACCAATAATTTAAAATATACATAATAGTCATCATCACAACAAGTTTATAGAAAAGAATACTTTTTTAAATAAAATAATAAAATAAAATAATATTAAAAATTATTATAAAAAAATAATAATTTTGATTAAAAAAAATAAATTGTATAAAAAAATTTAATTATATTATTAAAAATAATAAACTAACTAACAAATATAAAAATAACTTTAAAAAATTTATTTTTATAGAAGCAAATAATCTAGAAAATTAAAAATTGCCGTAAAAACTATTTTTTATACAAAAAAATAAATTTTATGAAAAATAGTTTTATTAAAATTTGTTTTCATAAAAGCAAAGAATTAAAAAAAATAATATTTTTTTAAAAATAATAATCTACGATATAATAATCTATTATAAAAAAATTATTTTTTAAATGCATAATTTTTTATTAAAAGTTGTTTTTATAAAAGCAAATAATTCAAAAAATAATAATTTTCATAAAAAACATAATTTTTATACAACAAAAAAATAGTATTTTGAATAAAATAATATGAAAATTTGTTTTTATGAATGCAAATAAGTTAAAAAAAATAACATTTTCATAAAAAATATTTTTTATAAAAATAAAAATAAAAACACAATTTTTGTTTTAATAAAATAATATTAAAATTTGTTTTTATAAAAGCAAATAAGTAAAAAATAATATTTTCACAAAAAATAATTTTTGTAAAAAATACAATAGTTTTTGTACAAAAAAAAAATATTTTTATAAAAAAAGTGTATAAAAAATTCTAAAAAATTACTTTAAAAAAATTATCAAAGAAGTATTTTTGTTCGAAGGCTAGTTTTATTGAAAATATTTCTAAAATATAATAACAATAGCAACATGGTTGGTTGTGTCTAATAAGAGTACAATGCAACGAAAACTCAAAGCAAATAATGACATTAAAACAAAATGAAATTAAAAAATAAAAAAAAAAAAACAAAAATATTGAACAAAATGTTATAAAATGGAAAACAAGCAAAGAAAACACATTTAAAAAATTATAAAAAAATGCAAACGCAAACAAGCTAAATATATTTATACACAAATGTAATATTTACAATTAGTATAAGAAAGCAATAACAATAATAACTAAAACAAGACCAAATGCTGAAATTTCAAAATTCATATCTAAAACAAAATTATTAAATAGTTTTGAACGCAAACAAAGTTCTAAGTTGCTAAAACAAACTATATCAACATCAAATGACTTTAAACTAAGAAAAAAACAAACAAATATTTTATAAAAAACTTTTCTAAACAAATTTTAGAAAACAACTTTTATAAAAGAAACACAAACACCAAAAGAAACGTATTTTTATACCTAATAATAAGTTGTATAACATAGAATTTTAAATCTCTACATAATAGTTAAGTTTTTCTTATAAGATTGTGATATTAAATATTAGCTGTAATAGCCGAAGAGTATTTGGGAAAACATAAGATATTTATTTTTATATGAAAATGCGCAAAGTGTAACTAGTTAAGTATTTTTCTACACATTTTCTAGTAATTAATATGAAACTTGCTCAAGCCGACATTAAATGTGTACTACGATGAGTATTAATTGAAAATAAAGTTTATAAAAATCGAAAGAAATGTAGTTTTATTAAGAAACAATAGACGACTGTAAATAGTTGGTGAATTTTTTTTGGAAACTTTTAATAGTACCAATTTGATGCTCCACTGAAGGCGATATTTGACATCACATTTTTGAACCAAACCATGAATACTTCAGTTGCCAACAACATCGAAAACTCTTAGAATTACTAAATACAGAGCCACGACTCAACAATCTTTCAACCAGAAAACGATATTCCTTTAAGGCAAAAATCTGAACATAAATAATACGGGATATATCGAACATACTCGTATAATATTTTGTGATCTTCCATAAGCATTAGAGCTTTATAAAGTTAAAAAACAGGACGAGTAAAATGCAAATAATCTACAATTAAGTAATGAGACTGATTTTATTGTCACATTTGTGGTAAACCTGTGACCTTGAAATTCCCTTTCTTTTTTTCCATGCATGAGCAAGTCGAAGGTGAAAAAGATGATTATTGCCTTTTTTGATAGCCGTGGAGTCGTCCACAAAGAATTCGCTCCACCGGGGAAAACTGTGAATCAAGTCTACTATTGCCAAGTACTCGAAAGATTGCGAAAACTAGTCAACAGGGTGCGCCCAGACATCGCTCGTAAATGGATCCTTCATCTCGACAACGCGCCGCGCCACACCGCCCTCAGCGTATCCCAGTATTTGGCCTCTAAAGGGATCGCCGTGTTGCAACAGCCGCCTTATTCGGCCGACATGTCACCCTGTGACTTTTTTTGCTTCCTAAAACAAAATCGGTGGTCAAAAGAACTCATTTTGCGTCGATTACGGACATCCAGGCGGCCATGACGAGGGTACTCGTGAACATCCCAGTCGAAGCGTTCCAGAAATGTTACGAAGCATGGAAAACGCGTTGGAATCGCTTTATAGCTGCCCAAGAGGACTATTTTGAAGGGAATGGCAGAGTTGTAGAATAAGTTTCAAATATATGGTTTTTATGGAATCAGTCTCATTACTTAATTGTCATACCTCGTACAATACTACTGTGGGAAAAAAAGGAGTAAGACTTTTTAATTTAAATATCACGCGAATAACCCATTCGTCGATATATTTTTTTTTATAGGTTGAAATGACTATCAGTGACATCTTTGCCAAATGCCACGTCAAAATAACAATTGTGTTTAGTATACACTTGAAAAAGGCCTTCGGTGATAATTTTGTAGCGAGCAAGTTTTTTCGATTGGTACAAATTTTTCAAAAAGAGTCGAGAACGCGTTGACGACGAATCACGTCCAGTTCGGCCATTAACTGATGATCAACAGGTCAATTAAATAAATGAATTGGTGCTTGAGAATCGACAATTAACAGTTAGAGGTCTTAACTAACGTCGTTGGAGTAAGATCAGTGAAAACCATTTTGAAAGATCATTTGAAATTGACTTTAACACATGTTTTGAGGATTGGAAAAAACGTCTTACTATTTTTTCATATTTCCTATATTTTCTAGCAGATCTTCCAGACATTGGGTTAAATCTCAGTGGTTACAGATATCCTCCAATTCTTGCGAATAACGAAAAGCAAAGTCACCTTTCACTTTATACATGATAAAGGATTTTTTTTCTCTAAAAGAATGTATGAGCTGATCCACTTAATATTTACAAGTCCTTACTTGTTTATGATTATGATTACTTTTTGGTAGTTGGCAACTGCTGGTTCATAAAATGATAGTTAATTCTTTCTGTACTAGGTCCATTCAACGCAGAGTTGTTCGATCACGAACTTACACTGACTCTGGTTTCAATAAAAGCACGATTAGGAAAATTCTTCAAAAATGTTCAGAATCCAGAATTGAAATAGAGAGTTCACAAAGAAGATAATTATTTCGTTAATTTCCAAAAGGCTTTCGCAGTAACGACTTTGAAGTTAATGCAAAGATTATTTTTAATTTTTATTTTTTTCTTAGAACAGCTTTGATAGGCTTAAGCCGTTCCTTCCTCTTGCTGAAGAGCACACAACTGATTTTCAGAGAACGTTAACGTTAACGTTAAAACAGCTCGTATGTCCGAGGAGGCCGTATGAAAGCTTCAAGTCTATCGCTTCCGCCACTTCGGAAAAAATGCTTCCTATCGACTTTGAAAACAGCGTTTCGAGAAAAACGCATTTACAGTTTTGAGAGTAGATTACACTAAGTTGAAAAATTCGTACAAATACACTTATAGCTCCATGGCTGAAGAATTCTCAATAATCGTGGGAAAGCTCTCAAATATACATATGTATGTATGTAAATTTGATATTCATGCAAAATAAATAAAGTAGTCAGCGTAGAGCCTAGTTCAGAGTTCGATACCTTCCATCCCATCCCATGCTTTTGATTAAATCTTTTTTAGCACACGTTTCTAGTTATGTCTAAATTATGAGAAGTTTTTCTGAAACAATGCTTAAGTGCATATATTAAGACAAAAAAGCATACGGAAATTGTTTTTAAATTCCCCGGGGAAATAATATTTCAAAAAGATTTATTTTGCTTAGTTGGTGGGACAGTTTGTCTGCAGCATCTGCTCAAGTCGGTACACCTTAAGGGTGCGTTGCGATTTTTACAATGGATAAAAATATCGAAAAAATAATTTGTTTAAAATTTTGAATTTCTAATCAAATTTCGTGTGCGGAATCGTTGCGAATGTTGGAAAAGATTCAGTTTTATCAAAAACCCAAACCTAGGAGTGGTACACATCGACGCGCAACACGAGCCCTCTTTTGAGCGATTTTCAAATTGTGTGTGATTCAATGTGAACAAATTTTTCTGCTTTCAACTGTTCATTCAATATTGAATGTATGTTGGTCCCATTAATACCCATCGTTTTCTCAATCTTACGATAAGTCTTGCAATATCAGACTGCGCCTCCCATATAGTTGCCAGGAAAAATAACTGATTTTGGACGACCTTTATGAAATTCATCTTGCAGTGATCCATCTCGATTGAATTAACCATACCATTGACAAACACTGGTCCTCCAAAGAGCTTAATAGCAATAAATTCAAATTAAGGTCTATATACTTTTGCATGCGTTTGAACCAATTGTCGATGCATTGGTTCCCAAGTCAGAACTGTATGATGGATGACTCATCAAATTGATATTTTGAGTACTAAAAAATGCAGTTGTTTCAGTTGATGTGTGAGAGTTTGCGCGATTCATCACCTGTCCTAAAGTCGTAGACGTGTTTCGAAGCACCGCTATCACATTTTTTTATATTTCTCTCAACCAATCGACATACATAATTCTTTTTCGTGGAAAAAATTGTCTGCATTCAAATGTTCGTGCAATATTGAATCTATGTTGGTCCCACTAATACTTACAGCTGTTTTAACCTCACAATAGGTCATATGATGATCTCGCAATATTATATCAATAGTTGTCAAAACAACAACTGATTTTGTAGGAATTCAGGAAATTCGTCTTGGAGTGATCTACCTCGATTGATTTCGATTTAATTAATCATACCATCGATAAACACTGGTCTTTCATGAAGCTTCATCGCCAGAAAATTCAATTAAGCTCATCAATACACTGTTGCTGAGTTAATCTTGGTTGAAAGTTGTTGTTTGTTCGAGATGAATATTTTAACTTACTGTTAACAACACTAATAGCGCTTGTTTGTCAAAATTTTCTGAGTTTATATAACATCAAAATGCAAAACTTTGCGATAAAGTTGTGAGTTGCTGGGTTGCAACATTAAGATTGACAAATACCGAAATATAAAAGTCAACCTAGTTATTAATGAGTTGAAAAATTTTTGACAGATTGCTGAAGTTTAAGTTAGTTAATGTGACTATTTATTAACTACCTTTATGTAACTACTAAACAAAAAATTACAAACTGGCTTATGGGTATTCATACATATACATATAAATACCGACATTCTATGTTCATAAAGACATCTGTTACAGCACCGTTATTAGAGCTTAATACCGCCGCCCACACATTTAATTATGACAAGGCTATGAGCATGAAGGATAACGCCGCATAAACGCGTACCTTTCGTGTGTGTGTGGCAGCGATATGGTCCGTTGATAGAGTACTTAACCAGTAATGCACACTTAACTAATAGCCAAAATATTTACGTTCTTATGCATTGCGGTGCGGCGGCAATACATCAACGTGGTGTCTAATTTCTTAAAAGTGGGTAAACATAAATGAATTGTAAAATGCCAAACCACAGACAGTTGTACACAAACACACACACACAGACACATGTGCGCGCTGTGGTCGTAAAAACGCATGTTGTTGTGTAAATAATCGTCTTTTAATTGCATCAAATGCGCACTTAAAAGGCCGGAACAACTGAGTACTTCGAGCGCGTAAGGAGTTAGCGCCAAGGTTGCGGGGATGAAATGAAGCGTACAAGCGATTGATGGACACAACTCATATATATTTATTTATGTATGAATGGATATACATATGAATGTATATGGACAAGAAAACAATATGTCAGTACTTCAAATGCTGCATGCGAAGATACTTAGAGATAGCTGCAAATGGGCTTGTAAACGCGCGCATGTGTGCGGGCGAGTGTTAGCCGAATGCGAGCGCTAAACACGAAAGTGTTGTTTTTTTATTTTCGGCTGTCTTAAATTGCACTTAATGAGCGGCGTTTTCCGCGTATAATTTTCACAGTTTTCCAATTTTTTCCAACCATCCGCAACGCTTTTTACTTTTCACGCTGTTGCCGTGGCAATGTCGAGCTGCGAGCGCAATTAAAAAATGAAAATACAAATATAAGCGCGTGTGAGTCCAGCAACGCACAGCGTAAAAGCGCCGCCGCTCAAAGGACATTGACTGACGCGGATCGATGATAGTGCGGTGGCTGGTTGGCCGAAGGGAGTGGAACACCCTCGCCGCGCGGCAAAGAGCTAAGGTATGCGTTTGCTGTCGGCAAAGCGGATGTGGACAGTTGCAGCTGAATGCTGAACGCACAGACACACACTTGCAGCATACACGCACCCACACGTGCGCGGAGACGCACCAGTGTAAGGTATGTCTGATGAGTGCTTGCCGCAAATGAACAACTGCCGCTATTATGATCCTGTCGGCTGGAATGCGTGCGCGCAACGAATCCACGAATAACTAAGCGCTGCGGCACTGCTTGGCCGTAATCAGGGGTAGTGCTGTTGCTGCTGGTGGTGGTGGTGGTGGTGGACCAATTCATGCTGTTTGCCGCACAAATGCTGATGCCGTCTAAACATGCAGTGCGGCAAGGGGTGTGGGGCGAATGTTGCACGGCATGCCGTACCGAACGGGTGGTTGTGGAAACTTAATGCAGCAGCACGAAAATTAAAACGGAAACCCATAAAAAACGCTGTATCGAATATGTTCACATTGCCATGGACAGATACAGCGCAACAATAATAGCGGCGGCAATAACCAGAAAAGGCTGTAAAAAAAAAAAACAAAACCAACCAAACAAATATGGCAACAAAAGCGCGTACAGGAGTGTGAATCAGTTGCAATCGTCGCAACTGCCGCCAGGGACGAAGCATCGGCACTGGTAATCGTAACAGACAGCCGCGCAGCACTAATGCCCTTGAAACGAGAGGCTGCACTGTGGTTTAGTAGTAGCGAAGAAGTGCTCAGAAAGTTATCCGGCATGCCATGGAAAGTTTGCTGATTTCTTGGTTGGCTAGCCTAATGTAATGTAATGCTGAGGCTAGTAGTTCGATGGGCGGCATCTTAGAGCTTCGAAAGAGGCTTCTAAAGAGGTATATAACGGGGTTTCCAATAGGAACGCTATAAAAGTAGATCGATAAATGACGCCAAATTTTCTTCCCGCTCTTTTAACATTTCTCTTCAGTAAGGTCTGCCATTTCATCATGGAAAGATATCCTTTCCAACAGCGGGTCGAAGATCTCAAAATTTTCTACCGAAATTTGGAGTCAGTGCCTCAACTTTAAGACCACTCCGTCAAATTTATGGTCGTCGAAATCGTTCTGTTAGATCAACAATTGAGCGTCTAGTGGAAAAATTTGAATCTACAACCACAGTACAAAATGTTCCCAAGTCTGTAGTGTCGAGAATATTGCTGCCGCTAGCGCATCTTATTGAGGAAAACCTAAGTCAGTTTGTCACAAGTCGTTCTCGACCGCTGGGCATCGTTGTGGCGAATTTTGCGAAATAATTTTGGCCTTCATTGTCACAAGATTAAGTTGACGTAAAAACTGAAGCGGTTTGACCAACAGAATCCTCGTATGTTCATGAATTGGGCTGATAATCAACTTGAAAATGATCCGAATTCTCATCGAAAAATCATCTTCAGCGATGAGGCTCATTTCTGGTAGAATGGCTTCGTCAATAAGCAGAATATGCATTATTGGTCATGTAGCAAACCACACGTAAGTCACCATTGCATCCTGAAAAAATTATGGTTTGGTGCGGTTCAAGATCAGGACCGACACGTTACTGTGAATTGGATTCGCTACCCCTCAATGGACTTGGACAATATGTGGTTCCAACAGGTCGGCGCCACAAGCCACACAGCGAATGTCACAATCGATTTTTGAAAACCAAGTTTGGTGAAGGTGTTATCTCACGAAAAGGTTCAATCAACAACGGCTACGACAAGTCTGTGGTCGATGCCAACCAGCCAGCGACGATTGCTGAACTTCGTATGAATATCGCACGTGAACTTGCAGCAGTGTCGTCCGATTTACGCTTGAAAATCGTTGAAAATTGGGTTCAACCTCTGGACTTCTGCAATAAAAAATTTCATTTATTCAAAAAAACTTTTGTAGCGCTCTTATTGAAAAACTCCTTAGCTTTTCTGTATAATGTTAGATATATTTCGGTGAATCAACCACTTACAGTTGAAACTTTTATGCCTTCAAATGGCTTATGTAAGTAGAAATTTTCAAAGTATTTGGTGTAAGTCGATCGAATTTGTCATAAAATTTGTCGCTTGGACTTATTAATATTTGTTTCAGCTTTAACTGTATGTATTGTCATAAAGGTTTGGACTCAAGCAGTTTGTTTTATCTGTTAATATTGTTACTAGTGCAATTAGCAATAAAAAAGTCTTCGAAAAACCAAATTACAGTTTGAGAGCTTGGAATTTTAACTTACCCCCTAATATTGTTCATATTGGACAAAAAGCAAGATTTAGTTAATTGTTTATATCCTGATTACTGACTAGTCAGTGTGACTCGTGCTATTCCTGAGGATGTGGATACTAAGTGCTACGAAAGTCCAATGACTTTCCAATAATATTTCTATGGACTCCCCAATCGATGACGATGGTGCGGACGTTCCGTTGCCCAAACATGAAAAATTTCGAATAGCAATTACCCGTCTGAAGAACAAAAAGGCGACTGAGACTGATGGATTGCCGGCCGAGCTTTTCAAAAAAGGAGGCGAAGAACTAGTAAAGAGCATGCATCAGCTTTTTTGTAGAATGTGATACCAACTACCGTGGAATAAGCCTCCTCAACATCGCATATAAGCTTCCATTGAACGCACTGTGTGAAGGATTAAAGCCCACCGTCAACAAACCTATTGGACCTTATCAGTGTGGCTTTAGGCTTGGAAAATCAACGACTGAACAGATATTTAACATGCACTAAATCTTGGAAAAGACCAGTGAAAATAAGATCGATATCGCAGAGACATTCGAAATCAAATGAGGTTTCAGACAAGGCGACTCCCTATTGTGCAACTTCTTCAAGCTGCTGCTGTAGAAAATAATTCGACCTGCAGTGCTTAATCGAGCAGGTATAATCTTTTACATGAGTGTACAGCTGCTGGTGTTCGCCGATGATATTGGTATCATTGGCCTCAACATCCGCACCATTAATTCTGGTTTCTCCAGACTAGACAAGACGAAATATCTCCTGTCAGTAAACAAACAGTCGTCGAAGTCGCGACTTGGCTCCCACATCACCACATAAGTGTTGACAGTTATCATGTCATCCTCGAAGTCCAGCGCAGAATAACTCTTGCTAACAGATGTTACTTTGGACTAAGTAGGTAATTGAGAAGTAAAGTTCCCTCATGACGAACAAGCACTAAATTTATGGACGATAACAAAATCTGATGAGTCGGCGGAATATTGACATAGTTAAGCGAATGAAGACATAGCGGGTACCTTGGCTAAGTCATATCGTCCGAATGGATGAAAACACTCCAGCTCTAGGAGTATTCGGCGCTGTACTCGCAGGGGGATGCCAATAAGGAAGAAAAAGAAGACTCCGTCTCATCTTTGCATGATTCTGATAGACTTTTTGACCAAACATGAAACTAGTTATCGCTTAGCCACTGTATTTGTCAGGTTTGGCTCTTTGCAATAGTTTTCGAAACTCAAAAATTTGCTTAGGGGAACACGCCATGAATCCATTGAAGCCATGAAGTCTTTCGCTGAAGGCCATCTCTGTCAAAGTTTATAACAAGTTTAAGGAAAATTGGATTAAGTATTGGCATGCTTGGATTGGCTCAAAAGTGCATGTTTCTGATGCTCACTGTTATAACTCTCAACCTTCAGTCGAAATCAATTCATTTGAGATAGTTAGAAACATGGCCGGAAACTTAACTGGATGGTGTCTAATTTTTTAAATATTACCATCAATTTATTGGATCATAACTCATATTAGAACTGAATGGATGAACTAATGAACAAAACTTAGACATGGAAACGTAGACACGTTTGTCTAAGTCAACAACTTTGTTTACATTTGGGGTCAATGACCCTCTTTTTACACTTTGCCGAACTTTTTTTTTAACATCTTAGCTGCCAGTGTATCACCGGTGATCAAAAAACCAAGCAAAAAACTACATGTTGCGCTTTGGGCTAGGCGTGTATTAACGCTGTAACATTGGCACCTGGGGTAGTTTTTTGTCGTGATTACTGGTGGTACTCTGGCAGCGAACGTGCTAACCTTTGAAGATAATCCTAACTTAGAGACATTCGGACAGGAGCATAAGTAAAGTCCCGTTAGTTATTAATTTTTATTTGTGCGATTGAGAAAGGCTAAGATAAAACTTGTTGGTTTTTTTCGAGAATTCTACTCAGGTACCACAAAAAGTGAGAGTAATACCTTAATGAAATGTAAAAAAGATTAAGAATCTGATTTGTTTCATCGCATAATCTCCTTGACTGTCGGAATCTATTTCGATATTCCTTTCGTATTATCAGTACTACACTTGTGTATTTGGAGTTGAATTAAATGCTGATTGAAAGCTCTAGTCTATAAGATATTAATCTCTTCACGGTTTCTTTGGAACTGTATGAAACAGAGTATGGCATAATGTCATCAAAAAAATCTCTCACAATATGTTATAAATATTATCTTTCTCGTATGTTTGGAGTTTGCATGTTTCCTGATATACATAAGAAAGGTTACACCAGCTTTAACCCACCTCCGAAGGGAATCGAAATACCTTCGAAGGTAAGAAAATGTTAAATATTGGCGAAGACTGGAAACCAATCCGCATTTAAGTGGATTCTATTACCCTATTTTACCACATTCACCGCATTTTTTTTTTCAAATCGGTACAATTAAACCATAAATATTCGATTTCTTCGTGAGTCTGTCGAAACGAAACACTGTCGCTTTTTATTTCTTAGGCGTGGTAATACTACCATACAACTGATTATAGGCAGTGCACACATGCATAAGGTATAATTGTGTGTCAGCATGAATCGCAGGATTTCCGTGCAAGTTCAAAAAAGTGGAAAAACTAACACCGAAATGAAAGTTATGCACTCCGTTGAAGGGTGTAAATGGGCAAGCTGCGAAGGGTGAGAGTGAAAGTGCCACAAGCGGACATCGAAGGAGTGACATATCTGGACAGACGGGTGGACAGCAGCGGCGACGGCGGCACATATGTCACCAACAACTCAAACAATGCCAAAGCTATTGTTGATGCCAGCAACAGTGTGTCTGAGAATGTAAACGTCAACATCAGCTGCAGCAGCAACAGCAGCGACCATCAGTGATGGCTAGCCGACGCACAGCGATGCTGCCAGCAGCCGCACAATCGCCTGAGCAAAAGCCACCCCCAAACCAAATGAAATCGTAAATATGCACAAATACAATGCAGGCAAAAATACGAACATATGAGCAATGAGCCGACACACACACAAACGCGCGCAAGCAGATTCAACATTCAATGGCTGAATGTTGGTGAATCCCTTCGTTGCATAAATGTGTCTGTGGCAGCATCGTAATGTGCAACTGGCGTACTTTTATGACAATACAGTTAGATAGATGTATGTATGAATGTGTGTGTGTATATATTGGCAAATAGAGCATGCATGATTGTAGTTGAATTTTGTTTTTGTTTTTGCTATTGTTTTTGTTTGTTTCATTGAAATATTTATATTAACACACTTCAAGCGCAAAGGCAGAAAGACTGTTGTGTTATTGTTGCTGTTATTGGTTTTGTTGTTGTCATTGTTTTTGTTGTTGTACCTGCAGTTTTTGTTGCTTTCGTCCTTTTTGTTGGTATTTCTTCTTCTTCTTTGGTTGTTATTGATATTGCTTGTTGTTGTTCTTATTATTGTTGTTGTTATTATTGTTGTTGTTATTTTTGTTGCAAATTTTGCTGTTGATTACATATTTGCTGGTTCTATTGTTGCTATTCTGGTTATTGTTTTTGTTGTTGTTGTGCTGGTTGTTGTTTTTGTTGTTGCTCTTAGTGTTGTTGTAAAATTTTGCTACAGATTTCATTATTGTTATATTTTGTAATGAAGTTGGTATGTTTTTTGTTGTTGTTGTTGTTTATTTTCTTCTTTTGCTATTGCCATTGCCTTTGCTTTTGTTGCTATTTTTGCTATGTAACTATTCTCTGTTTGCCGTTATTATGATTATTTTTATTATTGTTGTTGTTGTTGTGACTGTTGAAAGGCGTTATCAGAAATTGATATGGACACTGACGTCGCGCAATGCTGCTGGGGAGCATCATTTCGTCGATGTCACCGAGGGTGCGGGAGTGGTTGAGCTGGCTGATGGCATGCGCTCATGTTATGCAACAACCCATACACATACACACACATGCATATGTGACTCTATTGTATGCATCTGCGCTATTAAATTACCAATTGAATCAAGCAAATAACCAACCGAGAAGCCAAAGGACGAAATTTTTTTCTGCCTCCTCTTCTTCTTCTATACTTTGGTTTTTTGCTATAATAAGAAATGCAGCACAATTAAAAGTGGAAGAAGCTAAAAGGCAAATGAGAAAGGCGAAATTTGATAGCCGAAGATGTGCATTTGAATGCCGCTTCTTTTATATACGCCCCTACTCCATCAACGGCTTTTTGTCGCCAATGCCACACCGTGAGGTCGGAGCACAGACACACAGAAGATAGGGGGCATAAAGGTTAAGCATATGCGAAGGCGCAGCGGTCGAGTTGAGATAATGCAGACATTTGCACCTTTAACCAGCGCTCATTATTACATACATTCACACTCACACACTTACACAAATGATAATGCATGTGTGTTGGTGCATTCCGTTAGTGTGTAAACGCACACGCCTTAAAACGGCACCCGCATGCGAGTGTGCGAGTATGTACGGCGATTGCATTGCAGCCGGCCGCAGGAAGCGTCAAATGTGCAGTGCGCATGCGCATCAAAAAATGCCAACCCGCGTCTGCCACAAAAAAGGTTCGAAATAAGCAACCTTTATCGCCAACTGTGCGGGCATCATCGATATGTGTCTGTATGTAAGCAAATAGTTAACACTATTCATATGTGTATGTGTGTGCGCGCAAGAGTGCAGCAGTCAAAGTTCCCTTTGTGCTCCTTGCAGGCAAAGCAGTTTTGTGCGCAAATCGGCGCATACGCTTGAGTAAACGCTCAAGTGGCTGCCTGAAGTGCCAATTTTGGTGTCGCAATTTGCACAGTGAAAGCCAAAAAACTAGAAATTCGGCAACAATTGCTACCCAATATGGCGAAAAATGGTTCCGCACAAAATTTTTGCATGCCTCTTGGAGGAAAATATATGAGCGCCAGCAAAATTCCTCAACAGATCCTCCGCCTATGTAATAGCATAGGCTAATAATTTTTTCTAATGAATGTTTGTGGAAAATTTGGAGGTTTTATAGATTGGTAAAGTGTGGAGTTCGGTGGCACAAATTTTGTTCCGAAATTATAAAGGATATACATATGTAGATACGAACACTAGTAGCCAATTGTCAGTTAAATTCTGGTTAACTTAACCAAGACTCTCCTTTCGGTAAATAATCCTTTTAAGTTCTGGTTAACTTAACCAAGACTCCCCTTTCGGTAAATAATCTTTTTAAATGGAACTTAACTGATACATGACTGCTAAATAGTCACTGTGAAAACGGCCCTTAGACTTTTATGATATCAATCTATGAGGTCTTTCATTCCAAGTATTAGTGCTCATAGAAGACTAGCTTCAAAAAGTTAGTGAAGTTTCATATTCGTTAATTATTGAAATTGCTTACAGAAGTGTTTTGGGGAATCTACTTGATCTCAAACACAAATATTTCAGCGCCACAAAATCATTTAATGAAGGTCGTGAAGTTTAACCTTTGCTGTTATTGCCGATAACAGCGAAAAAGTTAAGGAAACAATATTTCAAATCAACATCTCTTATGATTGATTAAACCAATTTCGTATATGTTCTCGGTATGAAGCATGTCATTGATAAGCTCGTACCAAAATACAAGTTGACGTGGTTTTATAAATAAGAGATTGAAACTGTCCAAGTATCTGGCGAATGGCGCTAGAGAAATGAGCCGATACTCAAAACACTGAGTGTAAGAAATTCGCTAATATGTGATACAATGAAGATAAAAACATAATCCATGAGTTAAAAAAACATGATCCGAATCATTGAAAAAGGCGAAGAGTGTTAAATCTGACCTATAAGAAACCAATAAGAATAAGCTACTGATTTCCCTTTAATGCTTAATGGATGTTATTGAATTAAATTTTCGTGTTATTGGTATATTACAACAAGATTAAAATGCCTAATAGTGTACTCCGTTATCTTTCATTTTATTTAAATATAAATTAGACAATTAAATAATTCTTTAGTTATTTTAAAATAAGTAAAATTTAGTTTACTGAAATTATTTTAAATGTCATATTAAGATTCTATTTGATCACGGTGTAGCTATTTACATTTATTGCCCATGAAAAATAGTTTTTATATAACCTTTTGTACCGGAAATAAAATTAAGGAACACGGAGGTGAAGCGATAGCTTAATGGAAGTAACTATAAATTAGATTGTCTCACGAATATCCCACTAGGGTAGCTAGAGACGCTTGTGCATTGTGATGCCCAGAACTCCAAAATATAGATAAAATCGGTAAAAACTTTTGAGTCAGCTACAATTTTATTGAGGGGCTTAATAATAATTCCAGTCAGTTCGATTATTTCTTAGAAGGTATGACAAGGAGGTGTTTGAACCTTAGTCTAGGAAAAGCAGGACAGTGGAGGAGAAAGTTGTGTCCTCCAAACCTTCGAAAATTTTCTCTCACCGCGTCACCGTCCTCTTAAGAGATCGTCTTAGTGTGTAATTTTCGAAAAATTGCCACGGCCTTTCTTATAGAAAGGGAACAGTGTGGGGAATGAAGCAACTCCAATCTTTAACGCGTTTTTCACAGAATGGCGTTTTCACAACGGTTTCCACTTTCAAAAGAAGAGTTTTGACGATATCTAGTTCTAATTTGGAAAAAAAAATTCTAATGTCATTCGCTATCACGCTATGGAAGCTTTTATTTTTGTTTTGAAATCTTCCTATTTTTTTCTATAATTTCAATATTAAAAAAAAATCGCGAAAATAAGTGATTTTTCGGAGGATCATGGTGAGACGATCCCTTAACTTGCACTCTCGGCCAAAAAGATTTCGATACCTCACATGTGTAGGTTACTGACAAATGCTTGCTAAACTCGCATGAGTTTTATAGATCTAGCGCTCTAACAAAAGAGGATAGGCGAACAGCGAATCGTTCTCATCCTTATGGGATCTCTTTTAGATATATGCGCGGAGACGATATCATAAGGAGTATGTATAGAAGGTATAAGTTATCTGGTATGCAGTCGCAGTGAGAGGGGATAGTAATTAAGGTGATGACCGTTATTATTGTTGACGGATATCTGTAACTTAATTTAACTATACTCTAATTTGTTTCCTAGCTTGAGCATACTCGAATATGTACATTGTGCGCTATATTTTATGTATTAAAGATATACAAATATTAGTCCGATATTAGTGTGTGTCTGCTTAGCGTCAAATTTTATTGAGCATGGAATCATCGTTGGCCAATATGCTCGAAAGTACAACATGAAGCGAGTGATCTTTTGCTCCAAGGGCTGAATCGAAGCGGGATTGTCCGCATATACTATGGACTTTACATATTCTCACAGAAAAAAGTCTAACGGTGTGACATCACACGATTTTGATTGCCAATTGTCCTGCCCAAAACGTGAAATTATCCTGTCACCGAAGTGTTCTCTCAATAAATCCATTGATTGATGGGATTTGTGCGAAGTGGCGTCATCGTGTTGAAATAAAATGTTGCAGATAACACGAGCTTCAATCCAAGGCATCAAATAGTCAGGTCGCCATTGACGGCTACGCTTTCACCGGCATCACTTTTGAAGAAATATGGACCGATGATTCCACTGGCCCACAAATCACACCAATCTGTGGTTTTTTTCTGGCTGAAATGCCAGCTCATGAATCTCTTCAGCTTTCTTTTTGTCCCAAATGCGGTAATTTTTTTTGTTTACATATCCATTGAGCCCGAAATAGGTCCCATTACTGAGCAAAATTTGGCTCGAAAACGTCGGTTCTTCTTGGAACTTTACAAGAGTCCGTAGACCGAAGCAATGTCACTTGGGAAAATCAACGTCTTCGGTCAAGCTGCGTTTTTTAAGATTTCAGATCTCGAAGTAAAATGCGCCAAGCCGTTCCATATGTCAGTCCGAGTTGTTTCGAACGGCGCCGAATCGATTCTCTTCGGTCTTTCTCAATTACGGCTGCAATATTTTCTTCACTGCGTGCTGGAGGTGGTCTAATCGGTCAAAAATAACATGACAGACCGACACGACTCACACATGATCTGACAAAAGCAGACTTTTTTAAAAAGTACCTTTGCTTGGATATTCTTCCTTTCGCGTGTTACAAACTTCGTGGCATACTTAATATATCACGTTGAGGGTATACATTTTTTAATCCCTGTAAATATTTTACAGATATTTTATATATAACAGAAGCATTAAATTAAAAATCAGAAAGACCATATTTTAAATCTTGTAACTGTACAGCACATTATTAACCTCCTTCTCCTTCTGCGCTCAAAGTCATTCCGTAAAACGCACGAAAGCGATTCCCTCTAATTTTGCATACGAGCTTATTAAGGCGCACAGTTAGACAGTTGAATGCTTATGCGCCTCCGTACTTATGCCGAGATGTATGTATGTATATTTAAGTGCTTTTATGTAAATGCATGCATAATACCTATAATTTGTGCAACAAAGTGTCAAACCAACTTTGAATCGAGAAGAAAAGCTTTTTGTTCCGTTTTTGTATTGAAATAAAGCAAAGAACCCACTCGAAGCCCAAAAACGACACACAAATAAAAACGAAACCGAATCAACGCCATAAGATGCGTGTAACCCGCTGCTTAAGGGGTTAATTTGCCTAGGCACCACTTCCGCAGCAAACCTCCTTAGCTAAATATTTAAAGTACTCGCATTTGCTTACTCGCTTTCTTGCTTACCTGCGCGTCTGTTGTGCGGCGTTGCGGCGCCGAGTTCCTGCACTGCAAGCCGCCGATAAGTGGCCGCATAATTTTCCTTTCGACAATCTTTATCAATCTTTTCATGCTGCTTGCTTAGCTATTGTTACATTTAAGTGCCAATTGAAAGTTCATTAAAGACTCAATTTCAAGTGTTGCAAGTAGGCGCTGCACAAAAGGTGCGCCACAATGCTCTGACGCAACAACTCAAGATGCTTTTCTTACTATTTACTTGTAAGTTATGGTTGTGTATGTGTGTGTGCAGCGCATGCAGCACCGTAATTAGGGCGGGTAATGTTAAATTATCGCCTGCGGCGAGTGATCGCACACTCTGCTGTGCTCGCTTGTGGGTTCTTAAGTGTTAGGCGTGTTTTGTTCACACATTATACGCCACATTATCCGTGCTTAGTTTGCGTTTTTCGGTTCTTCTTTTTTGCGCTGTCGGTGTTTCCCTGCTGTTTTCAGTTCTTTTGTCGACTCTTTTGAATGGAATTATGTTGTGTACCTTTGTTAAGATGACTGGAAAGATTTCGTTCGATTTGGTTTCTTATCCGAGCTGTGAGAAAGATTGAACGCGCTGATTATGTTTTGAGTAATGATACTGTTACTTGACGCTGGACATAACTAACCGGTAGGCTGGAAGATTTTTGTACTTTTTATATAGTAAATTATGAATTCATATCCTTTAATTACAACTCAGGGATCTCACAGGCTAATCCAGTTTGAAATTAAATATACGGTAATTACTCACATTGTAATGTAAGGTATTGTAAAAATAAGTCAATTATATTATGTTTTATTTAGCAAAGTTAGACTGATCCAATTAAGATCAACTTCGCATCATTTTGTTTGATAAAAGTAAAAGTAAATTCATAATGCCACTCTCGTAAAAACCATGGTCTCAATATGCAAAACAGTCAATTGATTTTTAAAAGCTTTACTTTAGGCGAATTTTTTATCAGCGAAATCATTCGCTTTAGACAAGTCCGGATTATTAGATAGACGCATAGGGCCACCCAATAAAGCTTTTGGTGTGGCGTTGTCCTATAGTTATTTTCTTATTGAAAAAGCCGATTGATTTTGAGCTATTGCTTCTTTCAGACAATCCAATTATTAACAGTACGATTTGGAAGTAGGCAGTAGAGGAACAGCTCATACGAGGGCTGCTATATATACATATTTCTGGCCTAATAATGAAAATAGGCATATTCATCAACGAAAATGTTTTTTTTTCTTTTTTTTTCGTTGAATTTGGCTCGTTTTGGAAGACCCACACGGTCGATTGCTGTTTTGTTTCGGGCTCATACGCATAGATCCATGATTCGTCACCTGTGACGATTTTATAAACGTCTTTTGAAGCACCGCGATCGTATTTTTTCACCATTGCTTTACACCAATCCACACGAGCCTTTTTTTAAGCGATTGTCAAATTGTGCGGGATCCAACGAGAACAAACCTTTTTTACGGCCAGGTGTTCATGCAATATCGAGTGTATGCTGGTGGGAGAAATGCATAGGCATGCTTCTATCTGAAGGTATGTTACATGACGGTCTTGCATTATCAGTTACGGCATCGATGTTTTCTGGCACAACGGCTGTTTTTGGGCGACCTTCACGGAATTCGTCTTTGAGCGAGCGTCGGCCACGATTGAATTCGTTGTAACAGTTTTCACAGTGCTATAGGATGGTGCTTCATAGCCATACAAAGATTTTAGTTCATCGATGCACTCTTGTCGTGATAATCCACGTCGAAAGTTGTGAAAAATGTTCGCACGAAAATGTTCACGAGTTAATTCCAATTTTTGGGCGAGATGAATTTTTTAATTCCCTGTAAATAAAACAATTCACGATTAAATGACAAAACGTTCTGAGTGATGTTAAGCTAAAAAATGTCAAACTTTCCAATGAAAATGTCAGATTGCACCTGGCAACACTTAGTGTTGCCTAGTCCAGAAATATATATAGCAACCTACGTAGTAGGCTATATTATGAAAATCCCATCAAACACGTAGCAAATTCCTTCGTGGCTGTTAATCCAGTTTTGGCTACTGTTTGCGCCGGCTCACCACGAATCGATCACAAACATTTATGCTTGAATTTCTCATTAGAGACAATAAGTTACATCTACAGTCGAAATGGATCCATTTTGTTGCGATTTATTAGCGATTCGCAGATGGAAATCCGATACACAAGTTGGCATCCAGGTTTCGACAAAAAGCGTTGTGTATCACTACATGAAAATTAATTTAACAAAACTGATAAAGCCAAAATGGCACATTGCTTGTATATTCACATTATAAGCTGTATGGTTTAATCGAAGAAAATCTACAGGAAATGTATTGAACCAATCATTACAATGCTTTAAAAACTTTCAAAAAAGGCTCCTTCTGCGTCGATGGAGCGCTGCCATCGAAGACGTCACGAAAGGCTTTTTCCGGAATAGACTTGAGAGCCGAGGTGCATGTTGCTTGGATCCCCTTTTAGCGGCCTTTTCAGGAAGGAAACAAAAAAAGTCCGGGGAGCCACATCTGCTGGTTTTGGTTAGGTAGCTGTTCACAAGAAAGGCGGTGTGAGCCGGGGCGTTTTCGTGGTGCAACTTCCAATCGGCAGCGTTGTCTTGTCGGACCGGATTGACCCTTCGTTTGAGTCTCTTGACGACGCAAAGCTTGGCGTTGGTTTGTCCAGGAAGAACAAATTCATGGTGGATGATGTCTTTAATGTCAAAAAAAAAACAACGAGCACCGTTTTCACTTTGGAATGCTTTCCCCGCAAGGTCTTCATCAGCGACCTTTTCCTGGCCCTCTAAAAAGGAATAATGCCTCCGAAACACACCACTTCTTGCTAAAAAGATATCTGGGTAAGCCTTCTTGATCATATCAAACGTCTCTGTCGCAGATTTACTGAGTTTCACATAGAAGGCTGCATTTTCGGCTTGCAAATGTTTGTCCTGACTCTCCAGATGCTCGGTAAAAACTGACCAGCCGCCTGTTCGTTAATTAAGAACGCCCTTCACCGAATCCAGTCGGTACGCGCACGCTCCGAAGTATAGTCGCATTGGAAGAAAATCAGTCTTATTACTTTCCCGACAAACCCTGTATACAATATAGCATATTTTTCTTTACTAGTGATCGTCTTTGACGGGTAGTTCAACGAATTGTGTGACTGAAAAAGTTTGTCAGTATGAAATATTGTCTTTCTATCACCATACAGCGTACCTGCTCGCACTTGCATATTATAATGAAGCCGTATATAAGAAAAATAATGATTGTCTTTTTACTAAATCTAATATAATTTAGCTGTCTTCGATTTGCCACGAGTTAGAGAGTAGTGAATTGAACAAACTATGTGTAGCAGCTGTTCAAACAATTTGACGGCTTGTTTTCACGCCAAACAACAAACTTTCTGGTTTCGAGCAGAGTCAGTTTGAGTCACTAAATTGCATCTAATGTAGTACCAGGTTCAACAAAATTTGTATTGTTCTAAGATTTACCAGCAAAAAATTGAATCATCTGATTCATAGCCTGATGAGTTTTGATTTAACTGCTTTATTGGGTAATATTAACTGTAATTTTATAATGGAATCTGCGATTATAAAAGAAAGGATATATGAGGATGCATACATTTATACCGATAGTATTCCAATTTTTTCCAATTTTCGAGTACTTTTTCTGCTAAATCAAGTAGTTTGTCATGAATAGTACGTTCAATATTGACTTTTAAAGCTTAAAGACAGACTGATTTATTGCAAAAGACCAATGACTTTAAATAACCATACAAGAAGTAGTCTTATGATGCCAATTCACAACTTTTTGGAGACCATTCTATGTCACAATTTCTTGAAATTATCGAATCTTCAAACTTTTCTCGCAATAATTCGGTTGTCGCTCGTGCTGTGTGGCACGTAACTCCGTCTTGTTGGAACCATATCTTGTCAAGATCAACGTTTCCAATTGCGATCATAAAAAGTTGGTTATCATCAATCTTTACTGCCCTCTGTTGACAGTAACGGTATGATTCCACCAGACTAAAAACCACACTAAACTGTGAATTTAGGTGAATGCAATGGTTGTTCATGAATAATTTGTGGATTTTCTTCACAACAATTGTTCACAGAATTGTTTATTTAGCGCATCATTCAGATGAAAGTGGGTCTCTTCGGAGAAGATGATTTTCTTAAAAAATCGTTATCGTCTTCAAGTTGTTCCAAGGCAGAATCAGCAAAATTCACGACGTTTATAGCACTTCAACGGCTTCAGTTCTGGAGTGGGAACAGTTTTTTTTTTCAAAATCTGCCAGGTTGTGGTTTGAAACAGTCCCAGTTCTTGAGAACGTCTTGAAAAACTCTTGCCTGAACAACAGCAATATGTTCATTACTTCATGCAGTTCATTGTCTTACATTTTGTGAAGAAAATATACGCTCGAAATGTGCAACAATTCGACGCATAGCGAGCACAGGTGCATGATTATTACGACAATGGCAAAGGCACGAAAAGCTGCAATTGGAGAACGATTATTTTGATAATAAAATTGAAAAGTTTGTAAATGTTATTCTTGCGTATAACTTTTCATGAGGAAATTGTAGGCATTACTTAAAACAATGAAAAAAATTACTGATCTTGGCATGTTAAAAAGGGCCAAAACGACACTAAGAAATCATATCAGCCTTGTTGGAAAACGTGGTATTATGAACATGTGTCGAATATCATATTTATTTCTGGGTTAGGATGGTTAAAGGTGTTTTATCGACGACTACGGAAAATCTTTTATCTACACCGGATAATATTTAACTCTAAGCTACATCTACTAAGAGTTGTCTGTGAAAATGTTTTGGAGGAAAGAATAGGTAAAAGCGAGGTTAGATTGGAAATATTTTTTTTCGAATATATTTCGGTATGCAGAGTCAGATCACAGAGTCCTTGAGAAGACATTTTTGAAGATTTAATTCGCAATTGTATGATTTCATGCGATAATTTTTCAAGAATCGACCAATTTAGTTCTTGTCATATACAAATGTTACATGTATCTGAATCAACATTTCCATTCTCGCATTATTTTTCCAAGGACTTGCCCCGGTTTGATGTAAAAATATGGGTTGTGATTTGGAAATAACTCATTTTGAATGGGTCTGATGAACAAATGTTTGGTGATTGATACGATTGTTCTATATTAGCCGAAATTGCGAAGGCAAAACGCTTTGGGGATGAAGAAAAAATACGAAAAATTTAAGTAAATCATTCTCGGAGTACTGTTTGCAGTTACAACCCTAAAAATCGTGATTTAGAACAGAGTAAACTATATGATTTCATAGTCTTCATAACTTTTAAATATTTCTTCTTCAAGATAATCTCGTTTCGATGGGTGAAGGACTGACCCAAGTCGGATTAAGACACAGCCGTGGTCCAAGTAAAGAATGAATTTCTAAATTTAATTTTTTTTTTTGTAATTTTCTAGTAATCTGTTTAAAGTCTACCTAGAAATTGCTGAACATTTTATTGAATTAATAAAAATGTTTTATGTTAACTTCCTTAAACATTCGCCCAAAATTTCATCGAAGGAGCAACACTTTTTCCCATTTTCACCACGAGTCAACGCGAATGACATTTGTGCATGTCGAGTCTACAATACAAATATCCTTTAACCAAAGCGAAGTTGGTAGCACTGTTCCGAAAATAATGGTTACTTCGGACAAATGTCTACAAAGCAAATTGCTGCTTCACCGAATAGCGTAACACAATGAGCGGCACATTCTACAAGACAATAGAGGGGTAGAGAGAGAGAGAGAGTGTGTGAGCGAGAGAAATGAAGATTGGCGAAGAGCGTGAGTGGTGAAAGTGGATGCCACGCGCCATACGTGCGTTTAGCAGCCCCAACAAGCGCTGACAGTTGGACAATTGGCAGGGCTATGCAACGAGCGCAAACACCTGACATTAACCGTTGTGACGACGACGCAGCCAGACGTGCCGTGCCGAGTTGGAGCCGTGCGAAGTAGCAGCTGAACCAAGAAGCTGAAGTAGAACGAAAAGCGCTTTGGGGGTAAAAAGAAAAAGAAACAGAAAAAGAAAAAAACGCAAACGTAAAGCAGTAGCAGAAGTCGAGCCAAAAATACGAATGACGAAAAGATTTGTGTAGGTAAAATAACGGACTCAAAACGAAGTTGAAAATTAAAGGAAAAAGCAACACAAACAACACGAGAAGCTCGCCAGAAAACGAGCGAAGAACAAAGTGTGTGGCAAGAAAGCAATGTGAAAAAGAACAAAATTAGATTGTGGCTCGCTGGCAGCTGTATGACAAGTGTATCGAGTGTAAGGTAATAAATTTGGAGGCGTGGTCGCAATTGCAGAAATTGCCAAAATTCTGCTGCAAATTCAAGTGTTTGATTAAATGAGTGAGAATTTTTTGAAATTGTGCTGAATTTGTACTTTATGTGGCCATAATTTTACAGTGAAATAGCTGACAACAGCGCCAGATAATAACAATAAAAGAAGACACACACACAAAAACATACATACATATACATACATACAAACTTATGCAGCAATAGAAAAAGCAAAAACAAAGGGAGACATTGAAGTTCAGACTTGCGGGCAGCAAGCAGCGCATGCATAAATATTACACTTGGCAAACTCACCACAGCATTCCTCACCACCAAATACACCACAGCGATGCGCGCGTACGTACTCGTCGTGAATGCGTCGCATACGCTCGCTACTCGTTCGAGGCGAGCGTGCGAGCTCGTCCGTCATACCCAAAGGATTGGACTCTGTCAGCAGACCGGAGCTGGAGCAGCCAACTTGGGCGTATGGCGCTAACGCTATTGCTACAGTGGCGGCGAAGTTTGCAACATTGGCTGCTGGCGCTACAATTGTGCCTGCGCCACCGCTCTTCTTCTTCCACTTCTTCTACTCACACGTTTGCTCTGTGCGTTTCGCCGCCTCAGTATCCTTGCCTGTGTTCGCTGTCGTCATTCTCGTCGCTTTCTTCGTCTTGTTCGCCGCCGTTACGCTGCTCGGCTGTGTAGACTTATTGATTGTGATAGTTTCAGCGTGTGCGAGCATTGTGGCGTTGTGTGTACTAGCGCCCCCGTTACGTTTCTGCGCTGGCTCGGCTCTCGTTCGTGCGCATGCACAGCCATTGTTTTTGCAAAAGAAAATAACGGTATGTTGCCGTGAAGCTGCCACGGCTACTGTCAATGCTGTTCGAGGTGAAGTTCGCTGTGGGTGGTCGGGCGCGCTGTCTTCGACTAACGGCAGTTTAGTGTTGTGGTGTTAGCGTTGCAGTCTCCATTACGTTTTTCGGTGTTGTGTGGGGTTTGTGGTGAATTATTGCTGTACATATGTACGCTGCGCATTGTTTGTGTGTCGTGCGTCGTACGACGTTGTCGTTGTGTCTTTTTCGCCCCACATTTAACTGTTTATGTCCACTTTGCCGTCAACTCTCAGCGTAATCATCGTTGCACTGCCTCGTGCTGCTTTCGTTTTTACCGTTATTGTTGGTTTTTTTTGTTGCATATGTGTAAGTGTGTGTGGTGCGCCTTGACGCTGGCTGTGCGCTTCGGCATTCACCGTATTTTTGTACCGTTATTTTGCATTTGTTGGAACGCAAGGCTCGTGCGCTCGTGGAAAATTCACCAAAATTTTCATTTTCAGTTTTTCTCCGACTGTTTAGGGCGGTTCCGCAGGCAGCAGGCTGAAGAAAAGTGTGTGCAGTGCAGTGTGCAAAAAAGAAAAAAATCCAAAAAAATAATGTGTAAGCAATGAAGAAATGGAAAAAAATTTTGCAAAATTTACAAAAAGTGCAAAGTGTGCGAAAAGTGTGTGAATTTCGTGCAAAATGTGTTTGCTCCAGCACTGCGTGCAATAATATTTACAAAGTTAACCAACATTGAACGGCAGTGCCGTGGCAAAGCACATCGGCTGGCTGGCGTGGAAGTTGGTGCGTGCGAAAAGCCAATAAAACGGATTCAAGGTGCCTGCACTGACACTGTTTTGCTGCGGCTGGAAAATTTGTCGAAGCAAATCTTTAAAGCAGCTAGAATTTGTGGCAAAACTGGAGACTGTAGCACGGCTCCGTGGTTTTGTGGCAGATCTGAGGGTGTTTAGAAATATTTCAATTAAAAACAGTATCGACGAGCAAGGAATTGTCAAAAAAGTGCCCTTATACATACAAACCCAAAATTATAAATTATATTTCTATTCGAGTGCGGACCCAGCAGCCAGCAGCCAGCCAGGCAGCCAACCAGTCAGCCATTTGGTCCTCCCGTTCTACACAATTAGTCAATCTTTCAGTCAGTGTGTCAATAAAGCAATCGTGCAGTGTCCGGACACGCGTCACAATGACAGCCAGCAAGTGTGTAGCGCGAGCGTGTATCTGTATAAGTGCGTATGTGTGTGTGTGCGAGTTTAGTGTGTCTGCCAGCCCACCGACCCGTCCTGCCCGTTTGTTAGCCAACCTGGCAGACAAATTGTCGTGAGCGTGTTATTGGCAGTCAGGTGGCCTTTGGCTGGCGCTTGCTGGCGAGCAGCGGAATTGTGTCCTTCGCTAAATCTCGCCATTACTAAAAAAAAAATGGGGGAAAAAATCAAAACTCACACATACAAAGCTACGCGTCTAACTCAAAGCATGTCTACTCGTTACTTCTGGCCAAGCGTCTGCCCGCTTGCCATTCCATTTTGCTTGCCGTCTTACATTGTATGTAATGTGAATTCAATGAGTTGTAAACTTCGTCTCGTGCAATTTGAGATTACCGTCGCTCCCCCTCTGTGTTGCCCACCACGTTTGCTGCCTCTTCTGCTTTCCAACATGCTTTTGACGTTTGGCCTCTGCGCTGCCACTACTGCTGCGCTGCTGCTACTATTGCCGTTGCTGCGCTACATTTAACAGTCAAGTTACTCGCCGCTCCTTCGCCTTCGCCGTGTCCTTCTTCGCGCTGGTGCGCTCCGCAGCAATTTGGCGTGTACAACTTAGCTTTTCATGGCTTTCAATGCGAAATTGCCCATTCACCACACGTCACGGCGCGCCTTCGTCCGCTTGTCCGCCCCTCACATAGCCTTCGTCCGCCCCATAGTCAGCGTCGAGCATAGAAAATCGCATTTGTCTACCACAGCCGAGTTGATTACTTTTATGCTTTTTTTTCGCCTTCTTTTCTTCGGATATGTTGAGCTGTTTTGTGTTTAAAAGTGCACGTTTAATGTGTTTTTGTTGTTATGCGCATGTGTGTGTGTGTGTCTTTGACATTTAAAAATGTCCTGGCTAAGGTAAAATATTCGCTGGTTTTTTTAATCTTCTTTAAATGGTCGCTACCTCCCCATCTCGCTGTGGCATCAACAGGAAAACATGAAATTGGAGAATCCTTTCACTATAAACAACAACAACATAAACAAGCTTTACACACATATCTATTTGCAGTTATTTACCAGCAATTTCTTGTCTAGGTTGATGACGGTAACAAAAGTAGTGATTGAGGAATTCTGACAAATTAAGATATTGAAGTTGTTTTTGTACGAAAATTGTCATTTTTTCATTTCTTAAAATTTATTTCGAATTAATTGACTGAAATTTGGTAAATTAACTAATTAACTAAATTTAAATTAACTTAACCGAAAAATGGTAATTTTACCTAAAGTCGTATCAATTTTGCTAAGGTCTGCTGATTTACTTCATACTACAGTCAGAAAATTTACATTATTACTTTTAGTATATGTAAATCTTCAAGCTTTACAAGACATCTCTATTACCTAGTTACTCATTTGTAGGTATTCAAGCTTTACAAGAGACCTTTATTTATATTTTTCGAAACCATAGTTATACCAGTATATCAGTGACAAGCGAAACATGGCTACGAGTTTAGCAATACGACTCCAGTGCATTCCATTGCATACTTTTAGGATGCATATTTCATTCGCATATCCTGTGTAATTCTCAACTGTGCTATTTTTGCTTTCAAAATCAATATTTTGTGCAATAATTCAATTACTGGTTTATGTAGCGTCGCCAATCCTAAAAAATATGATTAAGTATAATAATTATTATAATTATTTTACAATTGAAATTATTTATAAAAGAAAGTTTATCCAGAAGCTTGCATGCTAACTTTTTTTCGAATAGAGATTCGTCCTCCATCAAATATCCTTCATTTATATATTGTCAAACTCATTTTTAGCTAAATTGGCATCCAACAGAATTGAATTCGGAAAAAAGTTTTAGTTTCTCTCAAACCAACCCAAAAAAATTTGCTTCCGAAATTCAAGTAAACGATTTTTGTGTCTTAAATTATAAAAATATAAATTTTGCTTTATGTAAATGTGGGAAAAAATTTATAGTGACTATTGCCAAAATCGGAAGCACTCGAAAACCAGAGAGCTCAAATTTGTTCAAGCTACAACTAGATTTGCCCGAGTGGTCAGAGTGATTCTCGGGGGATTAGATTCTGTATATTTTAGCAGCGTAAACTTCCACTAATCTAGATTTTAAACTAACACACCCAACAAATTTTCTATGAATATTATTTACCAAGTCCTCTAACGCAGCCTTCCTTACGGTGCTTTTCGAGTCAGCTTTTTGTTTGACCTACCTTTAGAGGATGTCGATAAAACCTATGCTGTCCAATGATCCATGAAAACGTTTGTTGTTTGATATTACGGTTTCCATGTCAGATCATTGGCTGGAACACTAATGGAGTCTTAGTGAAAGCTTCTTCACAGTTCAAGTGTTTGCGCTATGTCTCATTTGGCCTGTGTTGTCTAGCGTGATTAATTTAATGTCTAGATCATATGTTCTTATGTCTTCTGCAGTATTATGGTATTATTATTATTTTTATAGTAGGAGAAAACCGGACTTGCGGGACTTTGATCCGCTAAACCTAACCTATACACTCTGTACACGCCAGCCAATATGGACTTAAGTCATGACGATATGTGTATAGGTAGCTTCTAAAGCTTCCATGGCTACAGAGTATTTGGGTTAGGTGGAATTCAAGGACTCCATGTCGTCAATCAATCCAGGAATGTATGTCCGGAATCAGCCTGTGTGTCCATCGTTTTTTGCATGAAGTTTGCCACCATTGCTGCCACATTGCGATGCTTTTGATTCTATCTTCTCTATTTGCTGCGATGGACGTCTCTGACAAGTTACATATTCGCGCGAATTCGTCATCTATAGTATAAGATGCAAACACCTGTAGTAAAAAAAAGAGTTCTAGAAGGTGGGATACTAGATGTATGCGGTATACAATGCGACTTGTGACTGAAATTAATTCTAAAATCTATTAAGTACGTAAGATGTTACTAGAGGAATGAGGTATACAATGCGACTTGTGATTGAAATTAATTCTAAAATCTATTAAGTACGTAAGATGTATCTACTTGTGTCTAGGTTACACTACAGAGCCCCCACAACGTACGTCCTCTAAGGGGTTTATAGAAATTTGTACTGGATTTGTACCTCTTAAAAACAATATTTTGGGATTTTGTGTCAATGCGCAGCTCATCTTCACTTGGTTTTCTTGTAAGATCGGTGATTGAACTATCATTACATGATAATCTCACACAATTCTAGGTCAAAATGCTTAAATAATATGCTTTCACTTTAGGGATGTCATCAAAATTTCCGCGCTACTTCGGTTGTGTTTTACAAAACATTTCACTCAAAATCTAACTAAATTACATTTGCGCTTTTTTTCTTACAGTGTAGCATAATTTTAGATGCAGACGCATTGAAAAAATTAGAAAACACTATAGTGATCACTAAAACAATAAGAAATTAGATAAAAATTTGAAAAAATAAAATAAAAATAAGACAAATAAATAATACAAAGAACAAATTAAAACTATTTAGCAATTCCGGTCATAAATAAAACAGTGTTAAAACATATACAAAACAATAAAAAGCAACCCTGCGTATCCGAACGAATAACCATTGTTAAAAATTCTAAAACTAAACCACAACGAAATGACGAATAAAAAATTTAAATAATAGCAAAAAAAAAAATAAAGCAAAATTCAAAACAAAAACAACATTAGCAAAAATTCAGTGAATGCACTTTTAACCGTTATCAATGCTTAAACGTTGTAAAAAGCCAAAAATCTCAAAAATTTGTAATACCAAAAGTTTCAAGTGATCGTAGCTGAAACCCCGCGAATTATTCAGATTTATTCGTGAATACCGTTACATTTTTATAATACACGTAAATGTCCACGCGTTTGCATTTGGTGCCTTCCTAATGTTATCAATGTGTTTGTGCGTGTTGGTTTGAAACTAAAAAAATATCTATTCAATAACAAAGGGAAGTAATGAATAAACCATAATTGTTGTGTGCGGAAAGTGAACGAAAATTGTTAAATAACATAATCGAAGCAGTGTTAAATTTATGACAAATTACAACCGAAAATTTCAGCTGGTCAAACAACGGCGAAGTATTGATGAAGATGTGGTGAAGAGTGGGCGGCTGGACTTTCAAAACGGTGAGTTGCAATATTTTAAAACTTTTGGGAAATATTATAGAGTTTTTAATTTTTACATAATGTGGGATTTTCTATTTCATATTTTTAATCAAACGTCAACGTAATTTTTTTTATATTTATAATGAACTTTAATGAACCAATTATGTACTATTTTGATCCAGCACTATTCTTCATTTTTCCACTCGAGACATTATTCCATCAGTGTAAAACTTTTCTGGGTTTTCGGCGAAAAACTGCGAAAACTCATTTTCACAGGCTTCTCTTGAAGCCAATTTTACACCATTAAGGGAGTTCTGCATTGACAAAAACAAATCGTAGTACGTTGTTGCAAAGTCAGGGCTGTATGGTGGATGCATGAAAACTTTCCAGTCAAGCTCTTTTAGTTTCTGCCGAGTCATCAAAATGTGTGTGGTCTAGCGTTGTCCTGATAGAAGACGAAACCCTTTCTGTTGATCAGTTCTGGCCGTTTTTTTCGATTGCTTGCTTCAAACTCATCACTGTTGACAATCACTTTTGACAATAAAATCTAGAATCGACCTGGTTGGAGCAGTTCATAGTGGATAAGAACTTTCCAATCCTACCAAACACTCAGCATAACCTTTCGAGGCGTCAATCCTGGCTTTGCGACCAATTGTTCAGCTTCACCACGCTTGGACCATGATCTTTTTCGCTCATTATTGTCGTATTTGACTCACTTTTCATCTCCTGTTACCATTTGCTTCAAAAATGGTTCGATTTCATGTCTTTTCAGCTAGGAATCGCAGATGTTAATTCGGTCTATTAAATTTTTCACAAACAATTCATGTGGTACCCAACCATTGAGCTTCTTTTTGTAGCTAGCCTTTTTTAAATGGTTCAAAATCGTTTAATGATGAATGTTAAGATTCTTAGCGATGTCATGGCTGCTTATGTGACGGTCCTGGTCAATCCTTTTCATAATTTCATCGACTTTTTCAACGATAGGTCGGCCAGAGCGAGGTACATTTTTCACATCGAAATATTGTTGTGCTACACGAACTCATACAGCATCGTCTCCGTAACCTTTACAAATTTAATTGTTGGGTTGCGTCGAATTCTTCCCTTTTTTATACAAAAATTTCAAAATATTGCGAATTCCTTCATTATTTTTACTCATTTTTGAACAGCTGTAACTTCTTTTCAACGTCCTCGAATTTAATTTTTGGTTAATGAAGGTTAAAATCTCACCTTTTCAACACCATGTCGTATGACACAATGTGACTGGTAGCCTTTGATAAATATGAGTGCAACGACATCTATTGACAAAATACGAAAAGAATTTTTCGACTATCCAATAATTAAGGACATCGACTTTTTACGTTTAATTGTATGAACCTATACCGCATCATAGCTAATGCTTAAGACCATGCTTCATTGTTGATAAAAATATTAATTGTAAAACGAAGAGATTAAGGTTTGGTATATCGGTCGGTAGAAAGTATTTTTGATTAAGGGGGTGTTCTAGTCTAGAAGCAAGAATTTCAGGTAATTTTTAAAGTGTCGTGAAAAAAGGCAATTCATATTTTTACTATCCATTGTTTTATTAGCTATTTGTTAATTTTAAAAAAGTTGAGTAAAAAATTAAAAACTGAAAAAAGTAAAAAATTTCAAAAATTATGAGCTGATGAAGTGGGGGGTCTCTAAAAATTTCCACGTGACCATACCCATGATTTCAACCCTCCTGAAAACCAAAAAGAAAACAAAGATTATTAATCTAGAATAATGATGCAATGGCCGGAACTATGTACGTAGAAATGGGGAACATTTTTTTTCACAATATGGCGACTGCTTAAAAAAAAATTTTTTTTTGGTTCACTTTTTCTGACTATTTCGAATTTTTTAAAAATAATAAAAATAAAAATTTTGGGATGGGGCGAGTTTGAACCATAGACAAGCCTATACAGAAGACTCTATAAAAATGTCAAGTAAATCGGTTTAGTAGAATCTGAGAAATCGTGGGTATCGTTCCGAAAAAGTCAGTTTTGAGAAAAACGCGTTTAAAGTTTCGTGTTCCGGCCGAACCAGTTTGGATGCCGGGTCAGAAAAATGCCTATATCTCCGAAAATAATTTGAATTTTGAAGAATCCTTGTGTACGAATATTCTTGAATAGTTAAACTTTGAAAATGTGAAAAAAAAAATCGATTTTTTTATTAAATATCTACACTAGAATACCCCCTTAAAAGCAAAATTACTTTAATCAAATTTCTATAAAAAAAAATATATGATTGAATGAATGAATTGGAAAAATATGCAAAATAGTTTTAAGTTGACACAATCGACTTATTTTGATGCATCACCGTACATTAAAAAAGTTATCTATACAAATACAAATACAAAATAAAAACTTTCCACTTCCTGCCAGAATTCAGCAGTTACTTAAAACCGAAAGCGATTGCATACATATAAAATTACTATTTTCACCCTCAACTTTCGAAGAACACTTCATAAAAATTTTCGACGTCAACAAATCTAACATAGCAAAGGTGATGATGAGAAATATTTCTATTTACTTTTTTCCGCTTGGCATCACGCTCACCCCTCAAGTGGTATTCCCCAAAACGCATTTGTTTGTTTATCATCACTCAGGTTTGAGTCGTTGGATTTCCTTATTTGTTTTGTGTATTTATTTTTATTTTTTTTTTGTTGCTACGTTAGAGTTGATGTGATGAATGGTAGATCAAGGGAAACTTATTTGCCATAAGACGAAAATAGATCCATCGTTTACTGCTGCTAAGCAACAAAATTATCGCCAAGTAACATAACCTAAAAGCGGCAAATGGAAATGTGTGGCATTGCGGGCTGTTGCAGAGCTCTAAATTTATATATATACAATACAGATAAAAATATATTTTTAGTTGTAATGTTCTTGGCAAATTCTACGGAAATTTAAATGCATATAAATTGTATATTTCTGGTATCCGATGAGTTAAAATAGAAAAAAAAGCAATTTTAAAGAAATAAAATGCCAAGCCGTCAAATCCGAAATTCAATATCAGTCCGGTTATCGGCGTAGCTTTTATACACACAATTACCTATGTGAGGAGGATAATAATTTTACAGAATATACGATAGAACTCCAATGAAAGGCTTAAAGATTCTCATATCTTTATTTCGATATTTCTTTTCTAAGAATTCTCAGGAAGCTTTTGAAGTAAGTCAGAACAAACTAAAGCAGACAGACCAAGCAAAGATCGTTTATATGAGAACAGTACCTCAAGAGAATATGACTCGTATTGCAATTCGATAAAATGGGCCATCAAACGTTTTAAATTTGAATTATCTATATTTCGACAATGGAAACGTCAAATACCATTCGGAAAGTGACAGATATTCAGTAAAAAGTCTAAAATTTTAATTTAATTTCGCTATTCACTAGAAGAAAACTGGAAAATATTGAAAAAAAAACCGAGGATGGTCAATTTTACCGAAAAATCATCTTTTCAGACGAGGCTCATTTTCACCTCGCTGGTTACGTTAACAAGCAGAATTGTCGCATTTGGGGCACAGGACGGCGCTACGTGCCATACAGCAAACTCTACACTCAATATTTTACGCCCTAACTTCGAAAATCGCATAATCGGCAAAAGAGGTGATGTGAATTGGCCTCCCAAAAGCTGCGATTTAACTCCGTTGGACTATTTTCTGTAGGGAGCTGTTAAAGATAAATGTTACGCCAACCACCCAGAAATATTTCAAGATCTAAAGTACGAGATTCAAGCTGCTGTAGCTGCCATAAGGCCTGAAACCATCGAGAAAGTACTCCACAATTGGGTGGATCGGATAAACTACTGTAAACTCAGCCGTGGTGGTCATTTATCCGAAATTATTTTCCTTAAATAAATTTCATAAAACAACCTTTTAAATAAATGTTAGACCTTTGAAAAATATCAAGCCTTTTTTTTATTGACTTTTTAAATTTAAAATTTTATATCAATCATGATTCCTGTCAAAAAAAAAAACACACATAGGGAAAAAATGTTGTCTGTACTTAACCCTACTTTGCTGAAATTCAAGCAATGCTTGTTTTTGGATTTATGTCAAATTTTGTCTGTAAAGTTTGCCATTTCATCATGGCTCGTCAGCTTGAAAGCTGTCCAAGATTATAATGCAAATTAACGTTATAAAAAATCATTAATTTATGTTCATCGCAAAATCACCTTCTCAGACGTGGCTCATTTCTGGCTTAATGGCTTCATCAACACGAAATAATGGATATTGGGGTGTTTCAAATCCTCGTATGATTCGGAAAATGCAATTGCTTTCACAAAAATTTACCGTTTGGTGGGGGTTATCGGATTCTATTTCTTTTGGAAAGAGACAAGAAATGCGGTTACCATCAACAGACACGATGTTGATCGACTTTTTTCCCTGAAATTTGATGAAATCGACACGAAGATGACGCGCGGCCTCGTGCTTCAGCTCTAACCATGAATACCTTGCGTGATTTTGGCAACTTGTTAATTTTAAGAAATGGCTCAATAAAATTACCGCTAAAATCTCTAGATTACTCTGTGGATGAGTTAAATCAAACTCGAGGAGTTCGAATTTATAAGCGTTTTTGCCTTTTTGCCATAGTTCGTTTACATGGAACTGTCTTCTTCAGTACTCATCGCTCAAGAGACGGGCTCCAAAGATCTTGCGCAGACCAGAAAATAGTTATTCTACGCTTGATATCCATTGTTTTATTCTAGTTTCGAGATAGAGACAATTATTCACTCTTTGTGTGGCCTGTTGATACATTGTCTTGCTCTCGTTCACAACAAGACCAACTTAGTTAGCTTCTTTTCCTAGTCTCAAAAAAGGCTGCACTAACGATTCCGTTGTCTATCTTCTCAATGTCATCTGTGGACCGTAGTAACATTGCTCATTTAAAGTAGACAGCTTCACTGCGGTTCTAAGTAGCAACGAGTTTCAGAGTAGAAACATGCTTTTGCTGAATACATACACGACATATGTGTCTATAGTTCTAGGCGAATTTTTAGCGCACTGTTATTTCAGAGTTGTCTAATTAAATTCTACACAAGAGCCATTGTGGATACCTCGTTAAACTTGTAATCTCCTTCTTCTTCTCTATTGGCGAAGACACCACTTACGCGGTTAAATCGAGTTTACAACAGCGCGCCAATCGTCTTTCTTATTCACTGTTTGCCGCCAATTGAAGATTCCAAGTGTAGCCAGCTCCTTCTCCCCCTGGTCTTTCTAATAGATTGTGGGTCCTCCTCTTCCTGTGCCTCCTCCGGCGGGCACTGCGTCGAATACCCTCAGAGATGGAGTGTTTTCATTCATTCGGACGACATGACCTAGCCAGATCTCTCTTATTTCGCTGAACTATGTTAATGCCGTCGTATATCTCGCACAGCTCAACGTTCCTTCGACTGCCGTTGCATTGGATTTCGAGTCTGACGTTATTGTTGGGTGTTACTGCTGGTTCAAAGATAGACGAAATTATCTACGACTTTGAAGTTATGACTATCAACAGTGACGTGGGAGACAAGTCGCGAGTGCGTCCACTGTCTGTTTGATGACAGGAGATATTTCGTCTTGCCCTCGTTCACTAACAGACCCCTTTGCTTCCAGATCTGATATTTTTTGGCTACCCAGAGGACACTTGTTCTTAAACTGAAAGTCATAATTTCCTTGATTAATTTGTATGTAAAAAATCGTTTCTGGTCAGAGAACTTTCCTCACTTGCGTGAACTTCTATACATGGCCCAACATCCGTATGCACACTCATTCTTATTATTTTGAGCATCAGCGCCTTCGAAAAGCCACTAATATGCAAACAATATCGGGCAGAGATAGTTATTTAGGTATATATTTATCTCAAATGCTATAAATAGAATTGATGGTTCTTCTCGGTGGTGCAATTCAGCGCGTTACAACGCCATTCAGCTGGATATTCAGCACAGTTTCTTCATTTCAAATAAAAGCACAAGCACAGCTCGTTTGATTTACAGCGTTGACTTTTGCGCGCAATGTGTGCAAATATATTGCGCCTAACGAACTGTGCCATTTACACTTGGCTTTGCTATTATTGTTGTACACACACACACACACACCTATCTTCTTTCTATTTGTATTTGTTGTGGTGGCTGAATGGTGGCCTTTTGCAGGCAATATTCAATATTTGCAATATTTTGTTGCTCGCACACACAGTCTTTTTTGGCATGTCTTTATTTATACACACACGCACATACATACACACACACCTCGAATATTTGCATTTGTATTAGTGGTGAGCCACCGAAGCCCTACACCCACGTTGGCCGCGCCAGATCAGCGCGCGTATGAAGTGCTTGTTAGGGTGTGTGTGTGTGTGTTAGTGTGGCGGCGGTGAAGGTGTTGAGGTGTGAGGTGTTTGGATTCTATACGCAAAACCAATAATGACATGACTTTTAGGTTTGATTGGTACATAAATGCTCGTGCACACTGTGCAAATACGCATATGTGTTGGTAAATACTCGCTGACACTCACACACACATACACACGCAAATAATATTCGTTATTTATGGCCACCGTAGCTTTTTATTTGTTTGTGTGCTTGTGTGTTTTGTGGCTTCAAAAGCATTCTCTATAAATGTATGCTCTATTAATCGCGCTTACCGCGCTAAAAGGATAATGTCAACAATTGGATTGAGTCGAGTCGCGCAAAAGCAAGTCAAAAAGCAAACACATGCGTACATAGGATACATAACATAACATTGCATACGTAGCATAGGCAGTGATAATCCAATCGCTTTAAAATATGTGCCGCTTACTGGGATTTAGGAGCAAATGTTTACACATACATATATACTACATATATACAAGTACATGCATTTATATACAAATTTATAGTCAAAGGTACATAGGCCTGGTTACATGCTAGTTTAGACACATAAATGTAGTGAAAATCGTTTGGGCTTAGTGCTGAGCTATTTGTTAGAGATTAAAAAAAAAAAACAAGAAAAACGTTAACTTCGACAACATAGAAGCTATAATACCCCTAATAAATACAAAATATTCCATATGCGAACTTTGTTTCCATCCGAGAGTTTGTATAGCAGCTAAAATGTACTACTGTGCCGAAAAATAAGGTGACATTGTATTTATTTTGAAAATTCTTTATTTATTCTTCCAAATCAATTTCATCCCCTTCAAAGTAATCCCCTCCCGATGCAATGCACTTATGCCAACGGATTTTCCAATCTTCGAAACACTGGTTGTAAGGATGGCCTTCAGCTCCGTCTTCGCTGCGGCTTGAATCTCCTCTATCGTATAAAAACGGTGTCCCCGGAGCGATCTTTTGAGCTTGGTGAACAGCCAGAAGTCGCACGGCGCCAGATCAGGTGAATACGGTGGTTGAGTTTTTGGCGAAATGATCACGAATTACGAGGGCAGTATGGGATGGTGCATTTTCGTGGTGTAGGAACCAAGAATTGTCTTTCCACAATTCCGGCCCTTTTAGGCGGATAGCGTTACGCAAACGACGTATAACGTTCAAATAATATTCCTTGTTGACTGTTTGACCGGTTGTAAGAAACTCATAATGCACAATAATCGAAGAAAACAGTCAAATGACCTTGATTTTTGAGCGACTTTGGCGCGATTTTTTTGGTCTCGGCTCCCTTTTGGCAGGATATTCGCTCGATTGATCGGTTGTTTCGGGGTTGTAAGCATAGATCCAAGTCTCATCGCCAGTTATAATGCATTTCATGACACCCTGGTAGTCGAAAAGCATCGTTTCACACACTTCAACGCGACGCCTTTTTTTTCCAAAAAATTCAATGTTTTCGGTACCAGTCGAGATTTGACGCGCTTGAGCCCCAAAACATCCTTCAAAATGGTATTGATTGAACCTTTCGATATGCCAACTTCATCAGCAAGGTCTCTAATTGTTGATCGACGGTTTTTCAACACCAAATCTCTGATTTGTTGAACGTGAGCTTCGTCGGTTGAGGTTGATGGTCGCCCTGGACTCTCTTCGTCTTCGACACGTTCACGGACGGCTTGGAACTCACTATACTAAATATATCAAGGCTTTCTGCACTATCCTTAACGTATCCGCAGCAGAAAATTGATTCCGTAAACAAAATTTAATGCAAATTCTTTGCTCAACAAATTTCGACATCGCAAAAAACGAAAAACTTACTTTTAGCAGCTCACAAAACGACACGTATCTCAAACACTAATGAATATTTTGAGATGAAATTTGGCATAAATGTGACTGACAGTACTACAAACCTACAAAAAAATAATTCTCCAAATCTTTCGACGCGCGCAGTTTAAATTCAAGTTTTTTGGACACAGGAGTATGCTCCGATATCGACGGTTCCAACAAATGAGCAGCTTCTTGGAGAGAATAATATTTCAGACTTCTTGACTATTGCAAAGTTTTTCAAGCCGAGGTTACTGGCATTAGGGTAGCGGTGGATTTTCCCCTCCGGAGTGCTGCCTACTTCAGAGAAGTAACTATCCTCTCTGATAGCAGGGCGGCGATACTAAATTTGAACTCACTAACCATGGTTTCACGGCTGGATAAGAAATGCCTAACCTTGTAACAAATGGCATCGCGTCTCTTTGTGATACAACTAGTATGGTTGCCAGTCCACAGCGGAATTGCAGATAACTGTAAGGCTGATGAGCTAGCAAGAAAAGGTACCCTAGTCCCCGTTATCAGTAGAATGAAAACGAGTCGGTGCTCAAATTTCCTCGTGTGTTGTTCCACTAGATAGTTGGCTTGAGTTTTTACAGCGCCAGATTACCATCCTTTCGTGAGCTGCCGGAGGATTCTTTTGGCCCAAGATAGATCGCAAGAGATCTAGTAAACTGTTGTTGTTGTAGCGGAAGAATATATTCTTGAAGTAATTTCGAGGCATGGTACCAAGTTGACAGTCCTTGGCCGCCTAAAATCCGGGTTCGTTCCGCTTACATAGATACCACTGTCGTAGGAATGGATATCTAGTGGGCACTTTGTTCTCAGTAAGGTTATACTCTCCATAGTTGTGGGGATTCTAAAGGACCATTGCCCTATCGGCGTTCAAGCTGTAAGGTTTGCGGTTTTACCGGATATCAGCTGCGGTAATTGTAAGGAAAAGGTGGAAACATTTCAACACTTCCTTCTTGATTGTCTCGCGTTGGAGAGGTCAAGGCTTAAATGATTGGAGCGGGGGAATAGAAATTAAACGCCAGTGCAAATTTGTGCTACTAGCTTTACTAACGTATAAGATAAAAACCAGGAGTTCTATTTTTCTATGGCTTCACAAAGGACTGTCATTTCCGGATCAACGATCTAACCTAGCCTAACTTGCAGAGTAGAGCACTGTGAAAAAGTACTATCGATATGTCGAAAGCTATGAGGCTAGGCGGAAAGACAGGCGGATATATATTGACTCAGCTTGTCGCGCTAATTATGTATAATATAAACTGTCCAGGGTTAAGAAAAATATTTTCTAATTTTTTCGAATAATCCGCTAAGGATAGGATATATAATCAAATAAATTCATATAACCCATTGCTGACGTCCTATCCGCATTAGAACAATAGGGAGAGTTTAGAAATAGGCCTCTAATTGGAGACTATAATTGTTTTAATAAATGTCAATTTCCTGTCTGAGGTAATAAGGCCAGATGACAGAAATTTATTGAAGAGAAGCTTGACAGGATAAATGACAAGAGATAGGAAAATTATTTATAAGTGTAGGCGGCAGCCCATCAAGGTCAATTTTGAAAGACGGCGTATGGCAAATAACCTTGGCAATATCTTCCTGTGAAAGACAGGATAAAAAATACAACTATCAAGCTCAAACGAAAATGGTGGATGGCAGCTGGAGTAATGGAAGAAAACCATCAAGGAACCTAAAGTTCAAATTAATGAAAGAATAAGTCAAGAAATCGAACAAGTCTATTTGATAAGAATTAATTTTTAATCATTGACACTAAGCAAGCTATCAATGATATAACTCGTGAGAAGACGAAACATTGCTGAGGACTCTTAACGCAAATCTAAAGAAGACTATAACGACGTATTTGTTACAAACATTTCAAGCTTAAAATTGATAAGAGTAATTTATTTTACTTTTTTTACTCTATTATAGATCAGGGATTCTCGTATTCGTTACTTTAATAACGACCTAATTTCAGTAATTTATAGCAGACCTTTTGTGTGTGATATGAGTGAAAAGATGACCGAAATTTTCACTAATTTGTTTACTAATTTATACCTATTTATACCAAGAAGATATACAAATAACACTCTTAATCAATAAATAACTGGCGAATAGAGTTATAAAGCACAGTTTTATTAGTGTCTGTAGCTATTAAGCTTTTATCTAACTGCCGCTTGTCGTCGACTGTGCTTTCACTCGCTGGAAGCGTTGTAACTACTACACCATATTTTATTAGCGCCAAGGATGCGCAAAGCAGATAAGAAACATATTTATGGGGCGAAAACTGCGACGCAGAATACAAAGAAAATAGATAGTATGAGCGCAGAGTGGACCATTGTTTCAGAAAGGTAAAAGCTGATGGGGTTATATTTTGCGTACTAAATTTACGTACTTAGTGCTAACTGATTAAATCAAGATGCGATGAGATAACGTGGATACAAATTTAGATCATATCGTCTATTTCTAATAGGGTCGAATGTAAGTCCATTTTCAGCAAAAACTGTTCTTAGAGATATTGAGATAACGCTTCTTATAAGTCATATATGTTTTATCAGTTTGAAGTTAAAAACAGGTGAAAACATATTGATACTTTCTCCTCGACTGAGATTAGAATAAATTGAATATTATACTTTCGAAATTCAAAAGACTTTAATCACGCTCTATTGATCCAAAGCAATTGTTTTTTGGTACTACAAAGAACCTGTGTTATAATTGTTCAAATGAGACCGCCGTAATCTCAGTCACCGGAATCTGCGCCGAAATTTAATATAACTTGGGAAGTACTGAAGATTCTTTAATCCAAAATGAAGGTAAATGACTTAGTAAAAATATTTTTGAGTGAAACGTCGAGTTCTCTACTACTTTTTCTAACCACCCAAGCTTGGATCTTAATACCAGGGAGGTGTGCGCCGAGACGAAGAAACCAGTGGACGTCCAAATGAGAGTATTAGCGAAGGAAACATAAAAATTCCAGGAAATAATTTTGAATAAATTCATTTTAGGTTAATGAAGTTAGCTGACCCTGCGGTATCAAGATGGATATCAAAGAAACATCTTGGGTATCGAATGGTTATAAATATTCTAGAATGTGAAAGCACTGTAAAAGTGAGTAACTCACGAGCTCACAATCTACAAAAAATAACAGCAAATTAATGAGCGCCTTTTGTCATCGTCCAGTGGGAAAATGTATATTTTTATGTCGGAGTATGACAATGGATAATGAAAATGGTCTAAATAATGGCAGACTGAGCATACTATTCGCAACACCATCACCCATATTGATACCTAGTCTTCATTATAGAATAATATTCGACCAAATAGATCACATTTAGCACGCGGTGAAGAAAATATAGCAACCGTAGTTGACAGTGTAGACGAAGACCCTGGAGAGTTGATTCGGTGCTGTTCGCAGGAACTTGGACTGACGTATGGAACAACTGGACGCACCTAGATCGTGTGATATCACACCATTAGACTTTTCCCTGTGGGGATATGGAAAGTCTAAAGTCTATGCGGACAATCCCGCTTCGATTCAAGCCTTGAAGCAAAATATCATGCATGTCATTCGCCGGTTACCAGTCGAAATGCTCGAACGAGTAATCGAAAGTTGGACTTAACAGATGGACCATTTGAGACGGAACTGCGGGCAATATTTAAAAGGGATAATCTTCAAAAAATAATTGCCAAATAATGCTTTTTCTAATGATCTCCACCTTAAATGTGAAGTTTCTGTGTTTTTTCCTTTAAAAAAGTAGGGAATCTTCTGATGGATTACTCTTTAGAAACGAAGTCAACCATTGAGTTCCACATTAGAATCCTCAATACCAGAACAATTAACGGGATAGAGTTTAGAATTGAATTTGACTTTGGGCAAATAAGACTTCATAACCGTTATAATTAGAAAAGAGGTGTCGCATATCATGAAGGCTCAGCGGCTTCATACTTCTTTTTAGTTGTTCTTCTATTTTGCTGTTTGGTGCCAATTGGAAATTCCAAGCGAAGCCAGGTCTTTCTCCACCTGTTTTTTCCAGCGGAGTGGAGGTCTTCCTCTTCCTTTGCTTCCCCCGACGGGACGACATGACCTACCCAGCGAAGCCTCTGTCTTTAAATTCGCTGAACAATGTCAATGTCGTCGTATATCTCATGCAGCTCATCGTTCCATTGAATGCGGTATTCTCCGTGACCTATGCGCAAAATCTTCCGCAGAACATTTCTCTCGGAGAATGCAGTCATGTGTATAAGTTCGCCTCAGGTGAGAAGTGTGCTGGGTCTGGGACCCGCTACGGAAAAAACCACACAATGAAAAATTATCGACTGCTTCGGAAAAGATACCCCACAGCGGCTTCTTTGGATCCATTTTAGTGGTCTGAATAAACACAAACTTTAAGGAGTGAACACGAGCTCTACAAACCTATGAACATTGTAGCGAACTACTTTGCCTACTCGCCTTTCATTTTCCTTAATCTCTGATACAATAGACCAAAGAACCATAACCGGATATGCGATAAGTAAGAGTTTTCTCTTATCCTCACTGCCTTTGCTGTTCATCTTCGATTATTTTATGCACAAATAACTTCACATATTTCCACGCATCACAAATTGTCACACATCAACTATTGGCGAGTATTGGACGCTTTCAACTTCCCCTTCCAACGCAACGCTTCCAACCGACGGTGCCACGTACTCGGTGTCTATGTGTCTTATCAACCCCTCAATATCTTATCAATCGTATGAATTGTCAGCGCTTTGTTTAAAAATATGAAGGTCCCTGCTTTATTATTAAGTATTCTTCAAGCGTAACGGAATATTACACACTTGACCACTTTACCGCTATCACCGCTATGAAAATGTGTGTAAACGTGAGCTTATTGTATTCTTCGTTCAAGTAACACACTTCCTACTTAAGTTAGCTTCCATTTTCGGTTTCACAGAAACTTATTTATTTGTTTGTGTGCACACGAGGATATACACACGAATGCGTTCGTATCTATAGTTCTTCGTGCGATAGTTGCTTAGTTGCCGCACTTGAACAATTCACGAAGTGTTCGAATTTTCAATTCGGCAAATGTGCTGGAAAACCCAACTATTGACATGCTGACAGGCGGTCAGACACACAGATGAACAGACAGATGGTCATATTGACGAACTCGTCACTGTCATTTATGCAATCAAGCGAAGCTTTCGACGCGCCCACAACTGTACAGTGGACCTATCGACTAATCGACACAGCAGTCGTGAGCGTGCGATCCAACGCTCGTCAGCACGAAGCACTAAACGAGTGTATACTCGTATATATGTGTGCTGCATCCATTTGTGGTTATCCAACTAGCCTTTTTGGCACATTGGTTCGACGAAGGCAGTGACTTGAATACTGTCATTGAATCATAATTTGTGACAAGTATTCGGGCAGCAGTGGATTTGGGTTGAAGTTGTTTGATGGCCGTTGGCAAATGTTGATGGGCTGTCACTTTTTCGCTGTGTGTATGAGTTTTTTTTCATCCTTCGCTGCTTGCGGTGGCTTGTGGGTGGGAAGGTCCTTTGCTGTCGTCATCGTTTCTAACCTTAATCAAAAGTCAATCTCGGTCAATGCTGAAGCTTCATTAAGTTTTCGTAGTTGACCGTAAAGCCATTGTATTTCCAAAAAATAAATATACATGTATACATACATATGTATGTATAAATAAATAAATATAATGCAACGGAAGACAAAAACAAAAGCTGCTTTAGATTGTAATTACGATAAAATAAATGAGAGTGCACTCGTGAATATGCAAGCAGATTTTGAAGATACAATAGAAAACATACATATGTATGTATATACATACATTACATTTTGGGTTCGCAAACGTTCGTCCAGCTGAGGTCGCAAATAATGTCAAGTTTATTTATCCGAAAATTATTTTTTATAATGGTCTGAAGATTAAGAGAAGTCAATGGTTATCCGCTGAGAAGTTTAAGACTGTTTTCTGAGCATTCCATCAACAAATCTTTCTACTTTGAGGCAATATGTTCCGAAACAATGAAACGTTTTTAAGAAATACAGATCCTATTAAGAGTCTATTAATCAAATTACTCTGTGAGCAAGGAAATAGGATTCGAACTCTTCGCATTGGCCTTTTTATACTCTTGAAACATGTTACTACAGAGTTAAGCATTTTGTTCGCCTAACAGCTGTTTTTATCCCCTCAAATAATCGAGTTAAATATATATATATATCTGTCTGTATGTCTTTTCTTCCGTATTTCCGTCCGTCTGTCAGTGCAAGCGATAATTTAACGAAAAAAAGTTAGATATCTTGATGAAACTTGGTACACATATTCCTTGCGACCAAATGGGGTTTGGTATTGCAGGTGGGCGGAATAGAACCATTATTCGAAAACCTATAAACAGCCATGGAGGGAATCGAGACACATTTGCAGACAAAAAAGAGAGAGACCGAAATCTGTTAGAATAAAGAGCTTAATAAGCTTACTGACAGGGGTAATATTCTAAAGCTCTACGAAAACAGAACGTCTAACAGAAGGTGTCAAGACTAATGTTCGGGTCTTGACACCTTCTGTGAGGTGATCTAGATACTGATGCCCAGAGCATACTAAAATTAAAAAGGGAACACTTCTCAAACAAACTATAATACCAAGCGATCTCGATTCCCCAACCGATGACGATGGAGCAAACATTCCATAGCCTGATCATGAAGAATTTCGAATCGCAATTATCCAACTGTGCCGATGTATTGCTGGCCGAGCTATTTAAATACGGCGGCGAAGAATTGACAAGGAGCATGCATCAGCTTCTTTGTAGAATATGGTCGGACGTAAGCTTGCGCGACGATTAGTATTAAATGTGCTTTGCCAATACAACGGGAGACCCTACAATCTGCGCCAATTACCATTGGATAACCCTCCCCAACATTGCATATACGGTTCTATCGAGTGTACTGTGTGAAAGATTAAAGCTCACCGTCAACAAACTGATTTCACCTTATTAGTGCGGCTTCGGGCCTCGAAAGTCAATAACTGTCCAAATATTCTTGGAAAAGCCTCGTGGAAAGAGGATCAACATTCGTTGATTTACAAGCTGATTTTGTCAGCCCCTAAAAAGAACTGTTTTTATGCTGTTATGTCTGAATTTGGTATCCCCGAAAAACTAAACTGTCGTTGAGTAATACCAAAAGCTCCGTTAGTATGAAAAATTACTTCTCCGAGCCGCTCGATATCAAATGAGGTTCAGACAAGGCTACTCCCTGTCGTGCGACTTCTTCAATCTTCTGTTGGTGAAAATAGTTCGAGCTGCAGAGCTGATAGAGAGGATACAATCTTCTACAAGATTGTTCAACTGCTGTCGTACTCGCAGAACAAATCTTTTCGACAGCTCTTGCTATAGTGGTTAAAAACATGAAATCAACTTTCAACTACGCCTACTCTCCGCAGAACGGATATCTTAAAAACTATGAAAAGTGCGATAAATCGATAACTAAGTCCATTAGGGATATTCATTTTTATCTCCAAGATGTTGCAAGATGTAGAAGCTGGTGTTAAAATTATTTGTTTCGAACGCGGCTCTGAGTATCGAGCAAAGGCGGTAGAACCTTATAATCAGCGCAAAGGAAACATCTTCGCTTATGTCAGTCTAAAATCAACACCGGCAGGAGCCGAACCAGGCTCGGATATACATAGAATCTCCTACTCAATTGAAACCTCATAATATAGGTATTTATAAAAGTATATAGATATATATGGTATACGCTATGATATTCAAATTGTGTGATTAAGCACTCTCATCCGACTTCTCAAATTCACAAAAATTACTGATATTTTAAAAAGCATTTATCATAAAACCAATATTATTTAGCATATCATATCAAAACAAAGCTTCCTTTATGTCTTATAGCTAAGGAAAACGACGACCGAATTCAAAATGCTGTGATCTTACTGACCTTTTACATGAAAATGTATTCTAGAGAAAAACGCTATAGTTACAAAATTTGAGGAAAAGGTACTTTATAAGGGTTTCAGAGATTCGTTCGGTGACTGCTTAAGAAAATATTGTTAAAGTCTTGATTAGATTAAGAATTATGGGACTGGAAGGGATATTAAATAGTTGGTTTTACATATTTTTGAAAATACCCTAAATTCCTCTTAGTAGAAGGTTTACTGAAAATATTAAATTTCAGAAAATTCTAAAAGGAGAGAAACAAAAATTTCGAATTATTTGGCTACCAGATACCTCAAAAAAACTGAGGCAAAGCTAGTGGAGGCAAATATATAATATTTATGCCATCAGATACTACAAGATGCGTTCCAAAGTAAACAAGACTTAAAAAAAGCAGAACAAATGGTTTTTTCGGCAAAATCAATTTATTTTATTCAAAATAATATCCTTCTGCTACAATACAGTTTTTTGCACGGTCCAAAAGCATGTCGAACGAGTGTTTTAGCTCGTTGGCCGGTATGGCCGCCAGTATTCCGGTGGAAACCTTTTAAATGGCCACCACGTCTGCATAACCCGCTCCTTTCATGGTCATTTCATGCATTTTTCCGAAACGGAAGAAGTCGCACGGTACCATATCAGATGAATACGGGAAGTGCTTAATGGTTAAAATGTGACTTTTGGTCCTTCGAATGTTGGATTCTGATTTGTGCTGAACAAACCGTGCACACACCTTTCGTGAGCCCAAATGTTCGGTCAAAATGCGATAAATCGATGTTTTGAAGATGTTTAATTCCATTTCCATGAATTTCAATGATGATTTCGGCTGATTTTTGATGAATTCACGCACAGTTTCGATGGACTTTCCGGTGATCACGGATTTTGATTGGCCCACATGTTGATCGTCATTTATGTCCTCACGACAACTTTGAAAACGTTGAAACCACACGTGCACTTTGCTACTGGACAGGCAATCCTCAGCATAAACTTGTTTCACCAATTGAAACGTTTCGGTAAAAGTTTTACCAATTTTAAAACAAAATTCAATGTTGCCTCTTTGTTCGAAGCTCATTTTCGCCCCGATAACACAAACATACTGACACTTGAAACGCAATAACTTCACTTCCAATCTATGAAATGTCATGAAATTCTCATTGGACAATCGATAAAGATAGCATAGATTCTAACGCATCAGTCGACATATAGATGGTGCCACCAGGAGGCGCTAGATTCAAAAAGTCCTCTTTACTTTGGAAATATCACGCGTATCATTTGAGCTAGTTATCAGTCGAAATGCTCGAACGTGTCAACGAAAGTTGAACTCAAAGAAACGTAGCAATAAATTGCATATTAAAAAACGTTTAAAATTCTATCATGCTTTACGAAAGGTTGCTAAAATGTAGTTAATTATTATTTAACTCTTTCCAAATATGAAATAGTTGAGATGAAGATTTTTGGAAGCGGCTTTTCTAAGAATTTCATTAATATTACCTTGGAATCGATGGTATAAACGAAGATAGTCAATTAGGGTCCTTGCTCACCACTTTGGAAAATATTCTTTTGGCAGCTGTCATAAGCTAGATGTCAATATTATTCCCCTAAAAATATTACTTCTATAATTATGCAAGGTAACTGAAATGAAAGATTGTCAAGAAGAAAATTCCTTGAGCTCTTAAATCATTTACTCGCATATCACTTACTTATGGCTCGGAGACTTAATAATAATGTGTGTAAGTAAGTGTGTATTTATAGCCGTTTATTGTGCTGGCGTTCCACGGCTTGGCCTCTTAATTTACCAACAAAAATCTCATAAATCATTGATTAAGTTCTTTTTTCCATTTCCGGCTGAGATGTCATAAATTTTTTGTTGTCAGTTTGATAAGGAAATGTCATTTTTGTTTTGAAAATTGCAAACACACACATCCACAACAACAATAACAACAACTTGCAATCGTGCAAACTTATTTAAAGTGCATTTGCTGCTTTAGCCGACTAGCTAGTTGCTTTAGTCACGAGGTAGGGGGCGAGTGGTGGCAGCAAGGCGCCGCCCAATCGTCCACCTGTCAAGTTGCGCTATTTTTTGAGTTGTTTGTTATTTTGTTATTGGTTATTTTGCTCATTTCACTTTATTTTATTTCCATTTTCTGTTTTGATGTTCGATTCGTATTTCTTGATTTTTATATTTGCCCCGCATAGAGCGCAGAAATGAAAAACAAAAACAAAATAAAGATCGAAAAAAGTAAAGAAATAATAAATAAGCGAGCAGCGCGGAGCAAGTTGCCGTGACGTTCAGCGGGCTATGTGGATTATGTGCCATGTTTTCCGCTTCCTCTGTACAAGTGTGCACATACTTTTCGTACCGAGTGTATGTGTGTGTATCTGAGTGTGTGTGCAGTGCCTCCATTGCAGCTAACTCCTGCATCGAGCTCGTTCGCTTGCTTGCTATCGTTGCATCACAACACATCAACATCAGGCGATTATGTAAACAAATACCAGTGAATACAGTGAAAAATAATACTCTAACGGTATGTTTGTGCATGTACGCGGTGCATGGTTATATGCCGTTGCATATCCACTAAATGAAAGCTGATAAATTTGTTCGAATTTCTTTTATTTTAACGAGTTTGTCGATGTATAGTATATTCAGCCATATTTTATTGAAGTCTAATTAAAGTGGATTTTAAGGCACAGAAAATGTGGAAAATGTATTGCAGGTAATGAAAAGGAAGGCGAGCTGACTTGCTCGGGATCAACTGGTAACAAAATTCCTCTAAGCCGCCCATAATCATACAGCTCCCTCAAGGTTAGTTTGAAGAATGGATCTTAAAGGAAAATCTCAGGTTTTGGAACACTGCCAACATGGGGCATTCTACAAAGTTACTTTGGGTTGATGAGGAACAGACCAAACAGCTTTTACTTCTAGGCAAAAGAGCACACTTAGTAACGTTGCAAGGGTTTCACGGAGTACCTATCCTTAAGATCTCATCTTCAGAAACTGGAAAAATAGTTTTTTGTGAAATACAGAGTATACGCGAAGGCTTTTCGCTATAGAATTTCCAATGTAGGAAGTAGATTTTGTAGAAAATGTCATGAAAAAAAACTCTGCGACTGGCGTCTGATGCTGATTAAGGATCTCCGATCCGTGTGATATGAAAATAATTCTAATTGATAGCCTCTCGACAAGCAGTGGCAAATTTCTGAGCATAATTCTAGCATGAGCAAGTGTTGGTTTTAAAATTATCTAGGCGCTTTTTATTGGCTGAAAGTTTGCAGTTTCTTTTACTTTCTTTATTGACATAGACGTCTTTAGCCAAGTTTACAATAGCGCGTCAGTCATTCTTGGCGCCAATTGGAGATTCCAAGTGCAGCCAGGTCCTTCTTCACCTGATCTTGCCAACGGAGTGAAAGTTTTTATTTTCCTCTGCTTCTTCCGGTAGATATTGCGTTGAATACTCTCATAGCCGGAGTATTTAAATCCATATGACGACATGACCTAGCCAGCACCATTCACTTGTAAGTGGCCGGAAACGGCTCTTTTACATATGGCTCAAGCAGCTCACGACTTCTGGTCTTAAACCAGGTATCCTCTGGGTAGGCAAAAGACATCTGTTTGAAGGCGAGCTAAAGTGAGAAGGCGAAGCATTCCTCCCCAGGATTGTGCGCTAGGCTCGGAACCCGCAAAGTAAGGAACGCCCCCAATGAAAAGAAGATAATTTGTAGTTCCTCAGATTGTCGAATAACTCCACAGTTCTGATGACAAACATTTTTTAACTCCAAACAAAATTTTCAGTGAGAAAGAATCATAACACTATTGGAAATGCATTAGAAGAGCTGTTAGCGCAGGGTTGCATCACAAGTGTTTGAGCATTTGGTATAGTTGCTTCGATTCGGTGGAAAGTAACTTTTGGCGATTTTTCGAAAGAGCACAGGACAACCAGTGGATTTGATCTGGATGTAACGATGAACAGTTCTTTTTAAATAGTATATTGTGTTCTACTGGAACCTTGCCCGAAAAGCCACATTATGCTTATTTAAAAAACAAGTATCGAAAATACCACTACTATTTCTTTTATAAAAAATGTTCTACGTATTGTGAAGAAATATTTCAAATTTATTTTCTCTGCGGGTGCCCAACACAAGTATGGAATTTGGTCCAGAGTTCTTGAATAATGAAATTGATAGTTCCGTTGGTCATTCCAAAACATAAATTGTGCCTAAAATTACATATAATCGTGCTGTTTATCGCAAGATGTCGTAACTGGATTATTATTCCATTGTCTTAATATTCCGAACATGAATTGGAAAGCTGTTCTCCCACATATTTTTTCAGTTGCTGTTTATTTTGAGCGTGAACAACAGTAGTTTCAACGACAAAGCCGAATAACCGAGATACCCAACACCTTGTAGTTGGTGGGATCAGAAGAGCGTGCTGTACTAAGTGCTTCTAAAACCTGTGAAACCATTACTGTGGAACACCGACTACAACTTATCAAATTAAAGGGAGCGAAATTAGGCACAACGCTCGGTGTAGTGTTACAAAACTGGTAAAAAATTATTTGGAATGATGTAGAATGTAGAATGCCCTCACTGAAACAGGACACCAAAAATTGTTTTGAATCTTTCTTGGCTGTCTAACCGGCGCACTTTTTTGGGATGGAATCCACAAATAGTAAAAAAAAAAAAAAATTTAGAAACGATATGGTCTCTTATTTGAATAGTACTATTATTGTACATGTTTTTCCGAAGTAAATATAAATTTTTTGAAGTAAAGCCACTCCAAAATAATTATATGTAGACTCAATATTTCTTCATTTTATTTTTAACAAGTCAGGAAACCGTTAACAGAGTAGTTGAGAGTTTTATTATGAAAATAAGTCTCTATATTCAGTTTACAAAACTGAACGCCTCGACCATAGCAAAAACCTCCTCACTCCATAAAGTCTAGAATAAGAACTATAATATAATAAGTACCTTACTGAAGAATAGGGGAAATGCGTCTATATAGAATATGTATGTCATTTCTCTTGTCCTAGTAGTTCCAGGACAGCTTCATTACAATTTTCGGATTAGAAGAATTTGAAAGCGGAGCTAAAAAACTCGATCCCAATTCTATCATTGTTAGAAAATTGCTAGATAATTTGAAGATTTAAATTATACAGGCAGTTCATGAATTTGCGAGAGAGTCACATATGTATGATGTTATATACATACAATAAATTAAAACAAACATTATATTAATACTACATCGGCTGTTATACGAGTACAAACCGTTAACTCAGTGCTCAGTGGGTTCGTGAGCTTTTTCCGCGTAGAAACATAGTTTTGTGGGAATGTATATTTATGTATATAGCTTTGATTATATGTACGTATGTATATACTTTTATAATAGGTATAGACAATGCCTATATATCTACACTTGTGTGCTTATTTGCATGCGATATGTTATTTATTAAAATAGGAAAATCAAATGCAAAATTAAGTAACCTAACAAACAACGAATCAAGACAACAATGCCAACAAAACGAGCAATAAATTGAGCGGTGCAGTGCACCGAGCAGTCGATGCAACCAGAAATTGGGAGCACAATAGTGAATTTAGTTGCATGCATTTCATTGCACAAACCAAACCACTCATACAAGCGCATAAATATATATTCCGCGAATATTGGCAAATTTACTTCGATGAGATTACAGCTATTTTCGCAACAACGAGTCGAAACCGCCAACTCAGCTTGCTGTGGAAAACATTAAAATTTGCGCGAATCAAAATAAATTCGATAAAAAATATGCAAAAATAACAACGAATATGTTGAATAGATTACGGATTTGTTATTTTGGAAAAACACAATCAAAACCCGAAAATAATAAAATTATGCAGCAAAATAAAGTGTGTGGTAAAATTTAGTTACCAAAATAACATTAAATTGCGGTTATGGAAATAAATTCGTTTCTGTGTTTGCGCTAGATTTTGTTGTTTTTATTAGTGCGTGGTATTAGTATAATAGTTAACCTGGCGGTTTTCAACAGAGAGTGAGTAAAACCTTTATGATTTTGTAATGTAGAATTTTCAGAAAGCTAAGCTTAGGGCTGTGGTGCTGGACTTAAATACAGGTATATCTTATACATATCTGTCTCGATAAGTTTTAGGTGATACGTATAACCTTTAGGTAAACAAAACTATTATACTCTGTAGCAACATGTTGCAAGAGTATAAAAACAAAGCAGTCACTCTTTATTAGCATTGATGTTAACAAACTATTTGGAGTTGCTGTTAAAATCTCTGGCAAACAACAAAGCAATGTAATTTGTTTTTTTTTATGTTACTGCAAGTCCGCCGAGTGATCCTCTGTAATTTCGTTACAGCATGCATAACAGTGTTGGAATGTTACATATGTATTACAAACGCAGTTGTCTCGTCATCACGAAGCAGGTGAGCAGCACTGCAGAAAATTATAAATGCAACCGAATAACCGAATGTTAATGTAATTTCATTCATGTTCCTTAACATTCTCTGTTTGATAGTCGTGTGTTGGTAAGTTCGCGTCGGTACGTGATCGCGATCAAAGCTTGTGAAAAATTAATAAATTAATCATTTAGTGCAATTTTTTTAGTATAATTTAAAAATTATTTTAATTTGTGAGTGCAAAGTGATAATTGAAATGAAAGTGTGCAAATGCAGTTTAGCATAGCAGTGCAGAATCTGTTGGTTTATAAATCATGTTACAGCATGCTCGTTTGAAAAATGTGTTGTTACTCGAAGGTTCCCAAGAGCGCGTTATAATTGCAGCTGTTATGTACATACATACTATATGTACATATGTATGTATATAGTAGTAAATTTAAGTTTAGTGAGAAATTTATCAATATTGGTGATCTTAAATTATTTTTATTGTTCGATCGTAGCGTTTAAAATACCCGGCATATGTATGTATGTATGTTTAATTGAAAGAAAATAAATATGTGCAGGCAATAAAAGGTAAGAATGAGTGACATATGTACATGTATATACATATATGTACATCCTTTTTAAATCAAAACTGTTTATAGTTACTGGTATGTGTGTTTTATATAAATATATAAATATGAACAAATGCATATAATTAGAAGTAGGGAGGGGCTAAGTTCGGGTGCAACCGAACACTTAATACTCTTGCGATTTGCAAGAATCAAAGCCAGAGAAAAACCTTAAGATGTAAAATGTAAACCAGACAATCGGAATCTGCATGCTCTGTAATTTTCATTGAGACAACGTAAATATTGGCCGATATATGCGGCATAAAGGAAGTTCGAAAATATTTATATTACGTATGTATATGTGGGGTCAGGGAAGTATTGACCCGATTCAAACCATTTTTAATATTCTTCATATTTTTTATTTGACGAAATCTTCATAAAATTGCACAGCGATACAAAAAGGAAAAAAAATCGAAGTATCTGGGAGGTGCTGTTATTTTTCTTGTAGGGCTTGTCGAGTGGAACGAGAATCCAATTGCCAAACATACTAAAAAATTCGACTGAAGCTTAAATAGCGATTTTTTGTACTTTTGCGCACTATTGTTTTTATTAAAGAAGGAAGAAGGGACTCAGACCTTTTATAAGATATACAGCCTTAATAAAGCGTAAGACATTTATTTGATTTTGCGCAACAAACTTAAATTTTGTTAGCTTGTTCCTCCTCTTTTTGACTTTGTGGATATTTTTACACACTAAATGAGTTCTGATTTCCAAATGACTTTAGACGAAGCAACTTGTCAAAGTTGCAATGAGAAAGATGAGTGGAAACATCTATACACTTTCCACTCCGCTGTGCAGATTTCGACGGACTAAGGATAAAGCATCTCAGTGGCCATACTTTTTACGAACTCGACTGAATAAACTTTGGGCAGGCTCCAGGCGTTTTGTGGGACTTTTCTAACTTAAATTTTAAGTGTTGATATGTTAAAAAAAAATATATATGTTTTTCCTAATTTCTGTTAGTTTTTCGTTTTATTCCTTTTCGTAATTTTTGGGAGCGTAACTTGTCAATTTTCACACTCTTGCTCTTCCTAATAGCTAGCAGCTACTAACAGTTTTGAAATAAACTGTACGAATTTACTTTGAAAGTCCGTTTGACAACTATCCTCATGGGAAATTCTATACCACGACTATATTTCAAAAATTCTTTGAAGAAGTGGAAATAAGATTAAGATTTCCAAAAATTCAAATTCTAATTTTAATTATTAACACAGAATCTTTTTCTCTAATCTTTTTCTCTAAATACCTACTAATAGTTCAATATTTTGATGTAATATTTGATACAGTTGTCGCCGACAGTCATATCAACCAAGTAAAAAAAAATATTTCGATGAGTAATGCTTTGCGCGAAATTAAAACTAAAAAGTCTTACTATTTTTTGCCCATAGCAGTATATGCTTCCATACACATTTCCATGTTTGCGCATAAACTTCGTTGTTTTTTACTTTCAGAGTAATCTATGCATTTATATTAAAATTAAAATATCTCTGTTTGCTTATAAATTTTCCACACAAACACACTTGTACAATGACACGTATGTGGAAGTCACACAGAAAGGCACAAGTAAAACGATTTTCATAGCTTCCCATATTTTATGCTGTTTGATTAAGTGATAGAGCAGATTTGGAAGTTTGGCTTAGCCGCAATGGCTAAATGACATTTGCGTATGTTCGCGCCAACAATAGCAACAACAGTGCAGGAAAAAGAACAACAAACTAAAAAACTAAACAATAAAAATATATAAACAACAACAATAACTCACGCCCACTGACCGATTTGCCCGCTAATGCATTGATATATAGTATATGCATTCGCCAAAGCTTTGCTGTTGCGAAACTGCGCTAACCATGACACACAGTCACACACACATGCACGCGCGCAGCAGCTCTGCAATCTCGCATGTGCGATAGCCGATGTGTCCATTTCGCCGTTATTTATTGCAGTTGTCTTTACGTTGAAATATATATTTGCTCACACAACTTTTAATTAATATTTTCTTGTTATTTTTCATTGCAATAATTTAAGTGTGTGTGTGCGCGTACGCTTCGTTTGGTTGTAGCTGTGAAGTGTTTACAATAAATTAAGTACTTTGGTTTTGGTTAGACAAGTAGTTATAAAACTGTTATAAATGAGTATTTTATTCATGTGGTTAGTGTGGTGCATGTTGTGGTGTCTCCAGCGGGATGCAGACGTGTTGGTGGTTGGACTATGCAAAAAAAAAAAAAAATTTATTCACAAGTAGTTAGGGCTGGTTTAGGATGAAAGCAGAATATCAATGGCAAGGTACTTATATCGTTGATATTGAGTTAGACTTTCATAAGAGGTCCTGTGAAAAAAACAGGTTCTTCGTCTTATTTTTTACCGGCGTAGACACCTAGTCGTTTCTTCTTTTCACTATTTGGCGCTAATTCGAGATACCAAGTGCAGCCATGCCCTTCTCCACCTAATCTCTCCAACGGAGTAGAAGCTGCTTTCTTTTTCTGCTTCCACCGGTGGGTACAGAATCGGAAACCTTCGAAACTGGAGTCTCTTGCATCCGGACAACGTAACCTAGCCACCCTCCGCACCATATGGCAGGATGGGAATGAGGAGAGACTTGTAGAGTTTGGTCTTTGTTCGTCAGGAGAGAGCTTTACTTTTCAATTGCCAACTCAGTCCAAAGTAGCACCTGTTGCCAAGATTGATACTACGTTGATGCTGGTCCCAAGGTAGATCATCGTGTCTAAGGAAGCTTGTCCCATGGTAATTGGCGCAAATTGTAGGGTCCCCTTTTCTGTGGATTAGGCAGAGAATATTCATGTTCCAATTGTCGGGCATGCTTTCATCCGACCATATCTTGCAGAGAAGCCGATGCATGCTCCTTATCAGTTCTCCGTCGCTAAATTTGATTAGCTCAACCGGTTCATCGTCCCTTGTCGCTTAGTTGTAATTGCTATTCGAACCTCATCATAGCCGGATAATGGCACGTCTATTCCATCGTCATCGATTGGAGAATCGGGTTCGGCTTCTCCAGATGCTTCACTTTCAGAAAGGGAAGTGTTCACTCCATAACTTCGGTATACTCTGAACATCAGCCACTAGATCAGGTACTACAAGAGTATAGGGTCCTACTAGTTTAGAATTGCCGCTGAAAGCCAAATGCACCTTAGGAAAAGCTTTCTTCGTCGTTATCCTCTCTCTCAACCGTTCGCGTTTATTTTACTTAAAGTGTTTCTTAATGAATCAATGGAATCAATCATTTGTCGATTGGATAAAAAAGCGAAGCGGTAAGAGTTGAGATATGTTGAAAGAACCTGCTAATGGAGAAGGATGATGTCAAGTTTCTTCTTCCCTTAAGTAAATAGTCAGCCACATCAACGTTGACTTACTTTCTGGTAGTACACAGTAATCATCTGCCTAATAATCATCGAGAGCTTTTCGTCGTCTTTGAACATTCGGATTTAGACTCATCGCCCCATAATGGCATTATCGCAAGATAAATTTGCTGTCATGTCAAAATCGGGCTCCTTATGCGGTTTTTTTAGCCTGTGGAAGCGAAAACAGTTTCTTGAAAAGAAAGTGTGAAGTTTTGCGAAGTACGGAGACTATTCTCTTTCGATGTTATTTATCAAAAATTAGTTTATTAACATTTGACGTGTCTTTTTTTATTGAACCGAAAATGACTTCCACGAAGAACAACGTGAGAAATTCCACGATCTTGTACGCTTTTGAGTTGCTTGAATTTTTGGGAATGAGAACGTAATTGGTGCGTGGGATGTCGCGTTTGCTCCGGAACGTACTTGGAGCTAAGAAATAGTCCTGAGTACTGAGGAACTAGATTCGAAGAAAACAAAAACTGTCCTGCCGGTCGGATAATTGATGGCCACATTCTTATCTGATTTGCAGGCAGTGATCCATGTCGAGATTCTTTAAATTGGTTACAGATCTTTACTATGTCAGATTATGATTATTGGGCCAATTCGTAGCCGCATGGCAAAAACAATGCCACTATTTGGCCTAGAAGAACGTGATCTTCACCATGACAACGCAATGGCTTGCATCTAGAGCGTCGTTACAGACAAATTGGCTGAAGTAGCCTACGAACTGCGAACGTACTGTTGCCCCATTCACCGTATATTCCAAATTTGTTCCACTTACGACTTCTTTGTACTTCAAAGTCACTCGCCGCATGAGGAGAAAACTGTATTTTTCAGATTTTTTCAGAGGAATGAAGAAAGTGGGAAATCGCTGAGTGAATAGCTTTGAGTTAAAGGTGGACTATTTTGATATATTGCATTTTTCCAAAATTTCCGCTTTACAAACCGCCCTTACTAGCAGGATTAGATATGGAAAAATTGTAGAATGAGAAAAAGAGATGTAAAAAAAGCTATTTGAAGTTTTTGTTCGAATCTACTAAATTTCCAAAATCCTTATTTTAAATTGGCGAACATTTTTCGTGTCTAGTGAGCTTAAAAACTTCGTTGAAATGTGCAGTATTTGTGCTGCATAAAAAAGTGAAAGCTTTTTATTGTTTTATTTGGACTTTACTTAAACAATGGCTTACTTTAAGTCATTTAAAATTGATTAAAACCCTTAAAATACCTAAATATTGCCATCCCTAAAAAAGCAAATATTCCATTGGATTTTTACTTAACACCAAAGGCAAAAAAGCTTGAAAAAAAATCGACCGTCATTTTCCCCTGGAAATATTGCAGGTAACCAACACTATTTTTCTGACAGCGTTAAAAATTATAAATGATAGAAATAAATGAATTTTTCAAGAATAAAGTATGCTCATAAAGACTTCACCGTTATTGTATCTCGCATTCTTTTATGTTGCCATCAACTTTTTTCATGCGAAATAAAGCAGCGTCTTTACGCTGCAAACTTCTTCTATGAATTGCAGTCAATCAAATGCACAAACGCACAAGCACATATCTGTATGTGTGTGTTTGCGTTATTTACTACCAGCTGCTGTTTTTGTTGTTGCAATGTAAGCAGCACTACGCCTGCATTTGAGCTGTGAGCAACGCGCGTTGAGCGTTGCATAGAGAGTGAAGCAAAAAAAAGAAATGGCTAACAACAGTCAAAGAAAAAGCGCAAGCACAATCTCAAGAGGAAGATGGAATATTATGAACGCTTAGCCGACTGCAGGATATCAGTCAGTTTCCGTAAATATACTGCCAGCACAAATACACGCGCAAACTGCACTTATGAAGGGAAACGCATGCTTATGCGGGTTTGGTTGTGTGCGAAAAAATGCGCTGAGCTGCTCATGTGAGACTGAAGTTTTTTTTTTGGTTTTCTCTCTTAAATTACCTGTAGGAAAAACTGGTTTTAATGCAGGTTACTTACAAAGACATATATAATCTAATATTGTAGGTATAAGAAATTTGAGGCTAGTACCAAAAGCTACGGATAGGTGGCGCAGTGGAAGTTCTTTTGTATGAAAGCTATTCTCTGAGTGAGGTTTAGTCTTATCTGACGAAAAGCGATCGCTGTTAAAAAAAATTGTATTGCTGCTCTTCCCCAGATTTATGATAGGTTTTATTTTCTCTTAGTTAGGGTTAGTGGTCGATCCTTACAAGGATTTCACTTGTACAACTCAGAAAGTAGATGCCTTGTGGTACCCAAAAGCTCCTCTATAATGAATCATAAAACCATTACATTTCGACGAAAGGCTCTGAGCCCCTCAAAAATTTGTTGCGACGGCTAATACTAGTTTCCGCTATGTCTTCTGATTTGCCGAAGATAATACTACCGAGATGTTTCAGCCTCAGTCGTACAAAGGTTGGACAAAGGTGGAGAAAGTGCCTATATGTTTCCACCGCACACTACTAGCTTAATATTTTAATGGTTTCGGAAGAGATCAACCAAGTTTCTGACCAATTAACAATACGTAGATCACAGATTACATACGGAAAGTTTGAAATAAGCTTTAGAGCGTATATTTTTCAGAAAATAGCTTTAAGCTCCCCACTTATCACCCAAACTAAAGAATAAAAATAATATTTGAAATCTTAAGACAGCATTTCAAAAGCTCCACCTTTACAGCTAACTTGTATAGCAACTTTTCTTTCTCATCGAATAGGTATTAACCTGTAGCCAATTTCCGGCAACCTCAGACAAGTTAGGAGTGATTTTTAATACGAGTCACTAAAACTTTGTTTAAGCAAATATCAAGCATTTACACGTTTTTTATTATTAGTAAACTGAAGCTCTTTAAGCAAGCTTAAATGCCAACATGATTTTTTTTAAATAAATAGAGTTGCCACCTATCTTAAACATCGAATTTGTGAGAGTAAACGCAATGAGTATCTTACAAAATCAAAAATATGAAAATAAAGTTCAGTTATTTAAATCTCAACATTTGTTTAAAAAGCGTTGCCACCTTATGGGAAAATCAAAATTATTTTTAAAATAAATATAACTCTTATAAATAAAAAATTAAAATATTTGAGATGACAAAAGTTACATCAAATAAAAAATTTTAGCACTTATTTTTGAATAAGGTTGCCATGTGTTTAAATTAATATTAAACTAAATATACCCGCATACATACATTTGTATCCGTATGAACAAAATGATAAAAGTTATATTATTTAAAACTTTTTCGAGTATATTTTTGAACAGGGTTGCCATATATGTATGAAAAATTAGTTTTAAAAGAAATATATGTACAATGTACATACATATGTTTCGATTGCATGAAAGACATTACATAAAATGTTAGTAATGCTAGCTGATATGTGTAAGAGCCAATTTTATTTTAATTTTTTTTTCAAACCGAGTTGCCATACATTTGAATAATTTAAATTTTTTAAATATAATATTTTAAGTGCATAAAATAATACTGTAGTTCAATATTTATTGTTTATTTATTATTTATATACTACACAAATTTATAAAAATGTTTATTTAGATATTTAATGTAGGAGTTGCCACCTAGAAATATATTATTGTATTTTTTTCACTTCAGTGCTTGTAAAATTATACCTATTTAAAATATTTTTGTTAATTTATGAGCTTTTCTTAGACGAATAGAGTGTATTTCATGACTAGGGTTGCCAGCTATGAATAATTTAGTTCATAGGAAGCACCAATTTTGGTTTCTTTGGTCCAAAGTTGAGGTCGGGAACCTGTTTGATAGCAACATTTATTATATCAATTAAATTTTTTTTTGAAAGTTCTGGTGTGGTCGTTCCGGAACCTCTCAATGAACAATTGCCATGGGAAATAGTCTTCAGGAGTGCATTAGAACGCATAAAAATAGTTGTAACCTTGTTTATATGAAAATCAAGTGGAATTATAATGCACTACAGGGTTTCCAGATAATTAAAATTTCTTAAGTAAAAATTATCATATCAAAAATATCTTGCTGGGTTTCTGATGGTCCGCACCGTAAATTTAAGATACCGATAAATTATGAATTTTATCGTGCTGTAAAGAGTTGCCAGATAATTAAAATTTCTTAAAATGAAATTATATAAAAAATTTCTTGCTGGGTTTCTGATGGTCCGCACCGAAAATATGAGAGAGTATAAAATTGTGAAAATTTCATAGCGTAGATTAACGGCAAACACAAAAATTCCACATACGCCATGGCGTAGCTGTCACAGGGTGTATGTGTGTTGCACGCTTACTGCTGGTGCTTGGCGACTTGGTGGATGCCTTGCTTGCAACTTACTTTCGTTTGTGTTGCTGAGCTGACTAGTTTGTGGTTTAAATTTCAAAGTGAGCGATGCGTTGCCGCTGCTGCGCCACGAAATGGCTGAGGCATGAGCACGCGAGTTATCACCAACGGCAACCGCGGACCAGGGCGACATTGCCACTGAAGTGTCGCCTTTCAGCGTGTTGTTGAAAAACTTCCAGCAAATAAAAGCGCACTCGCACACACACACCCTTGGATATATGTATGTATATATGCACATATGTGTGTGTAATTTCATCTTCATCTAACTGCTGCGTTGTTGTGATAAAATATTTTATAACGGTTGCCAGCATTGACGGCCGCAGCTGGCAGCAGAGCAGCAGCAACAACAACAACAACGACAATGCAGTCAACTAAATTGGGCGCAGAGCTGGCAATTGCAGCAAGTTTTATGTCACTACTCCCTGTTTATTCTTCCGGTTGTTGTTGTTGTTGTTGTCGCTTGTTGCCATATAAGAGTATTCTAACAAAGGCTTAGTGGCGGAAAAATGGCAATAAAACACTTGACATGCTTCAGACCAACCCTAATGCTGCGGAAATTGGTAGGGTGCACACAACACACACACACACTCGCACACATATATACTCGCCGGCGCACAAAAGAAAAGCGGCAAATAGAGCGTCGAAAAGGGGCAAAAGTTGAGAACGCAAACAAGCGTTGCAGGCAAAAGTTTTGTAAACAAGACAGCATAAATTAAAAATATCAAAAAAGCAAGAAAAAACCAGCACCAACAACAACAACATAAGCGTACAAACTAACCTGAAATATTTGCGCATTTGCAGTGCATGAACAAGCGGGGCTACAGTTTAGAGGGAAGAGAGAGAATTTAGCTTGCGATGACTTTATTTAGTAAATACTCACAAGAGTAGCGTAGAGTTAAAGGTGGAGAGTTGGGTAAACACTCGCCGGAGTCAAGTCAAAGAGCAGCAGGCGTTGACCGGCAGTTGAAGTTTTCAAAAGAATTCAAAGAGATTAAATAAATAAATATTTTTTAAATGCAAATTTTGCTGAACTTTGAAAACAAGATTTGCTTTGAGCTAAACAAACGCGGTGAGGTAGGGTGCGCGAGAGCTGTGAGGGTCACTAGCTTTATTGTGCGCTATGGGAACCTAAAGAAGGGGAAAAGCTTGATTCCGATCGAGTAATTTGTATGGCAGCTACATATATGCTATAGTGATGCGATAACGGGGATTCCGACAATTGAGTAATTTCTTTGAGAGAAAAGTACTTTTGCGAAATTTCAGATCAATATCTCAAAAACTGAAGGTCTACTTCGAGTCTATACGTACGTAGCTTATTTGACTCAGCTCGTCATGTTGATCATATATAAAGGATGATCCATTTCGAGGTTTCCTACTTTTTTTTAAGAAAAACCACAGAAAATTGAAATTTAATACGAAATGTTTATTATCATTCGAAAGAACATTCTTTGGCCGTGGCTAAGTCTTAAGGTCCATCCGTTGAGTCCAATATTCGATGAGTCGTTCGAGCATTTCGAGTGGTAATTGGCGAATGACATGCGTGTTGTTCCGCTTGAAGGCCCGAATCTCTTCAAGAAAAAGGCTAAGGGTGTGATATCACACGATCTTAGTGGCCAATTGACCGTCGCAAAACCTGAAGTTGTCTGCTTACGCTACGTTCTCCCCGGCATAATTTTCGAAGAATTATGGACGAATTGTTCCATCGGCACACAAACCACACCAAACCGTTATTTTTTCTAAATGAAATGGAAGCTTTTGAATCTCTTCAGGTTGCTCTTTGTCCCAAATGCCGCAACTTTGCTTATTTACTTACCCATTGAGCCAGAAATGGGCCTCATCGCTAAACAAAATTTTGCTCGAAAATTTCGAATCTTCTTTTAACTTTTAATTCTTGCACAAGCTGTATTCTGTATTTTTTCAATTGAGATGATTGAGATCTTCAACATAAAATGTGTCAAGTCGTACCATACGTCAGTCCGAGTTGCTACGAACGGTCAAACCGACTCTCTACTGTCTTCGCGTACACTTTCAGCTACGACTGCTATACAGCGTTTATTTGGAAAGTAATAGAACTGATTTTCTTCCGCCGCGAATGCACTTTAAGGCGTGCGCGCACCGACTGGATTCGGTAGAGGGCGTTCCTAGCTAACGAATGGGCGGCTGGACAATTGTCTCCGAGCAAGCCCAAATCAGCGACAGAGACATTTGCTGGCTTACCCAGATGTTGCTTTAGGAAGATGTGGTGTATTTCGGTGGAACCAGGCCTTTTTGGAGGGACGTGATCTAAAAGCAGTAAGGGTCATCCTAAAGGCCTGTTCTAAACGTACTGTAAGATAATACTCTCTGAGTTTATTAAAATAAACCAAGTTCGCTAATAATCACTTTTAATGCTCATTACACTGAGTTGTTAGATCAATTTGGTCTGTAGAAAAGGTGGCTAGGCGACTAGATTGCTCATTCTTGAAGCATATTTCATATGAGAGCAAGTGGTTGAGCCAGTAATTCAAGACTTACAAATATTAGCTCTAAATTCCGAATATACGTAAGTCAAAAGGAAGAATCCGAATGTCACTCGAGAAACATTTTCTTTGGAAGTAGATAATGAGAACTAAATATTTAGCGAAAGAAACGTGAGAGAGAAGTAAAAGTGGATAAAAATTAATAGCGGGCATTATTTAGATTTTGGAAATAGTTGTGCAAAATCATTATATAATAATTATAGAGATAATACGAGTATAACTCCATCCGATATGCCTCTGAACTTTACAAAATATGTGTCTTCCATAAGGTAATCTTGGAAATTAAAGGGTTTCTGCGGAAAAATATTTATTAAAAACTACTACCTGTACAAAATATTTTCAAATATGTCCGAAGAAGCTTGAAATAAGTTTGTCTCGATCCAATCATTGAGGGACGGAAGCATGGTTTGATATCTATATACCCTCCTTAATTTTTCAACTTTCCACTAAATGACTAGCTTTTGACGCATGTCTTTATTATTCGCTTTTCAGTGGCTTGAACGCTTCGAAAATGATTTCTTGTTTTATTATTTTTTTTTTTTTAATTTCAATGCATCTTTGGCATCATTGCTTTGCGTGCAATTGCCGCTGCCGCTCGAGCTGCTGCTGAGTCAGCTGAAAGGCGTGCGAAAAGGCTTTAAATCTCATCGACCTACTGACCGTTTGGACTTTTGCTTGCGTTGCTCATGCGGTCATTTGATAATCCATTCATTGCTTTTCACTTCTTTTCACTGCTTCCAATATAAATTATGCTGCATAAATGCTGAACAAAGCAATTTCTCTACGAGCATACTACATATGCGCACAAATTGCACACATAGATAAGAGCGTAGCGTATGTATATACCATAAATAAAATTATTTGTATAGATACATATATAAATACATATGCATGTGTGGGCTAAGAGTATTAACAGATCCTTATGAAATGCGTTTTTGGTATTTAAATTTTATGGAGTTATTTTTATCGGTCATAGAGTATGTAGAGTTCAGCTCAAGGCAAATAAATTTGCAAAGATATTGAATTTGAAAGCTATCTAAAGAAAGCGAAAGAAGCTACCTGGCTGATAAAGAGCTCTAATTTATAATAATAATTTATGGATTTTTCTAATGTCTAATTGGAATTCCTCACAATCCTGTGCATGTATGGTGGTGATGCCTCTAAGTATACACATCTTGAATAATGAGAGAACTTAACATTTCAATTGACAAGCCCCTGGCCTACTATAGGAAAACATATTTTTTGATAAACCTATTTTTTTTTATTTACATAGTCCTCTTCAAGACTGATATACATTTTAAAGCGACCCTCGAACTTTTTCATACCATTCTTGTAGTAAGGTTTGTCCTTTGCTTAAAAATATTACTCAGTTTCTGCGATCGCCGCTTCATGCGACGAAAATTTCTTCCCATCACATATTCTGTTAAGATCTGAGAACAAGAAATAGTTGCTGAGGGCCAGATCTGGAGAATACTGTAGATGTGGAAGCAATTCGTGGCCCAATTCATAGATTTTTGCCATCGTTTTTACTCACTTGCAACATGGTGCATTGTCTTGGTGTCTTATAAGGCTATGTAATAGTTGTTGTTGTTGTTGTAGCGGTAGAATTCTGCCGAGTTGACAGTCCTTGGCCGGATAAAAGTCCGGGTCCGTTCCGGTTACGTAGACCCGACTGTCGTGGGAACGGCTATGTAATAGTCGCTCTTGATAATCCTTCCTTTTTCAAGGCTGTCAATAACAATTGTTCTAAGCGCAACTCAAAATATAGATGCCATAACCTTGCCGGTCGACTGTTGCGTTTGTCCACGCTTTGGTGCGAGTTCATCGTGCACAGTCCACTCGGATGACAGTCGATTGAATTTAGAAATCAAATGATGGAGCCATGTTTCATCTATTGTCGTAAAAACTCAGGTTTATTACCCTTGAACATCTCCCAAACAATGCTCCGAATCATCAACTCGTCATTGTTTTTGGTCAAGGAAATAATATGATTTACACGCTCAGTTGATATCCCTACAGTGTCTCCTATCTAGAGCAACTTCATTTTACGATCATGCAAAATTATTTTGGGGACTTTTTTGATGTTTTCGTCCATAGCAACTTTCTTTTTACCAGAGGCGGATTAACGATGGTTCTGATGAGGACAGTTTTTGACATGCTTTGTGTGACTCAAAAAATGTATTTGTGAAATATTAGACTCTACAAAAGGTTTTTGCAATATTTTCAATAAGCCGTAGCCGAATACCGTTGGAAACACTAAATTGAAAGCAAATGCGTTTTTAATTCTTTTTTCATAGTAAAAATCGCCAGTAAAACTTTGTAAACAAACAAATGGCAGACACCCTATACACAGTCATATGGAGATCACACGAACTTTAAATAAGTTGAACCAATCTAGAAAACAATTGTTTCTATCGATGCAGTTTGCCTGCGCAGTTTAAAAAGATTAGTCCGGGTCAAATTTGATATGCTGTGTATAGCATTAAGCCAACTAATATAACGTAAATACCATATTTGGTGGATGGGGATTAGAGCAAATACTTAACCGATTTGATTCAGTTTTGACACCAGATCACCATTAAGATAAAATGAGGTCCACTGAATGTCATTTAGATAGAAATAAGATATAAATAAGATATATTGGCAAAAATTTACTCAAAGTATGTTAAGTGAAATCCACCGATGAATTTCAACAGTTCCCATAACGAGCACTTCATAGAAATATTTTCGCTATTCTAGTTGACTTTTTGTCACATATTTGACCGATATATTGTGTGAGTCATCTCAATAAAATTACGTGGAAATACGAACTGAAGAATGTTTTTTTAATGCTAAAAGTAAATGCAATCAGCTCAGGCTCACTCCTAACTTCAATGTACCACAGTAATATAAAAATATCACGGAATTTCCAGTAGACTTAATATAGTCTATCTTCGTTCATATGTGTGATATTTTAATGAAATTAAGCGGACAAGTAATCCAGAGTGCGAAATTGTTTAGCGTCAAAAAATATTAAAACCGTTCCAAACCGTGGTCTACACGTCAAATACCAATATTATTTTGTTTTTTATTTCCTTATTTTTTTATTCTTCTAATTTGAATAGTGCATATCCTGGCGTTATCCATTAGAAAGTGCGAACAATCATTACATTGACTTTTTCTCTTAGTTCCTGAGGCAATTTCAGCTAAGATCTTAATATGTCTCGGTTGGTTTTGTTCCAAAGTGTATGTATAGTTTTTTGAATTTGCTTAAGTGATTACTTATGTAAACAATTATTGGTGCACCAGTTTTTTGACCGGTTTAAAAATCGAATTTCCTCCCAAGTACGATCGTCGTATCAGTTTTTCATTGTTTTTGGCTATGAGTATATGTAGGTATTGTATGGGCAGTATTCATGGTTTCGTCGACGGGGAAGCCCGGAAACAGTTTTCAAAACCCATCTTTTTTTAAGTTATTTAAATTTTTAACTGATTGTATATATGATAAATAGTCTCTAAATTTTTGAAGTTTTCGTAGGTGTTTGAAAGTCTCGCTAATTGACAACGTTTCCGTACTGCGATGAGGACCAACATTCTACTACCTTCAGGCTCAGCTGTTTCTACTTCATTGTCGTCATCATCCCACTCGCTACTCTCAAATTCTTCTTCTTCCACTGCTGAATTCTCTTCAGCGATTTCTTCTGTATCTTCAGAATCTTCTTGATCGTTACGAAGTTGCTTACCACCGAGTTATCGGAATCACGTTGTTGTATGGACAACTTTTTTTAGCAAAGCACCGCTTCAATTCCACTTAAAAAATTGCAACAAATTTCTAGAACGCATCACTACATCATATATTTAGGTTCTTGTCGAGTACGTAGCCTCATACCAGACTCGTCAGTATGACGTCGATCTCCACCCACCACTCCTGTGTAGAGCTTGGTGAGGTAGAGTTGGCGTCCATGACAGCCACCTGCGAGCTGCCTCTGCCAGCCTCGCTGAAGTGTTTTGCTGCTCTTGTTTTGCGTTTTTTGGTCAGTGTTTCTGTGGCTTCGTTCTGAGAACGATTCTTCTTCTGAGAACCTGCCTGCCTCCTGATTTCCACGGGAGCTTCTGATTGTTTTATTTTCAAGAAAATTTTATATTCCTCATCTATCTGCTTTTGGTGCTTTATGTGTCTTCATCAACTGAGTTGCCGGTAGCTTTATCCTTGCCAAATATTATTTGTTATAAAAACTACACTGCAGCGGCTTTTCTTAACTTAATTCAAGGGCTTCTTTCTTTTCTTGTTTTCCTTTTCCTTCATTCATTTTATTTCTTTCCTTTCTTTACTTCCTTTTCTCTACCGACTTATTATGCCTGGGAGTACTCTTAATTATTTTCTGACTGTAAGCGAGGAGGGTGCCTTCGTCTGATTCCGTCAAATGTCCTGGAGTCCTATATTCTATCGTCAATGTCGTTGTCCGTGTCAAAGCGCTGATCGTCAAGGCATTTGTAGATGTTGTTTTATTAATTGTTGTTCCTACGGTCATACGAAAAGGGTTGGTCACTTGCCCGCACATCCGGTATGTGTGAAGAAGGCATTTAATAACTCTGACCTCGAGGGAGAGTCGGAGGAGACGGTTCACGATTAGTTATTCAATTTCATCTCACTGACCATTCAGCCATCAGCAAAGGTACTTCGGCACCTTGGTTAGGTGTCGATGCTAGTGTCCTCACACTTTCATAATAAGAGATGGACGTAAAATTAAAGGTTTATCATCCAGATTCCCATTTTAGAAATTATGAGGTATCCTTCGTAGTTCGTAAAAGAAATTAAATTTCGCCCATTAAGTTCTTTCGCCACGGCAACGCAGAAGGAGAGTTTGTATAATTTCCGGCAACGTAGTGAGGAAAGGCTGTTGCCTAAGTAAACAAAAATCGTTACAACTTCAAATTAATGTCAGTGAAGTTCAACATTTGGACTCAGACGAGCGTCTGTTGACTCTTAAATTGACCACGAGTGATATTTCAGACCATTTAGAGTAAACTGCTAGGTGCCATGATCCCTGCTCTCTATATGAAATGACTTTATCTAAATTAATTTGAAATTTTAATTATCAACCATAATTTTTCGGCTATCACAAAACCTATCTCACCGCTTTTACTCCAAAACCATTACTGCGGTCCAATACAGTTGAAAATGTACTGCCATTCATGCAAAACAACCAAATTTTAATTCCTGCTTGCTCTCCAATTACACCTATTAACACTCACGGATTGATTTCAATAAACGAATTTATGCCACCGTCCGACCAATCACATGATCACACTTAATATTTGCGCTGAAAATTAACTAACCAACCGTTATGTGCGCCTTAGCGTGCCCGATAACGGGTTAATATGTCCACAAAAGGTGCGCCGGATGAATTTCGCGGAACGCGGCAAATATTATTTTTAGCGCAATGCAAAGATACGCGCTGCGGCCATGGCTTGCATGGATAATTTTCATAATTAAATATCAATTAACGTGAAGTGAATTATGAACTGAGCGAGTGCAACGATCGGGTGGGCCGAATAAACAACTAATGGACCAGCCAATGAGCAAGCGGGGCGCTGAAATCATATGTGTTTGTATGTATGTGAGAGTTGTGTGTGCGAGCATGTGTGGCGGTATGTTTGTATGTGTTAGTGTGCCACATGCTCGCTTACGGTTTGTTGCTATTGGTTTGGCGACCGCTGGTTGCGATAACAAAATTGATATTCCGCGCAGCAGCAACGGCGACCAAGGAGTTGGGGGCGTGTGGGAGCGGTGCAGCACACCGGACGGCGCCAATTTTGCAAATTTTATGAAAGTCAGAATCAGCGCGCGGAAATACGCGCCGACACACACACTTATACTCAGCTGTAAGCGCATTTCTATATTTATGCGCGTGTGCGCCTGTAAATATGCAATGCTAAATTTACTGTTTACCTCAAAAACCGCAAATTTGTCGATGTAATAAATTTTTCGTAAATTAAATCAAGCTTTTAAATCATTCCTTTTGCAACTTTTTTTCGCCCCGAAACTCAACACACACACATATATATATACACACACATTCCTCTATTTGCAAATTTAAATCCATATAGCTGTGTGTGTGTGCTTGTGTGCGTATGCAGTTAACGAATAACGGCAAATAACAACCCGACCGCAAAAATAACAGTTTTAATAAATTTATTTGTTGTCTAAAAACCGCACTGACATAACGGTAACCGCAAACGCATGGAATGTCGGCACAAACTGAATGTGCAAGTGCTCGCTGTGTGTTCGTTTCGGCATTTTAATTAAAGCTAACGCATAAACAAGTGGCGCGTGGGTGCGTGCCAGTAGGTGGTTAGTTGCAGAGGAGAGAGAAAGAGTGGGTGAGATAGTGAGAGCGAGAGATATGCTCATTGATTGTTTTCTTTTGGTGGCTTTCGGTTTGAGTTTTTGTTGTTGGCAAATTGAAATTAATTCTCGTCACTTACTGCGGTGAGGTGCGTTTGGTTTGAGCTGAGGTGAGTTGTGTGTAGGTGGGGCCATTTAGTAGTTGCATGAATTCTATACTTTTTAGCGTGAAATATGCGGCTAATAGCTGTGAATTCCTATTTCAATAACAATGTGGCTTTTGAGTTTATTTTAGAAATTTTTGCCTTTCTCGGAAAAGAGTCAATAGTTGTTGAAACGCATTGGGAGTGGTCAGGTTGTAAGATTACTAATAAATGGAGCTTAAAAGATTAAAACAAAATAATAAAATGCTTGAAAACTTACAAGGAAATGGTGGAGGTGGTACCAAGAATCAAAGGGCTTTTTAAAAATACTGTTAAACCCCTATTAATTTGATAGCGACAGCGCTAGCCATAAAGGATGCCTAAATCCTAAGTAAACTCTTTAAAATTTCAATTTTTAGTACAAAAGGAGTCAGTTTAGAATTAATTTGATTAATCGTATACTTATAATACTGGCAAATCCAGAAGCCCTCTAAAGGATAGACCCTTTTGATAGTGGGTAGTCAAAAAAGTCTTTTCGTATTTCTCACCAAACTTCAAATTATTTTTTTTATGTTTATACTAATAAATAAATAAACAAATATGTACCATTTTGGTCGACCACTTTTTGTTGTTTTCCCCTAGAGACATTATTCCATCAGTGTAAAACTTTCATCAGTGCAAATCGAAATTTCGATATTTCCGGAATGGAAGCGAGTAAACCATTGTTGTGCTGCACATATACAGCATCGTCTCTGTAAGCTTCTCAAATTTCATTGGTTGCTTTCGTGGCATTCTTCCCTTTTCATACAAAAATTTCAAAATATAGCGAACTTCTTCATTATTTTCGACACTGACGGACCAATGATTCCACCGGCCTACAAACCACACCAAACCGTTGTTTTTCAGGATGTAATGGAAGCTCTCGAATCTCTTCAGGTTGCTCTTCGCCTCAAATATGGCAATTTTGCTTGTTTATATACCCCTTGAGTGAGGAATGGGCCTATGGCTACACAAAATTTTGCTCGAAAACATCGGGTTTTCTTGGAACTTTTTAAGCGCCTATAGAATAAAGCGATGTCGCTAGAGATTGTCGAGAGGCTTCAGCTTTTAAAAAAGCTATATTTTGTACAATTTCAATTTAGATATCGACGTCAAATGAGCCGAGTCGTTCCACATGTCAGTCTGAGTTGCTGCAAATGGCGCCGAATCGACACTCCACGGCCTTCGTATACACTCTCAACTACGGCTGCTATATTTTCTTCACTGCGTGCTGGACGTGGTCTATGCGGTCGAATATTATCCAATAATGAGTGGTGATGGTGTTGCGAATGGTACGCTCAGTAGGTCGATTAAGTTGGCCATAAATTGAATTTTCGTAATAAAGTTGAACGATTTGTAAACGTTGTTCAGGCGTCAGTCTTTCCATGATAAAATGCCAAACAATTCTAAAGGAAAATAACATGGCAGCTTGACACGACTCACGTGTGATCTGTTAAAAAAAGCTATTGAAAAAAGTACTGCAACTTGGTTCACCCATTCTGCGATAGAGCAAGAGGTCTTGAAACTTTAAAGGTAGTTTAATCAATAAGCAAATGAACCTGGTTTGAAGTTTTGGAAAATGACAGTTCAAAGTGCTTTCAAGTAATCAAAGCAGATGGCGCAACAGTGTAAAACCCACTTGATATTTATGGAAAAGAAGGACACCTTTTTTCTAATAATTAGGCTAGGTCATATTAGAAATGGAGGCCGATACGTGCAACCAAGATCACGGGATCGAAATTGGACAGCAGAAAACCGTTCGCTTGTGATGCCAAGAGTTTTAGGAAAAGATGAAGAGCTAAAAAACCTAGTTATGATTGAAAACGGCAATGTACTTTAAGCCAAACGTAAATTCGTTAAGGGGGTATTCTAGTCTAGAAGCATGAATTTCAGGTAATTTTTAAAGTGTCGTAAAAAAAGGCAATTAATATTTTTACTATCCAATTTTTAATAGTTATTTATTAATTTTTGAAGAGTACAGAAAAAAATTTAAAACAAAAAAAATAAAAAATTTCAAAAATTATGAGCTGACGAAGTGGGGGGTCTCTAAAAATTTCCACGTGACCATGCCCATGATTTCAACCCTCCTAGTTCTCTGAAACCAAAAAAAAAGATTATTAATCTAGAATATTGTCGCAATGGACGGAACTACGGAAAAGTGGGAAACATTTTTTTCACAAAATGGCGACTGCCTGAAAAATTTTTTTTTTTATCACTTTTTCTGACTATTTCGAATTTTTTTAAAATAATAGAAATAAAAATTTTGGGATGGGGCTAGTTCCAACCATAGACAAGCCTATAAAGAAGAGTCTATAAAAATTTCAAGTAAATCGGTCCAGTAGAACCTGAGAAATCGTGGGCATCGTTCCGAAAAAGTTAGTTTTGAGAAAAGCGCGTTTAAAGTTTCGCGTAAAATTTTTTGTAGTCTAGTTCCAGCCGAACCAGTTCGGATGACGGGTCAAAAAAATGCTTATATTTCCAAAAATAATTTCAATTTTGAAATATCCTCCTGTACATATATTTTTGAATAGTTAATCTTTGAAAAAAAAAAATCGATTTTTTTTAATTTCTAGACTAGAATACCCCCTTAAAACAGCAATATTGTGTCCAATTAGTTGAGGTTATGTCATTCGAGATGTTTTAACCTTAGTCTAGCAAACTCTGATCTGAGCCGAGGAGAGTGTACAGTGAAGATTCCACATCAGTTTCCTCCAGACGAAGTTGGCATTTGGCGTTCGTCAAAATTACTAGGCACACATGACAACGCCTAGTTTAAATGTATAAAATATGGCAAAACGAACTACCCCAGGAGTAAGTCACTCAATAAACTTCATGTGTTCCAATCTTGGCTAAATGAAATGCAGCTACGCAAACCGCTGATCGGCACACTCCGAGCTGAAGGCAGGCCAAGATATCTAGAACTTGACCGCAAGAGGACAACGGAGCTTCGACTTTAAAATGTAACAATTTCATGCAATGGAAGACGCTGTTTTCGGCTCTTATTTAAATCAACTTATAGCTTTCTGGTATATTCCAAAGATAGTCGGGTCTACGTATCCCGAGCGGACCGGGATTTATATCCGACAGAGAGTTCTAAACTCGGCAGCAATTCTCCAAGACAATTTGGCGAGAGAAATCTATAATAATAACAACTGGATGAATTCAATGTGGATGTACACTGACAGGTTAATAACTTAGAATAAAGGCTGGTTATCATTAAGAGAACCTTTAGTGGAACAGGCCTCAGTTTGTTAATGAAAGTGAAGAATCTTGCTTGCCTTGAATACTGCATTTTTATCTCTGCAAATATTAAGCACTTGCAATGTAGTCTCTAGTTATAACTCTCTCTCTCTCTCTCTCTCTCTTCTCTTCTTCTTTGGATGGTGCTCATGCTATCGTTAGTTTTTTCGAGTATAGCGTGGTGAGGGTAGGAGTCCCTTAACAGATTGGATATGTCGGAGCTACACTTTTAGCTAGAAGCTCTAGGTACAGCTCTTATCATTGGTATTAAAACGGATCGGAGCACACTTAACCGCGATGTTATAATATTGACGGATTACCTTTTGAAACCATTGGTTTTTGTTGAGGGAAGTCAGTAAGCTGGACAAAGCCGGCTAATGCAATGTATGATAGTGCGTTTCAGAAACAGACTACCAACTAGAAGGTCCATAGAATAACATAAGATAAATAGATGAGAATTGCATCGCTACCTTCTATTGTACCCTCTCCTAAGTCACATCATAGAGATAAATTCCAATAAGGCGATGTGATCTCACTCTCTGCAATTACACATGAAGCTAGGCCCATGCTATATAAGTACTTTGTGAGCTTACAGAGGCCAGTGTAGCATGCGACAAGTAGACTTAATTTGTTCCTAGGGACGCTGGCTCTCTGCCTGTTACTTCTTTCTTACGGAGCAGCTCCTTTATTATGTGAGAACCTACCGCGATGAAAGGTTCAGGTTCTACCATATTAGTGGATGCTGCGGAGCGGGAGAGCTCACTATACCTTTATGACCAGCCACCCATTTGAGGTGCACTTGCTTACATTCCGATAGATAGAAGATTCATCACGTCGAGATGCGGTTCCATGCCCCACTGTAAATCCTTCACCATAGAGAAAAGAAATACTGATAAACTCGTCTCGGAGTTTTCAGACGACCTTCAAGGCCTCTACATCTTTGTAAGGACTGGAAGTAATACCTGAAATATAATTATAGCCTAAACTGTGTTGTCTCGTCAGCATTTGCCTCAGCAGCAGTTTAACCGCTATTATTTGCATGCCACCAGTAACGACTGTCTGCCGGACGATTAATACAAGCATAGCATAACCATAACCTGCAGCAATTCAAACACAGCTATCATAATAATAATAATAATAGCAACAACAACAACACCAAGAATATTAACGACCACAATTCCAAGTAAACCCGAAGCAGTTATGGCAAAATCTCATCACCATCAACACAATATCAGCAAAGCAATCATAACAGTAACCGAATTACAACAACCACAGACAGCGGACGAACAATAGCGAATGCCACACGCACACATACATACATAACTACATACCATGTAAATAGGTTTGTTTGTATGCATTTGAATGTGGCATAAATACTTGCTGTTGTTGCAACAACGGCAACACACATTAATTGCAGGAATGAAATGCTGCAACAACACGAACAACAACACCAACAAATAGTGCTGCCAAACGGAGTGTCAGTGGCGGCGGCAACATCATTTGGCAAACAAAATCTAATTTGCAGTTGCAAGCTAGCGCTAATACCCATTTGTTAACCGGACCGTTATGCTACCCCGCCGCGCCGCAGAGCGTGGTGCAACCACCAAGCTACAGTGGAAACTGTGAAAGTCCAAAACACGAGTGCTTGGCGGTGTGTGTGCGCTCGCTACTTACCGCTCAGCAGCGCTTTGTTGTTGTTGTTGTTTTTGTTTCCTGGTGGGTGAGCGCGCGTAGCCCAGCCGCCTTTGGTAATAGCAATAACAAGTGACGCCACAAATCCTTGCAATTTTTTTTGGCTACCGTTTTTGTTGCATGCGGCAACCAACAACAACAAAACCAAAAACAAGAACTACCTAGCAATACATGAGTGTGTATATGTGTCTGAGTGATATTAGATGCTGCTACAAGTATTATAAATTGATGCTAACGTTGTTGTTGGTTGGTTGTTGGCTGTTGTTGTTGTTGTTGTTGTTGTGGTTGCGATTTTCATTGATGTTGTTACATTGGACAACCGTAATTAACTCAAAACGGAACAATGCCAACCATAGCAATGGGATGCAGCGAAAACAAGCGGTTGCAACAACACCAACACCAACACCAACACCAACAACAAACACACACACCACTTTCATACAGCAGGCAAACCATTGATAGTTGTGGGCGGTGAAGTAAATAGTAATCTGCATGCATTTGTATCATCACGCATGCACACATACATACATACACACCTAGCTAATGTAGATAATGTGGCGCGTTTTTGATGTTTGAGGCACGCAAGTGCAGGTTCATGTAATTAGTGGACACGGCTAATAACATCGTAGTTCCAATCCGCAAATACACCTCACATACACTCACTTACGCACACTCGCACAAACATATGCTTGTGTTAGTGCACACGTATATGTAATTACTGTTGTATCTGTGCATGTGTGTGTGTGTTTGCATGTGAATAACAGTGAAATTACATTTGTTGTACTCGGTTTCAACGGTAAATGAAACATATTCCACTGGAATCCCATTTTGGGCACTGAGCCTTTTAATCTAATTTTAAACCAATTTCGAAATGACATTTTCCTAAAATGACGCAAATGTTTGAAATTAAAATGAGACTTAAGTACGTAACGGTATATGTGGGACATGTATTCGTAAATGTAGGAATCGAACTGTGGGTGTACTCGCATTTTGTTGAAATGTAAAACAAAAATATTAAAATAATTAAAAAGTCTGCTTAAAATAAAGAAGTTCGGTGGTTAGGCTATCGCTCAAGAGTTCGGCTCAAAAACGGGATATTACTCTGCAAATAGTTTTCTGTCAGTAGTCAATGGCAATCAGATTATATTTCTTGCATAGAAAAGTTTTTCATAGCGTTTAAGACAAGAAAGTAAAGGGTGATTCATTTCGAGGTTACCTACTTTTTTAAAGGAAAAACCCAGAAACTACAAATTTAATGGGGAATATTTATTATCATTCGAAAAAAACATTATTTGGTATTTATTTTATGAAGTTTTTATCTTTCAAACGTTAGCTTCGGCTACGTCTCAGATGGTCCATCCGTTGAGTTCAATTTTCGATGACTCGTTCGAGCATTTTGAGTGGTAACTGGCGAATAACACGCCAGATGTTTCATTCCAAGGCCTGAATCCAAGCTTAATTGTCCGCATAAACTTCAAACTTTACATATACCCATAGAAAAAGGTTTCACGTTGTGATATCAGACGATCTTGATGGCCAATTGACCTTGGCTTAAAACGTGACATTATCAGCTCACCGATGTGTTCTCTGAATAAATCGATTGACTGATGCGATGTGCGTTAAGTGGCGCCGTCTTGTTCAAACCAAAAGCCGCCGATATTATGATCTTAAATTTCAGGTGCTCACCGGCATCACTTTTAAACAAATATGATTCCACTGGTCCACAAACCACACCAAACTGTTGTTTTTTCTGCATAAAATGACAGCTCTTGAATCTCTTCAGGTTACTCTTCGTCCCAAATGTGGCAATTTCGCTTGTTTAGATACCTCTTGAACCAGAAATGGGCCTCATCGCTGAACGGAATTTTGCTCGAAAACATCAGATCTTCTTGGAACTTTTTCAAAGACCCTATAGCAAAGCCTATAATTGAATTGAAAAGATCAAAAACAGCATTTTCGGCATATCTTACCATCAAAAGGATAAGAATGCGGTTCAAGTTAGGTGAAATTGTTGTGATGTATATGGAGAAGATATGTTGACGGAGCACCAATGCTAAAGTTACATAGTTTTGAAAAATTCGTTCGGGCAATTTTGTTCTTGAGGTTGCATCTCGTCCTGGAAGTCCTCTTAAAGCAGATGTGGTAGAACAAAGTCTTTGATTGATTTTCTAAACCCGAACGTTCACAAGCACATGAACTATGTCTACGAGTTTTTTCGAAGCTTTACATAAAGGTTCCTCAGTTTCCTAAAGAACGAAATTTGCTAAGTCGCATTAACGACTGTGATTTGCTCGCAAACATCAAAGAAGTTATCCACTTTTGAAAAGCCATTTGTTAATGACGAAGAAAGTGGGTGGCTTACAAGAATGTAAAACGCAATAGATCGTGGTTAGACCAAGAAGGACCAGCTTAAGCCACTTCGAAGACCGATATTCGCTAAAAAAGGTTATATTGTCTGTTTGGTGAGATTTCAAAGTAATCGCTTAGTTTGAGCTTTCGCCCGACAATACCACGATTAATTCCACGGTGTGTTGTGAACAGATGGACAAATTGAGTGATGCATTCATACCGAAGAGACCAGGATTGATCATTTGAAAAGGGGTAGTGTTGTGCTAGACTGATACAAGTTTGAGGACTCGACAAACGCTTTAGAAACCGAATTAGATTTGCTAACCCACCCATCATATTCTCCAGACTAGGCACGTTCGGCCCCTTACTTCCGTTCTTATATGCAAAAGTTATTGAATGGAAAAACCTTCGGCTCAAGTCATGATGTCCAAAACCATTTGGAACAGCTTTTGTCTGAAGGCATCAACAATTTTATACACGTGGAATCAAATTCTTGCCGAAAGATGGCAAAAAGTAATGGATGAAAATTGAGCATATCGAATTTCGTAAAGATATTTCGTCAAATTAAAAAGTTTTCCATCCAAACGCTTGATTCTCATCATTCAGTTTGCATGGTAATGATATGTTGTGGTTGTCCGTTATCGGCTGACAAGTAGAGAGGAGAAGAGGACGTATATAAAATTTCAGATCGGTATAGTATAAAAAATTGAAAGGCTCATTTCAGACAGAAAAAATTCAAAAACGAGTTTGCTGAAAGTTTTGTGTTTCCAGTGGAATTACTGCTACGGATTCGCTGCAGAAGGATAGCAAAAGATCTCAACATCCTTTATAGATCAATTGAATTAATTTTAAGGTATGAGGCCATTCCAAAAGCCCTGATTCGTTTGCAAAAACGAAGTCGGGTTGTGGTCCTAAAAGCGATGCGTAGCTTCTTTCTTAAGCATCGATTGTGTTGAAGAACTTGATAGAATCACAATAACTCTACGAAACCGCGAAGTAGAAATTGACGATATTTTTGTTGGCCTGAAACGTTTTTGATAACTTATCATGAATGCTCAATTGGAATGAGTTCTGGACTAGATAGTGATAGGGTCAACCAAACAACAAACAACAGTGCTTCTTGATATTCCCGAATCAACTTGTTCCAAAGTTTCCCTCTGGATGTCGGCAGAACTCTTACGCGGTTCACGTTGTGACATGATGATTCGATGATCCTGCACGGATTGTATTTTTGGTGTTACCTCTTTACGAGGCACATTTTCCTGATGCCTAATGAGTCATAACAACGTTTCGTAGACTGGTAAAAATACATACATTCTTCCATTATCAGAGCAGATAAAAAATACTTTTCGCCATTCTCAAGGTCTTGAATGCCTCACTACTCTAAGCGAAATCTCGTTCAAGAATACTTATTTAGACGAAAGCTCTGTCTATAGTGGTTGCCTCAGAAGCTCACGGTCCAATTAATTCAATTGCAATAAACCCGAAATTTCTGTGTCGAATATTTATTGTGTAAAAAATGTGGCTTCAACATTTAAAGCTGGAGCTCAATCAATAGTCATTAGTTTGGACTACTTGCGATAAGCCGATTCCCAAGCATGAAAAGATGTCATAAGCAAGAGTCAGCTTGCAAAGTAATGGTGTCTATACTTGAACAAGAGCATATAATGATTTACATTGATTATCTTGAAATAAAAGTTATAAGGATCTTTGAAGGACAGAACCTTTAGAGAGCAACATTTTCGTGTGCTCAGCTAATATTGTCTGGCTAGGAAGTGCGAAGATGAAGATGTAATATCCGAGAGTGGAGCCTAATTTAAAGGAAAAGACAAATCGGGTTGCAAAAATTTTATGGAAAAGCTGGAAGATCGTTGATTTTGGTAAAGCTCTATTGAGCTCAAAAGTGTAAGGAAATTGGTTTTGACTAAAAATATAATTTTATAAGACTTTAGCTTGCCAGGACTGAGAAAAATTACTAATAACTATTAAAAGAAGCTTTCTAGGATTGAAATTAAAATTACTAAAAATTATTACAAAGCGCTTTGTAGGACTGAAATTAATAATTTTGACCCAGCCTTAAGGACGCTCCCACGTGAGAGGAAGACCAGAGACTGTTATTATATTTTATTTAAATTGTTCGAAAACTGAAATAATTTCATCTTGAATAAAAAAGATGCCAATATAATTTTATTTTATAATTGGTAATTTTGAAAAACCCCCGAAGATGACACTCAATTTTGTTCAACTAAGTCACCATGTCAGCCATAATGAATCTGATTTGCCACGGGCTCACATGTGCGCACACTGCAACACTTACATCATTAAACTATTAGATTTTAATAGAATCACTTGATTAGAATCAACAAGGAACTAACGAACGAAGTGATAACTAATCGACCTCAACCAGCCATTCAGGCCAATGAGTGCTGTTATATTAGCATAAAATCACAAAATGGCAAAGTGAGAGAGCAAAAAACCACAAAAACGCTGCACGTGCTTTTATATGTTGGAGCGTAATTGCATCGAGTGATGGCAGAGGCGAGCTGATGACTTGCAACGAGCGTGTGGCATCTTCTAAATAATTATGGAAATTGGCTATTAAACTCGAGCACAAGTTAAGTAGTTAAGCTGCACTTTTGATGAAATTTTAATTGCGATATTAATGAGCATAAGCAAATTATATTTGTTGTTATTATTGTTAAATCTATAAGTGGCAGTACTTGAGAGCAAGATATGCAAGCGCCAACATGGTGCAACGTGGGTGGTGCAAGCGCACTTGAATGGGAAGGTATGTGAGAAAGAGAGAGTGAGAGAGTGTATGTATGTGTTAATGCTGTTTGCAGTTATGGATTATTGTTACGGCGTTGACTGTCAGTTGAACACCTTTCGAATATTGATGACCGTTGGTGGCAGTGCTGATCGAAAGATAAATTTACAACTGTGATATATAATACATATATACATTTGCACAGACTTTTTGTTAAGGGTGGAATTTCTTGGAATTTGAGGAGATTGCTTGGATTTTTTTTAAAGGTAAACATGTGTAAGTTGAGGTAGTGAAAGGAGGAAGAGTTTAAAGAAAGATGAAGTTTTCATTTATATCTTTCGTTTTCCTCTATCAGATGAAATCAACTTACGAATATAAGTTACTAGAAAAACATAGGAAGAAATTAGCCATCTTGATACCATCGGGAACTATCTATTGACCAGTTTTAAGCTTCAATACCATGTAATCATTTTCCAAGCTGAAATGGCTTTCATTAAGATATCAGTAGACTAAAACCGCTCCAAATAGGGTTAAATCGTCGAAATAACAGCCAATTCTAGTAACGTAGAGGTGGCCGTTTAGGGAATTTGGTAGCTACTGCTCCTGGGTGATGAGTTTGCTAGGTCAGACACTTAAGTTTTAATAGATTCTTCAAAAAAATGCAATTTTTACTGTCAAGATATCAGATTGTCTTCAGAATTTAGGACAATATTCTAAAAGTGCTATAAAATAAGGCAATAAAAATTGCATATTTTTGAAGCCATGGTAATAATTTTGAAGTTACAGCCCTGAAAATTAGCGCCCTTGATTTCAACTATATATTCACTTAAGACTTTTGAGCGTCAATATCCATTTGTCGTTCACGCGGTAATGTTAAAAATGTTATTTTATGAAGTCAGGTTAGGTTAGGTTAGATGGTTGATCTAGAGAGATCGCACATGGATTGCTACATGTAGTCCTTCATGAAGCCATAGAAAATAAGAACTCCTGTGTTCGAACTTATAAACCAAACGGTCAGTAGTCAATACAAATTTGCGCAAGAATTTAGTTGTCATTGTCGCCAGTTCGGTGGGATGTCTGGAGGTATGTGCTCCCAAGTTTTGACCTCTCAAACGTAGATAGTCAAGAAGGAAGTGTTGATTTTTTCCACTTTATCTTCTTCCATAAACTTCTGCGTCTGGTAAGATTCTCAGACTTACAGAACGCCAATAGTACAATGTCCTGTTTAAAGCCCCACCACTAAGGAAAGGCTGGCCTTAGTGAGAGCCAAGATATTACTAGATCTCTTGTGATCGATCTTGGGCCAAAAGGATTTTGCGACAGCGTATGTGCCGTTGGAGGTCCAGTGCTGGCCAAACTATCGCAATCCTAGCTATATAGTAGTAGAACGCAAGAGAACACGGGAGCACCAATCTGCTTCCATTCTACTAACAACGGGTCTGGGGTGTGTTTCCTTGTTAGTCCATAGCCTACAGCATTAAAATTTCCTGTGATTCCGCTGTGACCTGTCACCCGAGCCAGTCCTTTCACAAAGACACTATTGGTTAGACAATCCTGGATCAACGCTGAACGCATTGTTAATGCTATCTTCCTGAGAAAAGTTGCATTCTGGAGCAGTAAATCTACTGCTACCTTAATGGTTGCTTTGGTCTATCCGTAAAGAAGCTCACTGCTATTCTCCTTCGACGGCTTCTTCCCACCCACAACTTCCTCGCCAATATATGGGCAGAGAAAGAACCGCCAGTGTACGATTTGGCGACTCCATGATCCAAGTAATCCGGTAGTCAAAATATGTGAAGATTTCCGAGTGTTCAGACACGGGTTCTTTTAGGAACTCAGTTGTTGTGTAGTGAACGTATATAGTATACCAACAAAGAAACAGTCTTTGACCCTACAGTTATCATTTGAACGTTGGACTCTTCTTAGTTGCTGAAATCGGGTTCATATATCCAGTTGGAAGATATTTAAGAGAAGAAAAATATATTTTATTATAATTTTAGTTAGAATATCTTCTATAACAAACATGATATCCATAAAGAATTAGTGTAAATAATTATACTCAAAAAAACCTGGAATAAATGAGATCAAAGTTTTCATTTTTTAAATGGATTAAATATAATATAGTTCGTGACGTCTTGGTTACGGATTTATGATAAATTTCGAAAATGATTATAATCTTCACGATAGTATGGGCGGTCAAAGAAAATTCATAGCGCTACCGTTCAGGTCAGTGTTTAGCCGAATCCGAATCACTCGATTCGACGCCATCCTGCTCAGTTGGGTCTCTCTTTGCAAGTACATGGCGAAGTTTACGGTTGGACTTGGCTCTGCACCCGCATACCATAAGATTGTGTTGGCATAAGAACTGAAACCCACAGAGCATTCGAAGCGCCGTAACTTTGCCGATTAGGCGCTGGTAATGTTCGAAAGCAACGAAGATTTTTATCGAAAATCATCTTTTCAGATGTGGTCCATTTATGGCTTAATGGCTTCGGCAAAAAAAAAAAACGAAATTGTCGCTAATCAGGTCTTCCTTCTTTCGAAATGAGGCAAGACATGCCGTTGCCATCAATAGCTAGCGGTATAACGAGCAGTTGAATGACTTTTTCCTGGAATTTGATGAAATGGACGCGTTCCACGTCTAAACATAGACACATTGTAGACAAAGTTAGACGATTCTTTAATTTTGAAAAATGGTCCAGTCAAATGGTCGTCGATATCATGATATAATGCTTAGTTTTTCCGGCGGTATGTTAAGTCAAAGGTTTAGGGCAATAAACCGGAAACCGTCAAAAAATTGACGTAATAGGGTAGAGATATACTATACAAACGGAAGGGTGGTGGCTATTTGGCCCACATTTTGTTCAAATCAAAAATGGGCATAAAATTATCGACTTGAAAAGAAAACCGAACACATTTTGACCAAATTCTGAGTATTTTTTTTAATAACACGTCGTTCTTGTTGGCAGATCCTTTGTGTATATACATATTAGGGTGATTAAAAAAAAAAATTTTTTCCGATTAGTACTCGGAAAAATAGGTTCCTAGACACCTCTAAGAAAGCCTCTCCAAATATGAGTTTTTAATTGTAACGGGAAGGTCCTCCTACATGCAGTTTTCTATTTTTTCTTATTATTAGGTAGAAAAATTTATATCTCACTTCCAACTACTTGAAAAAATATCTTGTTCCTTAGATTTTGTAGGAAATTGAATGCTCTACAAAAAAGGTCTCCACGATTTTTTTGTAAACCCAACCGTTTAAAAGATATTAACGGTTGAAGTTTGATTATTTTTGAAAACATTTTTTATTTCTTATGAATTTTATAACTCAATGGAAAAAATTATTACGAATGATGAAACACATAGGTTTTTGGAGAGGCTATCTTAGAGGTGCCTAGGAACCTATTTTTCAGAGTACCTAACGAAAAAAAAAAATTTTTTTTTGAATCACCCTAGTATATACATATGTATATATTAAGGCGAGTCAAAAAAAAAAAAATTATTTTTTCCTTAGATACCATGAAAATGTCTACTCAAATGACGAAAATAAATCTAGTGAAGTTCTTATCTGGGAAAATCGTATTTTAATGTCAATTACATTTTTTTTGGTCCACCCTAATATGAGTTTATATATAAATATCGCACAAAGTTTCCAAAGCGAAAATTATTGAAAAATTGAACACAGATAAACGCCATTATTTTTGTAGCGATTTTCAATTTTATCACCACCTTGCCTGACAATTTCATTGGTGCCGCTACTGCAAATAACACAACAATTGCAAAATACATGCGGCGCTGCAAGTGTGTCAAGGATATGCGTGAGCGCTACTACTCTATGCATATGTGTGTGCGCTTGCGAAGAAGCAAAAAGAAAGCAAGCACCAGTATGAAGGCGATGTCGAATGCAAAAACGCTACAACAATCACAATAACAACAAGGCTGGCTGGCGACAACGAATGCGGTGCTGTTGATGGTTATGGCGATTGTAATGATGACGATTAACTGCCGTGACGTTGACGAGGACGGACATTTGAGTGGCGTTCGTGCGCCGTGGTGGCCGAGCGCTTATCGCTGTGACGAAAGCCTGAAATTATATGCCATTTCGCTATTTATCATTTCACGCTGAAGTGGCGGCGGGGCAGCGTCCACTCACGCCAAGCGCGCGGAATTGATTGCGGACTGTTTGTTTTGTTTTTGTTGCTTTTTACTTGTTTTGTGTGCCATTTGTGTGGCAAATGAAATCGTTGCCTATGCTTGGCGTCTAATTGTGTTGTTGTTCTTGTTGCGGCTTGTGGTCAACAAAAAGCGGTGACACGCGGAACGCGCTTTGAATGAGCGCTAGCGGGAGTTACTTAATGACTTATTTTGTGCAAATGAACGGTAGATTTGCATATGTAAGTATGTGTGTGTGTTGATAGTTTTTTTATTGACACTTTTGCTTTGACTTTATGGGCATTAAAATTCGTATTAGTGTGTAGTTATGTTGCGTGTGCTAAGCGAAAAGCTCATTTTTTCAACTACTTGTCGCTCTCGTCCTCAGGCCATTCGCTGAGAAACAGTTCACTTACGCCAAGTGCGTGTTTAATGTTCCACGAACTTTATTAATCAGCTTAAAAGTGAAAGTTTTTGTTTTCCTTTTTTGTTCTTGTTTTTTTTTTTTTTAATTCGCTGACTTAAAACTGGCCAATAAGTGGCAGGGCACTTGGAAGCAAAAAAAAAAAAAGGCGAAAAAAGGAAAAAAAAAAAACAACATAAAAGAAGAAAAAAGAGAAGGAATCTTGACTTCGGCTACAACGAGGATGTAATACCCTTCACACAGATTAATTTTTTCTAAGCATAAAAGAGTACATTAGATCTTTATGTTGATTTTGATCAGTGAGTTTGTATGGCAGCTATATGCTATAGTGACCCGATCTGAACAATATGTTCGGAGATTGTGCGGTTATATCAGAAAATAAGCCATGCCACATTTTGTGTAGATACTTTGTCAAATGAAAAAGTTTTCCAAACAAGAACTTTACTTTGATCTGACAGTTTGTATGACAGCTATATGCTATAGTGATTCGTTCTAAAAAATATTTACGGAGATTATAGCATTTAATGGAAAAACAATCCATGCGAAATTTCGTGAAGATATTTTGTCAAATAAATAAATTTTTCATACAAGCACTTGATGCCGATCGTTCAGTTTGTATGACAGCTATACGCTATATTAATCCGATATCAACGATTCCAACATATGAGTAGCTTCTTGAGACGAAAAAGACGAGTGCAAAATTTCAGATCGATATCTCAAAAACTGAGGAACTAGCTTGCGTTTACTTCTGGGTGTTGCAAGCTGGAGACAAACTCAATATTCTTTGTTCTAGGCATAAACGCCAACAGCAAAATACTTACAGTAAAAATTTTTCGAAACAGCAAACTATAAGCGCAACTTTATATGTGAAGAACAAGCTTGACACGTAAAGCATAAACACATACGCACATGTACGCATACACTCAAGCACTTACACATGCATAGATAGATTTTATAAGTGAAAAGTTCTTCCTCTAAAAAGAATCCTGAAAAAGCAAGCGAAAACGCGCAACTAAAGATAAATAGTAACAGGAAAAATAAATAAAGGAACTGTGAAAATTGCCACTTGCCACTTGCTACTTGGTATATTTGATCCGTCGCTGCTAGTTCGCTTCTGCACTCTTGCTGCGCAGCTGCATTGAGACAGTGCAACGAAAAAAGTTTGTTGTGCAAAGGTTGGGAACTTTAGTATAAATAGCGATCAGCACGGCGTTGCAGCCAACGTTTTTCTAAAAGCTGTTAGATTAATTAACAATTATATGTACAACTAACGGTTGCTATGAAGCTGTTTGTTAAGTAAGCTATTACTAAACACTTTCTCAAAAATATCCTATTTGAAGCAATTAGAAAATTGTTTCGAATCTTCGCATTAACATTTGCTAAGTGGTGTACACAGAAATTCTTATTCTAAAATGGATCGATCAAGATTTTTTTTCTATAGTAGGGGGAAGCATCGAAATTTGGAGTGCGGAACTTTTATCCGCTGAACCTTATTTACTCCCAACTCAAGACTCTTCCACGGAACCACCGATTAAGTATTACTTCGTGCGGGGACAGGACTTTTTAGTCTTCTCTATTTTGCGGACTGACGTCCACTAAGTAATTGGGTCAGATGGCAATCCAAATCGCCTTGTTGTCTGTCTATCCACGAGTGGATGTCCGGAATTAGTCTGTGAGTGCAGCACCCTTTGGAAAAGGATTGTCACCGCTCTTGTTTCTCTCCTCTGCCTTTCCCGATACTATTTTATAATCGCTCGAGTTCATCTCCCTAGATGTCAAAGGGTCGCATACTGGCTAATACTTCAGCAGTGTCGGTTGATATAGTCCGAAAGCATTTACTACTCGAATTGTAAAAAGCCTATACACATATGGATCAATATATAGAGAAAAAGAGTCTATAGGTACTATCGATATATTGAAATCCACATATAAAACCATATCAGCTCAAAACACTTTAAGCTTATGTATATTTAAAACCTGAGATATTGCGGGAGTCTTCAAAAAAAGCTAAGATCGATCAGAGTTGGATATATATAAAAACACGGTCATGATAAAAAAAATGCTGTCTTCTATTCAAGAAACGTTAGAGAGTAGCGAATCAAACATGTCGTCAAACACATGCCCATATATATGTACATACATATGTATTTCACAAAATAATATTTTTGTAGTATTTGGTTTGTAAAAGCGTTTGTGCATTATCTTTTCTTTAAAAAAATATATCAAATCTGAAATCTGATCTGTTCGGCGTCACCGAACATTTTATACTCTCGCATGATAAAGTGATAATCGAGATTTCATTATCCGTCATTTGCATATTTTTTTATTTTGCTGTAAAATTAATTAGATTAGATCAATTTGTGTACTTTGAGTATTGAATTGTATTTTCATTTATATGTATGTATTATACAGAGAAGGCATCAGATGGAAATCAAAATAGAGTTATACTGGAAGAAGGCGTGGTTGTGAACCGATTCGTACATGTCATCAGGATGTTAAGAAAATATTATGTACCGAATTTTATTGAAATCGGTCGAGTAGTTCCTGAGATATGGTTTTTGGTCCATAAGTGGGCGACGCCACGCCCATTTTCAATTTTTAAAAAAAGCCTGGGTGCAGCTTCCTTCTGCAATTTCTTCCGTAAAATTTAGTGCTTCTGACAGTTTTCGTTAGTCGGTTAACGCACTTTTAGTGATTTTCAACATAACCTTTGTATTATCCGATTTCTTCCATTTTTGAACTGTATATGGAAATGCCTGAAAGAAACGACTCTATAGAAATTGGATGACATAGCTATAGTAGTTTCCGAGATATGTACAAAAAACTTATTAGGGGGTGGGGCCACGCCCACATTTCCAAAAAAATTACGTCCAAATATGCCCCTCCCTAATGCTATCCTTTGTGTCAAATTTCACTTTAATATCTTTATTTATGGCTTAGTTATGACACTTTATAAGTTTTCGGTTTTCGCCATTTTGTGGGCGTGGCAGTGGGCCGATTTTGCCCATCCTCGAAATTAACCTTCTTATGGAGCCAAGAAATGCGTGTACCAAGTTTCATCATGATATCTCAATTTTTACTCAAGTTACAGTTTGCACGGACGGACGGACAGACGGAGGACGGACGGTCAGACAGACATCCGGATTTCAACTCTACTCGTCACCCTGATCACTTTGGTTTATATAACCCTATAACTGATTCTTTTAGTTTTAGGACTTACAAACAACCGTTATGTGAACAAAACTATAATACTCTCCTTAGCAACTTTGTTGCGAGAGTATATAAAGAATTCAGGAAAAAAAAGCGTAAAAAATGATTTTTATTTTCAGGCAGTCGCCATTTTTCAAAAGAATTTTTCTTCGCGTTCCCTGAGGTAGGGACTATAACAGCATCCTTACTGATAAAGAATTTCTTTTGATTTTTTTTTAGACCACCAGGAGAGTCAGGATCAATGTCACCAGGATGCGCCAGTTTTTTTACTTTATTTTATATATATTATATATATATTTTTTTTTATTAAATTCAAAAAATTGCTCAAAATTTGATTTCTAGACTTTTGATTTCTAGACTAGAGGGTATCCCTTAAAGAAAGTAATAAGTCTAACATCGTTATCGAATGTGTTTTCTGTCGTAGTCGTGATCTTAGTCTCTTTCATTAGATAGTATATATCAATATTTAGAATGCAATATCTCATATCCGAATATACTGGATTTTTCTTTGAATATTACAATTTTTGGTTAAGCATAAAATCTATCTAGATGAAAGTTTCAACCCTAGTTGTAAGTTTTGTGTTTTTTTTTTTTTCAATTAAAAAAAAATTGTAGAATTTCACATTATTCTTGGAAGTTTCTTTGTTTAAATAGAAGATAAGTTATTAAGAAATATGAATCTCTTTAAATTTTTTGTTTCAGATAGAAATTGCGACCTGCATCCTGCCCGCCATCCTGCAAATGCACATACAAGATGCAGCGAGCAATGAAAAAATATAAAATATTTGCGGATGATGTTTAAATATTTGGCTATAAAACATAGAAATTTCGCTTTAATCAACTATTTTTTCCCCTCCCAAAAAAATTCTCAAAAAAAGTCAATTTTTAAACTTTAAAAAGGGCTCCTCACTTAAAGAACGTTAATAGTGGTGCCTGATAGATCAGAAATTTTGTGTAGAGTAGCTGATAAGCTAAACCTAGTTTCATGTTCCAACAACATTACTGTTTACTGAACCACACCAGGATTTGACCCACCTCAATAGCGATAGGGTTGTTTATGTTAACGTATCCATTAAGCCAGGAATGGGCATTATCTATGATATGGTCTTTCGATAAACCTTAATTTGTAAACTTTTCGGAAAACGTGAATTTGCGGATTAATCTTGGACACTTTCTTTGAAAATAAAAAAAATATTTCTCTACGCGAACTTGATGTTGATCAATCAATTTCAACAAATGAATAGTTTCTTGAGGAGAAAAAGACGGGTGTTAAATTTCAGATCGATATCTCTAAAACTCATGGATTTCAAACCATATATAGGCGGATGTATAATTTAAAGGGGCCACCAACGTTTCCTGCTGGGTGTCACAGACTTTGTGACGAATTTAATATAATGGAACCCTGTTCAGGGTATAGTAAAGCGTTAACAGTCATAAAGCATTTTTAGCACGAGACATGAGAGCCCAGAGCTTTGAGTTAATATGAAATTTCTGAAGTTAGGCCAATGATATATTTATCTATATGACATAGAAGTATGCGTACTCAATTAAGCTAATTGCATATACACACACACACAAACCGAATTTCAATTTTATTAATTAAACTCGTAAGCTTTCAATCAAATTCACTTGAAAAGCAGAACTTTCACAAAACTTTGAACAATTATACCGTTCTTTTAGCCATTTCATGTCAGTTCGCCGCACTTTCCAAAGGAACGGCATGAACATAACGGTAATTACCCCGCAACGATGTGTATTAATAAGCACATGTACAAATGCACCAAAAAAATCACAATACCAACAACAATAACGCTGAAGAATATATGGACAACAACAACAACAGGGACGAAGAATGCACGAGTGAGTAAACGCCTCGAACGCAGCAAGAAAATGAAAGGCATCCACATAACTATAACAAGAAATTGTATATGGATTCCTGCAGCGAAAATAATAAAACTGCAAATAAAATACGACAAAGGCGCAGCTGAGCGGGTGCACACCCACATAAGGGAGGGGCCACGGGGGCTAAGACTGTTGGCAGCTGCCGCAACGCAGAGCGAAATGAGCGAAGCGCACAAAAATGAATTCTTCGCCTCTTCAACATTGTTTGCAATATTTGCCATTGCTTGAATGCCGCTCGTTGTTGCAACGCCAACAGCAACAACAACAACAACAACGTACATTCAACGTTCATACCCAACTTGCCACTATGCGCCTTTCATTTCATTTTATATCATCTTTTTCGGCTGGCTTGTGGCCGACAAGGCAACGCCACGTTGGTTTGCCCTCTTTTCTTGCTTCTACTTTGCTGGCTTTTTTTCTTCTCTCATTTGAGCTGTGCTGGCAGTTGCGGTGAAAGTTCAAGTGTTCAAGCGGAGGCCGATTGGGCGGCTGAAATCTTGAATGTTGAAAGCGCCAAGACGCGGGAGACGCGACGCACAGCACATCACTTGTGCTTGGACCCAGCGCGGCTCGTTGGCCGCAAAGGTCAGGCGGTGGACGGACGTGCATATGAAAAGACACTACACAAGGCCTACATATAAGTATATATATGTTAGTATATATGATATATAGACACAGTAAACCGCAGCCGCGTAGGTAGTAGTAGCACTCAGCTCGTTTTGGCTTGGCTTGACTTAACTTGACTCGACTTGGCTGGGCTCGCCTTGGCTTGGCGCTATCATCAACGTTGGCGCAACTTTGCTGGTCCATGCCACTCGTTCGTCCGGGTATTGCTCGTTTTGTGGACATTTAAATGGCTATTCACATTCTGTATATATGTATATGCCGCTGTAGGCTGCTGGCGATTGACGTCACGATTTAGAATTCGAGTCGAGTCGAAGGCAAAGATGCTGATGCTGCTCCTGCTGCTGAACGTGGCGCTCGTGGCGACCGTGCATAGGCCAACTTCACTTCAATCGCCATTCACATTGCCATCGAATTCCGTTCGCATTGATCACTTGCGCGGCGGCTCGGGGGCGAACTGGTGTCTTCGCTACCACGTAGCGTCGATTTTTTGATGCCATCCTCGGCGGTTGGCTGGCTGTTTGCTTGTTTGTGATTTATGAAAAATGCATTTCCGTTGGCGCGCTAACGAAAAATGTGCGCAGAAATATTGCTTTTGCTGCGGCTCCGTAGCCTCTGCCTCTGCCTGTTCAGTCTTCAGTTGATTTTAGCTTAAACGTTTTTATTGGCAGTCAAAGCGCGCGGTGTCAGTGGCATGAGCTTGTGAAATATGCAGGCAGTCCATCTTCGTTGCCGCGCGCAAAGCCATTATTCGATTTGCATTCGAGGGTATAGATGTTTTGCGTTTCGTCTTTGAGGCCATCAATATGTGGTATAATTATGGCGTACTGTGGCGCTGCCTTTTTTAAGTTGACCGAGAAAGCTCAGCGCCTTTGGGCTAATAAATTCATGGTTTTTATATGCCGTCTGCTTTCCGTTGGCATTTCGAGAGTTCTTACTTGCGTTTCGAGTGTGCTTTGGGAGTGTATTACGCAAAAATAAACAGATTTATTACAAGAATTCTTGTAAGAGAGTTTAAGAAAAATTTAAGAAATTTTTGCAAAATTTGCTGAAAACGCTATATGTTCAGTTTCAGTATATGTTCTGTTTGTTTGGTTGGCTGGAAAAGGAAGTGCAAGTGAGCCAGACCGAGGACGGCCTCATTGCCTTATAACTTACTGGAGTGGTGGAAAAAATTGGCATTTTTGGTCACCCCGGCTGCTCAATGTCTCCTCGGTTGTAGCAATGAGAGCCGTGTAATAACTGTATATCCCGCATAGATAATGTTTCAGCATCTCACCATCCTCCACGCCTGCGCTTTTCACATTTTCTGAAGGATCTGATTTTAAGGGTAGGTGCCCTGTGATGACCCCGATAATGTTACTAGATTCCCATTCGCCTAGAAGCAGAAGCTTATTGGTTTCTTATCATCAACACACTACCCCAAAGTAACAGTTGCTTTGTAGTATGCCCTGTCTTCTTTTATACCAAGACTTGAGGTGCTCCTCTTGGGTCCATAGCTTCAAAGAGCTGTTGAAAGAGCTGAATGGTCTGGCAGTTTAGAGGGATTGTTTCTGCAGTTGCCCCCAAGTGGGTTACCATATTTGCATTTCATTGCCTTCTATTCCTATTCACCCTTTGATCCGTTAGTAAAGATATATATAGATTTCGCCGTTAAAACTATCAATGACAAGACAATTGGTTTAGTATTCTCCATTGGGTAATGAAAGTGACCTCATTTAGGACATAGCTGTCTAAAAATGCCTCTTTACAAACTACTTGCGGGATTATTCGATGGTAGTTCTCTTTACTACGTATCCCGAGCAGAATAAATATTTTGTGTCATCATCGTAGCCGAATCTGTGCAGGCACTCCCTGACTTGCACGGTTCGTCAACAATTGCATTAGATAAAAATCTGTCTCCCCGTGTTGTCTGTCAGTCCAAGCTGGTTTGTTCTTAATGAGTCCATGTGTCCATCTGCCTTTTACTTCCGCATCCCATTGTCTTTACTACTCTTCAAGGCTCGCCTGGCTCTCCTTCTTCCGTCGCCAGCTGTTAAACCTTTACCCACAGTTTAAGATTTTTGATGGATTCTATTTAGCTCAGAGGCCATTAAATCCGGTGGCATAAGACCAGACATGATACTGGCCGCTTCATGTGGGACCGTTCTAAACGCACAGGCCACTATAAAGGCGCAAAACCTGGACACTGCCTTTCCCTTATTGGCATTTGTTTTTAGCGCAGTGCTGTCTGCCATATAGGATCCGCGTACATCAGTGTTCACTGGCGGACTTTAGCTATTCTCTCCATACTCTTCAACTTTGGCTAGAGTCACTAGTGTTAGCCATTATTCTTGACAGGACCACTGTCACTGTATCTGTCTTCCCACAGACTTTTTCAACATTATCTTTATTCAGTCACATATCATTTATAGATAATATAACTCAAATGTGAATGCTGTTAGATGTTTAATATTTTTTTTAAAATCGACGCTGACACTGACAACACTGTTGATTTTGACCAATCCTAGAGATATGTACTTGAACCGTTTCCAGGAGAATCAGGTTTAAATAACTGGAAAAGAAGTTTTGAGTATCCAAAGACTATGAACTCGGCAGCATGCTTCGAAATTAATACGGGAATATTGTATGCCGTTACAATAATAACAACAATAACAAATACTTGAAAGTAAATTTGAAAGTATATTCTGTCCTTGAAATGTTTAAATATCACTTCATGAATCTCCTACTCTTTATTGATTGAGAGTTCATCCTTCGATATGTAGGTTAGGCCACATGGACACTGTAGCCACAAACACTGTAAACACAGATACTGTAGACACATAGTCTCTCTTCTTTTCCGCAAACGCCAAGTAGATTTGGTTAAATTCGGTATTTAACACTTCTTTTTAATAAACCTTTCAAAACCTTTTGGAGAAAAAATGATTTGCCCACTCTTAAAATTCTTTAACTTAAAAATATATTATTGACAAACTATTTGTTCTCTTCTCTTTTCAGGTAAGCGGTATACACCAATAATAAAATATGGAGATTTACAAATGTAGAGGTAAATTGAAAATAGCTTAAATCTAATTTGTCTGTAAATCAGGCAAGATTAATTGCTTTTTGTATAATCTCATGCCTATAATTATGCTAACCGAAACTAACGATCATGTTTGGTCAGAGTTTTAGGGGAGCAGAATTTATGCAATGACTTAAACTTCTAAAAAATTTGACCAACCTTGATCAAATTATGAACTCTTTGAGTGAGTAAAGTTTGCACTATCAGCGGATCGGAAGCCGCTGAGGTCGTTTTACAACGATCAATCCTAAAATTGGACAAAATAGTTAAAATACTGAAAAGCCACAAAGTAGAGTAAAGTTTGTATCAAAAAAATGCTCTACATGGAATAATAAATATTATTGTTTGGAATTAATTAACTACTTGAAAAATGCGCTGGGAAGCTATTTGGGAATTTGTAGAAAAAATATTGCTGGGTTTCCTGGAATAAATATATCAATTCAATGCAGTTAAAAGAATGCCTTCTTTAGGCCTTACTCAAAACCCATTTTATAGCGATTTTTTTTCGAAACTTGCTACATTGTGTCATCATCGTTGTACTCCACACATTGTAATATAAATATATTACATTTATTATTATATTATACAGATATTTAATACTTTATCTCAACATTTCAAATTGTGAGCTCAACAAGCTCTTATTATATAAATGATCTGGGTGACGAGCTGAGTCAATCTAGCCAAGCCCCACTGTCTGCCTGTTTGTGTATACAAAAACTGGTCCCACAGTTTTAAGATTTCGATCTCAAATGTTGTATACGTTTTTTTCTGTCAAAAAAATAATGATTTATCGCAAATTCTGGACCATTATAGCGTTAGTTGTCATACAAACTAAACAATCCTTGCATGTCCTTGTATGGAAAAATTCATTATTTTACAAGATATCTTTGCGAAATTTGCCAGAGATTGTGTTCTATGGCAAAACTGTATTCACTGAACTAATTGTTCAGATCGCGACACTATAGCTTATAGCTGCCATACAAACTGAACGATCGGAAACAAGTGCTTTTATGAAAAACTTTTTTATTTGATGAGATATCTGCACGAAATTTGGCTAAAATTATTACTTAGGGTTACGATAAAATATCTGCAAAAATTACTTAGATCGGATCACTATATCATATAGCTGTCATACAAATTGAACGATCAAAAACCAACTCTTGTATGGAGAAATATTTTATTTGACGAGATATCTACACGAGATTTGGCATGCATTACTGTCTTAGACAACGGTACATCCTGCTAATATATTGTACAGATCGAACCACTATAGCATATACCCGTCATACAAATTGACCGGTGAAAATCAAGATAAAGATCTTAATTGAAGAATTTTCTTCATTATTACGACATACATATCTATTTGTACCAAAGAAAGTCTGCCAACTAAATAAGGAAAGAAAAAGCAGTATATAGAAAGTAAATGTGAAGCAAATATCTTGAGGTGAATACGAATAATCGCATGGCCGCCGTGGCGTATGAGTGACGTTGGTTATCAGCTCCACAGCGAGAGTGAAAATGTTGCTGTGTCGTCACAGTTATAAAAATAAACAACGTGGAACTACAAGTAACGTGACGTAAAATGCGTGAGATGAGCACACACACCCATACAAATGCGAAGCCGTGCTTATGACGTAAGGATTAAAAGCGAATATCACATGGCTGCAACTTTTTTATCGCTAGCTCTGGCGTACGTCTTGCTGCTGCAACATGGCTTAAGATACGTGAGCGTCATGCTAGACAAAACAACAACAGCAATACACAACTGCTTGTGTAAACAATCATAATTACAGTAACAACAAAAACAACGAACGTTGAACAGTAAAGTAACTTGCAGCAAAAAAAAAATTAAATATCCTGGTTAACAACAAAACCAACATCAAAAGCAAAGACAAACACAGCTTAATAAAAACGCTTAAATCATTTTTGCCGATTATTGCCGCTATTAACGCATGTGTTGTTGGTGTTTTCGTTGTTGTTACCATTGAAGACGCACCACTTTCCTGGTTCGCCCAACCGAGCCAGGCTGAGCCGTGCATATTCTTTTTGTGGCATGCAGCACGGGAAGGGAAAGGCATGTGCTTCGATGTCTTGCCACAATTTAAGTTGCTCGTTATTCTTGTGCGCTCAGCTACTCGTTGAATCCATGTGTGTCTATACACATATACATATGTGTGGGTGTATGTGGCAGAGTGCCTTACTCGTTGCACTGTATTACCCCCAACTTTGTGCCTTATCCACTTGAGGCGCCTATAAGGGCCACTTTAACTGTACATCATTGTAATACGCCGTTCATGCCGCCATCGCAACGCTGTACAATAGCTGTTGTTGTTGTTATTTTTATTGTAGCTGCGGTTGCTGAATGTCGGTTGGCGGCTTTCATACACCCGCACACACACACACATATGTACATATCGCCACCGACACGGCCTGACATTCCTCTAACTGCAATTTGTTGTAGCGTTTGTTGTTGTTGCTGTTGTTGGCATTATGCGTAAAGTTCCAGCTGTGGATGCACATAAATGAAGATGATGGCAGGCAATGATGAAGATTTGCATGTTGCGGTTGTAAGCGCATTATGCGTGTGCGTGTTTGATTGAGTGCACACCCCTTGCAACCTTCTCGCTGCGAGTGGTGGATGTACGAGTATATGTGTGTGTGCGGCTGCATTGTCTTATTAATGCATTACGAGCACATTCATTCGCACCTGAAGTGCATGCCGCGAGTTATGGATGCTTGTGCAATATAGAGACATGTATGTGGGTGTGTGTGCGCGAGTATGTAATGATGCGTTGCATGTGTTGCAAGCTTCGAAATCGGTATTTAAGTTTCAGGTTGCTATAAGTTTTTACACAAAAACGCTTTCAGCTGGAGGTTGGTGTTCGTAATACAGATGCAAAGGAACGTAAAGGAATATATTTTTTATACCTTGGACGGGGCATATTAAGTTTGCCAATTAGTGTGGAACTCTTAGAAGGAAACGTCGCTGACCCTCTAATATGTATTTATATGATTTTTACATATATGTGACCTGGTCTACGGAAAGGGGGCTTAGGTGTCAAAAAATAATATTTTTTTTTTTTCAATTTTTTTTTTCGCACGTAAGCTCCCTTTTCGTAGAGCAGGTCACATATATGTATAGGTAAATGATCAGCATAATGCGCTGAGTCTATTTAGTCATATTCGACCCTCTGTTTATATATATTCGAACTAGTTCAGATTTTGAGGTATAGTTGTATATGTTGCAGACATTCTTTTCACCCTAAGCAGCTACTCATTTATCGTAACAATCCGATATCGGACCACTATAGCATATAGTTACCATACAAATTCAAATATCAAAACCATGCACTTGTAAAGGGAGACTTTTTTTATTTAATAAGTTATCTGCATGAAATTTGGTAAGGAGTACTGTCCAAAGCTGCGCTTTAATGTTCAAAAAAAAAAATATCAGACCGAATAACTTCAGCATACGTTGTTTCAACAGTTTTCAGCTTACGTTGTCGCAAGTGACCCACTTTTGAACACCAGTAACCATCGACTTTAGAAAGTGATTGATTTTGTATTGAGGAAGACCTCGTTCGACATCTATACTCCGAGTTTTTTCTGTATCCAGCAATATTTATGATCCTTGGATAACCAAACAGAGACTTGAGGATTTTCATTATTTGTTTAGTAATATTTTCGGCAGGTAGGCTTCGAGAGATGATGCATTTTTCACATCAAAATTATCAGAACGGAACTAATGAAACCAAAATTGCGCATGATGACCATGAACACTATTTACACATCAGCCACTTGGCTTGCGTTGTCGTCTTCATCAAAGAAAATCTGCAAAATATGGCGTATTTAACTTTTGCTGGTGCTAATTCAAACAATCAAAAAACTTTAAAAAACCTTTTTTAGTACGAAATCAAGTCTTTCTGACGCCACATAGCATAAGTCGATCTTGTATGTACAACGCGAGAGACAGATAATAAGGCCATTCATTGGCAAAACAGTGGAGGACCAATTGCTAATTTGTATTAAGAATGACACTTTCAAAAAAAAAAAATAATAATAATAAAAATTTTATTTGCTTTTTCGATAGTTTATATTTCCACAAATATCCTGTGAAATCGGAAAGGTCGTATCTTGAATAGTTTTTGGATGGCAACGTTCTAAAGAGCGACCGCTCGCGTTTTTCTCGAAACGATATTTTTCAAAATTGCTGACCTCATAACTCAACGATAAATTGACCGATCGACTTCAAATTAAAACTGAGTATTTTTTAATACATTACAATGATTTTACAATGACTTACGATATTTTTGATTGGTTCAAAATTGTCAATTTGGCATTAAAAAAAAGACAATTTTTTTCCTAAAAAAATATTTTTTTTTTTCAAAATTATTCCATTTTGTTAATTTTTGATATATTTTTCATAGATCATAGGTCATTGTATAGGAAATATCTTTAAGTTTAATAAACATTTAAATTTTTTTTTGTTTTAGCTACTTATTCGGTCGGAATCATGCCAGCAGTTGGAACACTTTTTTTTTGGCACCTCCGAGGACAGTCCATAATTCCGTTATTTTTCAACATTTTTGTGAAAAAAAATCTTTAAATACAGCTGAAAATATACTTTATTACGGTCAAAGAAGTTCGAAATATTCAGTAGCGTACTTTCTCTTAAAAAAATTCACGAAAATCGCCTAATTTTTCATGCGTCACACTGGTATGGCTCCTTAAATCTGTATCATGAGTTATGTTCTGCTCATTGTCACCAATTTTAAATTTGACATCTATAACTAAAATGGAAAATTGACTGAAATGAGATTCTTCGTAGATCTTTGTTGGTATCAAACAGAAAACTGTTTTTTTTTTGTAAAATATTTAGAGTTACCTGAGAACTAAGAGAAATTTCAACTACAGAAATACTTTTTCCCCTATCTAAACTGATTTACTTTAATTTTTTTTTATGATTTATTTTTAATATTTTATCTTTATTATTTTTTAAATTATTTGGAACTTAAATCTGGCCAAGTATTAATGGAGAGTCCTGATTTGACAGTCTAGGGTTCTAAAGGGACACACCTCGTGTAAAATTAAAAATAAAAAACGATTATCGATAGGTTGTACTTTAGGAAAATTATAAATTTTAAATTTCATTTCTCAAAAAATTTTGAGTTGGAGTCTTCTAAAGTATAGCCATTCACTTCAGCTGATTTAGTTTTCATCTAGGGTTTTTCTCGAAACTAAATGTTTTTAAAATTTGATTGAGTATGAATCTTCAGACAAATGATCCGCTTACTAACGGGTGATCCAAGTAGAGGTACTTTTTTTCATAGCGTTGCTTTGATAGCTCACTCGTGAGTCTTGAGACCCTGCATTCATTATTGTATAATCTCAACCGCTCGACCTTCCCAAGCGACATCACTTCGCTATATGGGCTCTTAAAATTTTCTAAGAAGATCCGACGTTTTTGAGCCAAATTTTGTTAGTGACGAAGTCCATTACTGATTCAATGGGTAATAAACTAGCGAAATTGCCGCTTTTGGGACAAAGAGATTCAAGAGCTGTCATTTCATATAGAAAAAACAACAGTTTGGTGTAGTTTGGTGGAATCATCGGTCCATATTTCTTCAGAAATGATGCCGATGAGAACGTAACCGTCAGTGACGACTGTTATTGCGTTACTAGTTGATACTCCAAATTTAAGGGGGTATTCTACTCTAGAAATCAATTTATGGCAGTTTTTTGAATTTTATTAAAAAAAAAAAAAAAATATTTTTACCATTCATTTTTTATGGTGTTTTTATTACTATCTTAAGAATACAGAAAAAAAATTTTACAAAAAAATATTAAAAATTAAAATAATTAAAGGGGGGAGAGACAAGTGTAAAAAACAATGGCGCATCCTAGTGACATCGATCCTGACTCTCCTGGTGGTCTGAAAAAAAAATCAAAAGAAATTCTTAATCAGTAAGGATGCTGTTATAGTCCGGGAACACGAAAAAAATTTTTTTTGGAAAAATGGCGACTGCCTGAAAATAAAAATCATTTTTTACGCTTTTTTTTTGAAACTCCTGAATTTTTTTTAAAATATTAAAAACAAAAACTTTGACACGCATTAAACGATGAATCGTGTATTATCACACCGCTAGACTTTTTTTCTGTGGAGATACCTAAAGTCTAAAGTGTGTCCGTCGTCAGTTACCACTCGAATGCTCGAACGAGTCATCGAAAATTGGGCTCCATGGGTGGACCAACTGAGACGTAGCCACGGACAACATTCTAAGGAGATAATGTTCAAAAGAAAAGTGCCAAAAAATGTTCTTTTGAGTTCATAATAAACATTCCCCATTAGATGTGAAGGCTCTGCGTTTTTTCTCTAAAAAAATAGGCAACCTTTATCTATATATATAAAAGAAAGTTGATGTTAGTTACACCATTTATAACTCAAGAACGGCTGAACAGATTTGGCTGAAAATTGGTGGAGAGGTAGCTTAGAACCAGGGTAAGGACATAGGATACCTTTTATCTCTTTATGTCAAAATTTAATACAACTCATAAATACAATAATTATATTTCAAATCATAAGCATGTGTTCAAAATTCATGTTTGTAGGAATATTTCATTTCTTCAAAAAAAAAAAAAAAAAAAAAAAAAAAATAAATAATAAAAACAACCTCATATATTATATATATATATATATAAGAAAGTTGTTGTTAGTGACACCATTTATAACTCAAGAACGGCTGAACCGATTTGGCTGAAAACATAATAATTTCATAATTCATGATTGTAGGAATCCTTTGAATATATGCGTACCATTTTAAACAGATTCTTCTTCAAAAATAATACAATTGCTAAGTATTTGGAATAGTAGAAAAGAAACTAAATGTGTACCAAATATACCACGTGCATCCCAAAATACTGATGTCATAACCTTTCCAGCCGCCTTTTTCGTCTTTCCACGCCTGAGAACCGGTTACTCATGTGCAGTTCACTAGAATGACTGTCGATTGGACTCCAGTGGGAAATGATGGAGCTATGTTTTTATCACCGACTCAAAAATTCGGCTTTATTTCGTAATTTTTTTTGGATTATGAATATGTGGGGCACCCGCTTTGCACAGAGCTTTCGCCTCTTTAAGCTTAGCAAATATCTTTTCATCGGTGGATTTCCCTGAGCCCAAATTCAACAGTATTTTCATCCAAAAAGCAATGATTTATTAACACACGAAATGCTCTATGATCCATTTTTTTGTAAACTAACACAAGTTGTTTCACAGAAATGCTATATCTTATTAACTAATAATTATAATCCAACTAATAGAAATCATATAGATGGTAGTGGTAGTATTATCTATGTATCAGCCACAGTGAAGCGTGGACGGGTCCTCTAGTAAATGAATAAGACTCTTCGTAGCTCTTCGTTGGTTTTAATCAAAAGGCTGTTGCATAGAAAAGAAAATTGACCAACTCTTTGCATTTATTTTAGGAAAATATTCAGCGCTACCAGAGCTGCGAAAATAAACTAGAAGAAGATTCATTTGTTTTTTTTCACTTCATTGTTCGAAAATAATAAATTTTTCCAACTAAATGAATTATTTAAAAAAGCTTTAAATCGATGAAAAGTGACAGTTTGTGGCAAACATGCCTCAATATTGGGTAAAAAAGGAGCAAAATAATATTAAATTAAGTCAAGCGGCTAAAAAAAGGCATTTTCCTACAAAGAAAAACAAAACGACTTTGCAACCAGCAGATAAATATAAAAATAATCTCTCTCTAAAAAAGAACAGTTATAAATGAATACATTTAATATTTTTTTCACCATAAACACCACGCACACACATACAACTATAGCATTTTTTGTATGTTTCTCTTTATGCCATGCATTTCTGGTGCTCGTCGGACCTGAGGTTACGTATACGTTCAGGTGGCTGTTATTTAACGCACTCATTTTAATGCCGCACATTCGCATTAATCACGCACACACAGACGCACGCACGCGTGTATAAACAAGTAAACCGCATAAAAACTACGCTTTTTATGCGCACGCACACGCACACACACACACTCATCTTTATAAATGTGGTTATGTAGCATGTGCTATCTCTATGCTCATAGTCTGCTGTTATTCATGCCGCAGTGAAGCACATACGTCTGTGCGCGCACTCGTACGACCGCCCGCCGCTTTATTATTACATTCATTGCGACTTAATGAGCGTTAGTTACTTACCATGATTTTATTTATTTAATTTTATTTCGTTTGTATTTTTTGTTTTTGTTTTTTTTTTTAATTTTTTGCTTGCTTTTATCTGCTGCATTGTGGCTTTCTTTACGCGCTGCGCTGCTTTTTGTGCGCGCTACGCATATTTACTGTTGTTTTTGTTGCTTTTGTTTTGCTTTTTGTTGTGTTTTTTCTATATTTGTGCTGGCATTCCTCTAATGTCGGCGCATTTTGCTGTTAATATGAAGCCATCAAGATGACATTTAATTTTATTGCATTCAATTTTCTGCTAGAAAATTCCAGCGCACTGTTGTTGTGGTTGTTGCTGTGTAGCATGGAGCTAAATATCCGGTAGCCTTGCAGACAGCTGGCAGTTGGCAACTAAAGCGCAGCGCATTTCCGCTTCCTGCCGCAGAGCGCAGCCAGCTACCTCCAACGCCTGTCACGGAGCATTTAAACACCCACACGCACACACACACATACATACAAACGCACGCACGCGTTTCTCATATATGTTATACCGCCCCTCTTGCCTCACTGCCTTCCTTTTCACTATCTTCATTCTTATGCGCCGTTATAGCCGCTATTATCTACTTAACTGCTGCGATTTTGACTCTGCCGCATTAGATTAATTTGCGCTTGCGTATGTGTGTGTGTGTGCGGGTGTGCGTCTCGCGGCTATTAGCATTTGACAGCCAATTGCTGAGGCATTTTAATGTTGGCCGGATTAAGAGGCAATGCAGCGGCGCGATTGCGCTTTGTTGCAGCAAACTTTGCTTAATCCAACTTTAAGTGTGCTTTATAAGTAGCTAAGTTTTTGTCAAGTTTTCGGTGCGCCCGCTTGCGGTAGTTCGGTTGGAAATTATAGGCAAACATGCGCGCTTAAAATATTTTTGGCTAAGTAGTTGAGCGCGAGTGCTATTTGCAAATTAACTTAGGCTAAAGAAGTTAATTGCTTAAATCGTTGCATACAATCAGGCGTTAAGGGAGTTCATAGTGCGAAAAATAAATTGTGTAGGTGTGGAGTAGAAACTAATAAGGCGAGAAAGAAGTAGCAGTGAGCTGAAAGAGGAAAATTCTTTGCTAACCAATATTCCTCACACAACTTTTCTAACATCTCGCTTTCCGTAAACCATTTAAATTTCTTTTTAGCTCACTTTTATACCGAAAAAATAAGGGTCGTTTTCTTAATGTCTGGTTAGCCATATTTTAGCAGTTAAATTATGGTTAAAAAAATATAATTTACCAAAAGAAGAAGTCTTGGTTAAGTTAACCAGAACTTATCTCACAGATGGCTGCTGATCAGGCTTTGAGTAACCAACCCTAAGTATAGAGTTTTAGGCCGATAACTGTTATTTGATTTCGGATGTCAAAGTATCTCATCGACGATGTACAGCTTCATAAATAGGTCTTAGCTCCTAAACATCTCATAATATGGCTCAACAGACTACAGAAATTTTCCAATCTACCTTATCTATATGTTTAAAGGACGTAGAGCCAACAAGTTACAGCTTTACTCTCAAAAAACCTAAGGAAGCTTATATTTTTCATTTGAAATGCCTTCATCTTCACTACTCTACTGACACCGCTTACTATATTTAGCGATATCCTTGAACATTGGTGACGTTTGTGGCCTCTTCATCAGGATTCTGCCTCATGTGACCACTGTCTGGCTCGAATTTTGAGACTCCCCGAGCTCGCAGCTCTGCCATTCTAATCGTCGCTTATCACTTGTTTAGTCAACCTTGTGGTGCTTGTGCTGGCGATTTCACCTGTCACTTCATCCTTACCAACATTACCAGTCGGCTAGGTTTTGCCAACTTCCACTGACTTACCATTCCCTTCTGAGATGAGTCGTGCTTTCAAAAGGCCTTTTCACTACCAAAAGTAGGAGGCGAATCCATCGCCCAGCTCACGTCTGTATTTTAAATTTATTTTCTTCTTCTTCTTTACTGGCGTAGGCACCGCTTACACGATTATAGCCGAGTCAACAACAGCGCGCCACTCGTTCCTTCTCTTCGCTACGTGGCGCCAATTGGATATTCCAAGCGAAGCCTGGTCCTTCTCCACTTGGTCCTTCCAACGGAGTGGAGGTGTTCCTCTTCCTCTGCTTCCCGCGGCGGGTACTGCGTCGAATACTTTCAGAGCTGGAGTGTTTTCATCCATCCGGATGACCTAGCCAGCGTAACCGCTGTCTTTTAATTCGCTGAACTATGTCAATGTCGGCGTATATCTCGTATAGCTCATCGTTCCATCGAATGCGATATTCGTCGTGGCCAACGCGCAAAGGACCATAAATCTTTCGCAGAACCTTTCTCTCGAAAACTCTTAAGTTCGACTCATCGGTTGTTGTCATCGTCCAAGCCTTTGCACCGTATAGCAGGACGGGAATTATGAGCGACTTATAAAGTTTGGTTTTTGTTCGTCGAGAGAGGACTTTACTTTCAATTGCCTACTCAGTTCAAAGTAGCACCTGTTGGCAAGAGTAATCCTGCGTTGGATTTACTTTTTCATTGGGGGCGGTTTTTAAGTGGCGGGTCCCAAACCCAGCGCACAACCCTAAGTAGGGAATATTTCGCTTTCTCACTTTAGCTCGCCTTCAAACGGGTGTTCTTAGGCTACCCAGAGGATACTTGGTCAAAGACCGGAAGTCGTGAGCTGCTTGAGTCATAAGTGAAATAATCGTTTCTGGCCACTCCCAAGTGAATGGCGATCAGAGAACTTTCCTCACTTGCGTGAACTTCTACACATGACTCCATCCTCCTTATTTTCACTATTTATTTTTACTCGTAGTCTTTTTTAAGAAACCAAAGCAAAGCTTGAAGCACTTGAAATTGCTTTACGTTAAAAGCCGACCAGCGCCAAGAAGGACTCAATCTACAACTTATTGATGACAGGAGACGAAAGTACCCTTCGGCTGAGAGAGTTTCAACGGTACCGAGACAATCTCGAAGTTATATCGGCAGCCATTTCAGTCTTATATCATCCCAGGATACTGAGGAGAGTAACTCGACTAGCAGCGCAGTATTTAACCAAATTGCAAATCGTCTGTCCCTTATATAGTCCGAATCAAAATCGAAAACAAATGCTCTTTAAAAATTTTTCAGTCTTTTTAAGCCGCAGGGCATGTAAGGTTACTCAGCTTGAAAAGCGCAAAGACGACTTTATACCCTAGTAAACCGTAAAACTTAATGAAGATTTTCCTTTGCTGAAGTCGGAAAGCTCAATAAATCTATTACGATTCAATTCAGTAGCCTAACAGTAAACTGAAAAAAGGACCTTCAATATTCTAGGTCGCATTCTAATCTCATCACTCACAACAGGCAATATGGTTGCATCGAAAGTAAAGTTTAGCATTCCTTAACTAGTTTCGAGTGTGTTGTCTGTAAGCTTGGTTCCAGTCTCTTGACCTGCTATCGGAGTGAATACTGACTTTATTGAAGAAAATGATCGAAAGCTAGAGTTGCTTAATAGCTGACCCTCTCCAACCTGGATGATATGAAGGAGTAGAAGAAATCTCCAGGAATTTTTCGAGAATAAAGTCAAGTTTAATAAGGATTTAATGTGTCTAAACTTATTGCCATTTACTACTTCAACTTACCTAAGTCGGTTACCATATTTCGACTACTTGTAACGAGTTTGACTTGGCCTTCATTATTTCGCAAAGCCGGTTGGACAGAGAAAAGCAAACATTTTTAATGACTATCCTTTGGCAATGCGACGCAACAGAAGCCTTCTTCTATCTTTCTGGAACTCATTCTTTATACATAGTAATTAGATTAATTAATTAGTATTCGACAAAACGACTAACCGAATTAACCTGAAAAGTCATTATTTGAATAATAATATTCGGCTTACAGTATGTGGATATTTGTAAGTCTCGACTATTCCATTAACCGCTAATTTCGCAATCCGTTTAACCTTTCGTTGTTGGCTATCAGAATAGTATTAATCGGTTACTATTCATACGAATAATTGAAAACCGAATATTTGATTAATGGATTTTTAGGTTATTCCAATAATTGTAAGAGCCTTAATAGTAACCTTCAGGAATTACACCTAATCTGTAAACTATAGTTGATCTATAAGAAACAAAAAAGTTTCAGCATTCTGTTCTGTATTTCGAGCTTAAATCAATTAATTAATCCCTTTCAGAATGTTTGTAAGATCATTTCTACTTCATTAGTATTAGCATGTGTTAAAATACTACAGATTAATGTATGTTAAATGCTTAACTGACTAGCTTCGAACCCCGAAGACTCCAGCCAATTTTACTCATTATTTTTTTTTTGATTTCGCTCCCAAAGAATATTGTCTTCACTAGTTGGGTTTAATGGCTCATCTTTGAGATAGGAATCGCATTTGGACTCTGTATACAGTGCTTTAAGAAGCCAGAAAATATAACTCCTATTGTCATATGTTATCAGACGAAATATTCCTTGAATCCAACATAAATCTGTTTAGGTTTTTTATTTTTATTTCCACCCGTTGGGAAGACTGAAAGTGTGAGCTCTGAGCAGTTTACGTCTTCATTTCGCAAAGTCGGGACAATGAAGAAAAACGTGTTGAGTTGTTTTAGGATGTAGTGCAGTTGATCTCTGAGTTAGTGCAAACACGAGTAATGTTAAATAACCTGCGACCTTCTTGACACGAAGAAAGTATAACTCCTGTGCTCGACCTTAGCTTGGTGGTTACTTCCAAGTTTTGTGATCTTTGGATTGCAGAATTAAACGCAAACTTTACTGTAATGGCTATTAACCAAAGACTAATTAGATTGCGTTACCGAAGAAGACTACCGTTTAATTCTCACTTTTCATGTAGAGAAAAATAGATATACATATTGAAATGCAGGAAAGAAAATAGAGAGAGCGAGCTATTTATAATGATAGGGAAATAACTAATGAAAGTGAAATGGAAATATAATATATAAGAAGGAAGACAATATAGAAGATGAAGTGATAATTGGACTGATAAGGAAATAACTAGCTAGAGAAATGAAAGGAAAAAGACATCATATAGAAAGGAAGTGAAAGAAATATGAAAAGGTACTTAAAATAAATGTGAAAGCATTAAAGAGAGAGATAAATAGAAACAGAAGAATATATCGAAAAGACAAGAAAAATCAGGAGTTTTTTGGTGGATAGGGAGAGAATTAACGATCTTTCTCAGTATTATAGAAACAGAGAGAGAGAGGCATGAAAGCTCTTAAGCACAATAACATTTTTGTAGTACAAAAGAAAAGGGGGACAAGCAGACATATGAAGTATATGATATATATATACAAAAAAGACTCTGCGGAGCACACTTTCTTCACCAGAAGTCCACCGGCTATTAATACACCAAATTACTCTCCTAAAATTTATACCATAGCCGCTTTAATAGCCAGTTATCTCATAGAAATTAGAGCAATTACAGCTAAAATTTCGACAACGCCTCTCGACGATCTGACAATTTTAATCGCAATTTGTTTTTTGTCTCGGTGTGGCATAATTTTAGGCGAAGGTAATTGCATGCTTTTTGCAGATGACTGCTGCCACATTAAACATTCGACACTGGAGCACGGCACTTCGTGCAATTAAAATATTGTGGAGCAAAAAGAAAGAAAAACACGAAAAACCCAAAAAAGGCCATGAAATAGGCACAACAATAAAATAACGGAAAGAGAGATAAACAGCGGCGGGAAATTTAAAACTATAAAAACTGTGGCGAAAGCAGACGAAATTATGCCGAAGTTATAGTCACACATACTCATACGTGTGTATTTGTAAGGACGATCACACATATAAAGCTGCAAATAAGCAGCAGTGAGTCCAAATGTATTGTGCTGAAATTTCGGTTGGTTTGGTTTTTGCTCTTGTTTTTAACTTTTTTTTTGATTTTTTTTTTGATTTTTTTCGTTTCTCTTTTGTTGTTTTTTATTACGTTTTTGTATTGCTTTTTTTGGTCGAAGCTGGTGCTCGATTTCAGTGCTGCAGTTGACGTCATCAATATGCATTTCGCCATTTTTTTTCGGCTGCCTGCCATATACCGTTGCTTTTTCATTTAATTTGTATGTGTGTATGTGTATGTGTGTGCATATTTATGTAGTATTTGCTGAAAACTCGACTCAAGTGAACTCATTTGGTGTGCAAAATCATCAGCTCGCCAGCAGCGCAAAGGTGCCGAGTGGCAGTCCTGGTCGCTGCGGATGCCTTGCTGCCAAAGAAGCGAAACTTTCACTATTTTCTCATTTTGCTGTTTGCGAGTGTTTAGTTTTATATGCATTTGCTTTTAGTTTTCACTTTGCTTTTTGCAATTTTTTTTTACTTTTTTTACTTCAACTTTTGTCCGCTTTGTTGTCTCCGCTCAACTGTCTTCTAGCTATTGCGCTTTTTGTTTCGCCTTATTGCTACATCGCTGCTACGTTCGTTTCCGAACCGTTTGTGCCATTTGGAGGCAGCTGCTCGGCATCTCGACCACATCGACCACATGTCAAAGTTATGCAATTCAAATGAACACATCACTTATTTGACTCTTTGAGGATATGCATGCACGAGTGCATTAGTTGGAGCGTACACACACACACACACACACACTCACACTTGTATATATATACAAATGCACAAACTATATATGTCGTGTATATGTATGGTGTCTGGTGCGCTTGGGGACTGGCAGCAGTTGTCCGTCATCGTCATGGTCAGTGGTCAAGTGACATTTAGCAAAATGCAAATGGAAACACAATGAAAGAAAAATATTTGAAAACTAAAGCAAACACACATCGGTACATATGTATACACTTCCCAACACACTTTTGCTGTAATTGATGTATATTCATACAAATTCATATCAATTTGCATTCAAATGAATTAACAAAATGGAAATAAAGCAAGGAAGTTGAAACTCTTCATATGTATATGTGAGTGTGTAGTGCTCTGTGTGATATTTTTGTAGTTTATTTATTAAAAAAGACCTTTTAATAAAGACAGGAAATTCCTCAATTACCATAGAAATAAATTTAATGTAAAAATTTCGTGTGAAGCTCAAGAGATACTCCAAAGAAAGATAATTGTTTAGTGATTAATAGAACCGCAATTAAGATTTAAACCATAAAATTTCTAATATTAGCAAAAACAAGAATAAGAGTAAACTTCGGCAGAAACTGTAATACCCTTCACAAATACGAAATTTGCTATATAAGAATCTGATTCTGATTTCTCAGTTCATAAGGCAGTTATGTGCTACAAAGGGTAATCCATTTTGAGATCGCCTAATTTTGTTAAAGAAGAAAACACAGAAACTTCAAATTTAATAGAGAATGTTTATTATCATTCGAAGGAACATGCTTTGGCACTTATTTTTTGAAGATTATCGCTTTCAAATGTTGGTCTGGTAATGTCTCAGATGGTCCAAACGTTGAGTCCAATTTTCGATGACTCGTTCGATTATTTCGACTGGTAACTAGCGTGATGACACGCGTGATGTCTTGCTTCAAGCCCTGATTCGAAGCGGCATTGTCCGCATAGACTTCAGATTTTACATATCTCTTCAGAAAAGAATCTAAAGATGTAATATCACACGATCTTGGTGGTCAATGGGGCGCCCCAAAATATGAAACTGTCTGCTTACCGAAATGTTCTCTCAATAAATCCATTGACTGAACGATGTGTGGGAAAATCGCCCTGTTGTTGAAACCAAATGTCGCCGCGATCACGAGCTTCAATGCCAGGTATCTAATAGTTGGTTGTCATAGCGCGATAACGGTCACCATTGATGGTTACATTCGAGCCGGCATCTTTTTTGAAGAAATACTGACAGATGATTCCACCGGTCAACAAAACATACAATACCGTTTTTTCTTCATGAAATTGCTTTTCAATTTCTTCAGGTTTAGCTTGTTTATATACCCATTTAGCCAGAAATGGGCCTACGGCTGTTATATTTTCTTCATTGCGTGCTGAAAGTGGTCCATTCGGTCGACTATTATCCAATAATGAATGTTGGGTATCAAGATGAGTCAAGGTGTTGAGCTCAGTAGGCCGATTATGCATAAGTTGAGGGAAACACATTCTTTACAGAACGTGAATTTTTGGAATAAAGTTGAACGTTGCACAGTGGCATTTCGGCGGAAAAAATAAGATTTTTCCACTTTCCAATTTCAAAACTTTAAGGATTTTGTTTTGTAAAGAAATATTTGGATAAGAAAAATTCAACAAGGTTTTTTATAAAAAGTGAAATTTTATAGTTAAAAACACTAACAGAAGTCGACGGAAAGTTATTCAATAAGATCAGATTAAAATTATTGTCCAAATAAAGAATTTTTTTTGTGTGTAAGTTTATAGCTTTGGCTTTTCTTTTATTTTTTATTGAAAATATAGCACCTACTTGTTTAAAAAAAAGAAAAATTTATTGAAATTGGCAAAGTAAGCTAATTTTTATAATTTTTCAAAAATTATACTAAAAAATATCAACTGTTCATTTTTTGATGGAAAAAAAATTTATGTGCTTTGCCTTGCTTAGCCCTCTTACTATAAAAAAATGAAAGTTCCGCCAATTACCGTCCCTTTTAGTAACATCGATTTTAATCTTTGATGATTTGATGTCTTCAACAGACTTCTTATAACTTCTGATCCTTACATAAGTAGCTTAAGGCGTCATTCGAACAAAATTTCCTTAGAACTAGATTTTATTGTCAAAGATATGGTGCTTGCATAATATTACAAATAAAAACTAACACAATTTTTCGCCTGTTACATATTCAATGAAAACATTGCATATTATATTGGATTTTTATCAAGGTAAAGTTATAAATAAGGTCACTTTGCGTTTAAGTTTAATTTTTTTTCATCAGGAGAACTCAATTAAGAAGTGTCCCGAATTTCAAGTCCCTAGGTCCAATTGCAGTTATATGGGAGGTGGGTGTGGCAGTAGGCGGTTTTCCAAGATTTTTTCAAAATTTCTTAATTTAGTCCAGAGAAGTGTTTCTGCAAAGTTTCATTGTTGTACGACCACTCCTTCTATTTTTTTCAAAGAAATGTATGGAGCGGTGCCACTGTGCGTTGTTCAGGCGTAAGTCTTTCCAATATGAAAAGCAAAACACATGATCTCTGAAGAAAGGCTATTGAAGAAGTACCTCTTTTTGGATAACCCGTTATTAGGAACTATAACTATAGTTTCAGTTCATATTGTAGCAATATGCAGCAGGTTTTGGTTAGACAAAGTTAAGTTCCGTTAGTTAAATAGATTGGTATTCGTAAGACCACGAATAATCCCACTTGGACTGCTAGATAGGCTTGTCTGTTGAATCCAGAACTCTTAAGCACAGATCCTTTGATCCTTATGACAAAAGCGTGACACTGATTCAGACAAGTTTAATATGGAAGTAGCTTTATGCCACAACTAGTAAAATAACGCAATTTTTGACAAGCTTTGAGTGTGCACAGCCAGCTCATGGTCTGTGTAGCAACTCTGCTCTCGTAGTGAATACATATCTTCTTAAAAGGGGGTGCACCTCGTTGAAGTACTGCTGCAATTTTTGCTTGAAATGCCCTACAGTGGTTTCCAGTGGTAGTCCGAAACTAAATTTGACAGAAGACTTCTTCTCAAACTTTCCCCTTGAGCTCCGATTCTTGCGTGAAGAAGCTCACTGCGTTTTCTTCAGAGACTCCGTCCAATCCAAATAACCCTCGAAGGTATGTGCGCGGAAAAATGCTCTCAGGAGTGGGAGAATTCTGAGACTTATCTCGTATCTCGCTTTCCGGAGTCTACTGGCACCCTTACTTTAATGTATTTTCCGGCCATGTCCATTCCATAATTGGTGTTGTATGTTGTGCTCAACTGATGCCCATGTAGAGTGTAGTTTTAGTGAGCGCCATTCAACCACGATTTCGTAAAGTCAAAGCACAACTCTTGGTGAGAGTCCCCAACGCTACCAATCAGCTGATTCTCAAGCTCCTTACCCTTTCGAAATGGTTAATCCCGGAGCCCTTTAACGAGGGGTGGTTCATCCGATATTTTATACCTTCTGACAAATATACCAAGTTCAGGGAATAAAATGAGCCGAAACCAAAAAAAAAAAACCTACACTTAAACCGCTCAAAAATCAAGGTGATGTTCATTGTTTTTTCGAAGTTCGTGGTTTGATGCATCATGAATTTGTTTCGGAGGGACAGATGGTCAATAAGAAGTTCTGGTTGGCTGTATTGAGGCGTTTGGGTGAAAGCATCCTTCAAAAACGACCAGAATTGTGGAAAAACAATTCTTAGTTTTTACACGATGACTAACATCATCGTATCGAGCCACGATTGCAATCGTATTTAAAGCCAAAAACGCAATTAATACCATCGATCAACCGCCGCATTCACCAAATTTGGCTTCGTGTGACTTTTTCTTGTTACCCAAACTGCAAATGCCACAAGCGGCTAGATTTTCTTTGTCATTTCGGTTGATAGCTAAGGAAAAAAAAATAAAATTTTGTATTCTTTATTTGTTGTTGTTAGCCTCATACTTCTCTCAGTTAGCTACTTCGCTCACACTTAACACAATTTTTTTCGCTTGGTCTCTACCCACTCAAGATTATCATAATTTGTTTCGCTTCAGCAATAGCCATAATAAATGTTAAACGCAAAATTCAACAGGAATATTTTGAGCTTTCCAATTTAAATAGCACACCAATGGATTTCCGTGCACCAGCTGCATAACTAAATCCATTTATTTGCTTTAAATATCGCTCGCGTTGACTTCGCGTTATCGATTTCGATTTCTTCACTGCTACGAAGCCCTCATAAATATTCATAATTATTATATAATTATCGTAATTTGAAAAAAATCTGTGATTCCACTTTAAAAATGCAAAATTATGATTTGCCCTTCGTCCCTCTGCTTGCTGCAACAAAGCTGTTGACACAATTTCCCAGCCATTGCCATCAGTTCGCCGCCGCTTGCCACCTACAGTACATACTTTGTGTATGTATGTATAATATATAAGTATGTATGAGATTTTTTCCAGCAACGTCTTCCTGTTTGCTTGCGCATTTCTTTTCTTAAAGGAAGCGCCGCCCCTCATCCGACCTGCCAACGCTGCTCGTCGACTGCCAGCCGGAAAGTGAGCGTTTATCGAGCTTCCTTGGGCGCAGGCATCAGTCAATTGCTTCATCCGCATCGACTGACTTTTTCTGCACCAAATGCACTGTTATTGTTGTTGTTTTTGTGATTGTGTGCTCGCCTTGCTGCGCTCTGCCACTTTCCGGGCTTTATAAGTGTGTGTGAGTGTATATAATTTTTTTGCTCTCTTTCGGGCATTTAACTGCCAGTTTGTTTGGTAAGTGACTCTTTTAATGACGTTAATCAGCAAATCGGCGAATTGTGCCTGCCTTACTTGGCGATTAATTAAAATGTCAAAGCAGATTAAAGTGAGTATGGCGGTGCCAGGCAGGGCGCTTATGCGAAAGGGGTGAAAGAAGCGACCTGAAAAAAGGGGGAAAATAATAAGAAATTTGTTTGTGTTTGTGCATTTGAAAGCAAAAGAAGGGACCAGTGTTGCTAAGCGTTAGAGATAGTAAAAATGCCATGAAAAATGTATAATTGCGTTCGCTTGATGTTATTGTTCTTTGTTGTTGCTATTGTTCAAAAAGCTTTGACTATTTTTGTACGAAAGTCGTTTTAAAAATCAGTGATTATGAGAATTCTTGGGATACACTTTTAACAATATGGACTGTAATTGATTCTAGTTGGGTACCCCTGACCTCTAAGGCACCATAATCAATCCATCCATTTACTGGGCTTTAGTATTCGGAAGTCCCTATAGGTAAATACACTGGTTGTACCAGACGTATTTTTGAACTTGTGAGCTTGTACATACTGATATCCTTTCAAGCAATTACCTACATTCAAATTTATAGAAGAGCTTTTACCTCCAAATATTTTCATTGATATCTGCATTGTTTGTAAATTTGTATCAGTTTCCCTGCGACCTGTGAGAAAAAAAAAATACGTTGGACAATATTCGAATGTGAGCGACTTCGAAGAACTTTTCATTATAAGGCGGTACAGTGCATTACCTGTTTAGCAACAGATTGAAAATGTTCAAAGCCAAATCGATCGTCTAGAATATATAAAGAGCAGAACTGACTAGCATTTATCGATATTTAAAAGTCTTATGTTGTTAGTACTGAGTTTGAAACAAATCCTACCACAAAACTGGAGATCTTTTGGCGAAATTTCAACGCCAAACTTTATAAAGACATCTATTGTATAACAATGATTAGCGCGTGAACGAACCGAGACATGTCGTAATTCGTGTATCCAATGGTCTAAATCGCAGTCAACGTATTGTTATCTTATTTTCTATATGGTTATGATCAGCCTTGATTTTGGAGGTATTCAAAGGTCTACAGTACGAGAAGCATTGAGGTTTTCCAAGTCGGAAGTGAGAATGCCATGGTAAAATACTTTAGTTCAGGATTGCTGCCGGTGAGTGTTTTAAATGGACCTTGACTCGAGTATAAAATTTCTAGGTATATAAAGCCTTTTATGAGCGGATTTCAGAAACCAAAGTACTATTCCGAAAAACCACAAACGAACGTCGCTTCACAATATGACCTCTTGAAAAGTTCTAAGAAGATCCGACGTTCTCAAGAAACATTTTGTTCAACGATGAGACCCATTTCTGCGCATTTGGGGCAAAGATCAACTTGAAGAGATTCCAGAAAAAACAACGGTTTGGTGTAGTTTGTGGACCGCTGAAATCATCGGTTTATATATATTGAAAAATGGTTCCAGTGAGAACGTAACCATCAATGGCAACCATTATCGCGCCGCGTTAACCGACTACTTAACGCCAGAAATTGAAACTCTTGATCTCGGCGACATTTGGTTTCAACAAAACGGTGCTACTTCTCACACATCGCAATGAGTTTATTGAGAAAATACTTAGGTGAGCAGAAAATGCACGTTTTGGGCCGTTCGATTGGTCACCAAGATCGAGTGATATTGTACTGTTAGACGTTTTCTGTAGGGATATGTAAAGTCTAAGGTCTATGCCAACTATTTCGCTTCGATTCAGGCCTTAGAACAAAACATCACGTGTGTCATTCGCTAATTACCAGTCGTAATGCTCGAACGAGTCATCGAAAAATGGACTCAACGGATGGATCATCTGAGACGTAGCTGCGACCAACATTTGAAAGAGTTAATCTTCAAAAAATAAATGCCGAAGAATGTTCTTTCGAACAATAAATAAGTAGGGAACCTCGAAATGGATCACTTTTTGGTTTTGAGAAATGCTGCCGCATTTCAGTTAAAACTCCAGCTTTAAACAACATTTTCACTTATCTCCGCCTGTAGTGAGATCTGATAACCCGTTAGCCATCCCAGCACGGTTTGAAGGCTGTACAATTCTCTAAGTGTTGAATGATCTCAAGTTGAATATTTCATATTTACATAGTATTGTATCACTTGTAATTTTCAAGGAAGCCATATTATTGTATATTTAGTTGAAACGGGTTTCTTTACTATTTTATTGACCGCAAGGTTGAGATCAGCAGACTGTTCGAATATATTAAATATATGCAGCAAGTACTCGCAGCGACCAAAGAATTAACTACGTTCAATTTTTAATAAATATTTACTGCTTCAGAAGCGGTCACTGTGTAATCGAGCTACCCTCTTACATTCATATCAACTATGATTTACCGTTTACATTGACAGGTAGGTAGAATTTTAAAAAGTTTAAGCCGTGGAAAATAAATTAGACTGACTTGTACAGCAAATCAGATGAAAGATACTGGCAAGGAAAGGATAAAAAGGTAAGAAAGAAACAGAGAGGGAGTTAAAAAAGTGTAGAAAAATAGCGAGAGAGAAAGAGAGCGAGGCAAAACAATATAAAATAAGCCAGAAAAAGAGAAAAAATTTGAGAATTAAAAAAAATGAGCGAGAAAGAGTAAGACAATGCAGAGTAAGCGGGTGAGAAGCAATACTTAGTTGATTATTCAACTCTTTAAGAGCTTGCTTTGAGTGCTTATTTGTTGGTGTATGTGTGTGTGTGAGTTTGAGTTCTTAGTGTGCGTTGCAAGACTGCAGGTAATTGCATTTTACTACAATTTTTCTTATCTTGACGAACTTTTCCCATTGCTATTTACAAAAGCGCACAATGCGCACCTTTGGCAGTGTTAAATGAAACGTTACGCGTCCCTCCTGCACTCCTCATAGACACCCCCTCGCCTTGTCGAACAATTCATTTCTAAAGAGTTCACTTATGTAAATCTACACGGTTTTGCTTTAAATCCACATGCATGCAGCAGATGTGGCATGTGGTAAGCGGCATGTGGCATGTTGTGCCTTTTTATGTTTACTCATTTTGTGTTTGTGTGCATTTTGGCGTTGATTATGCGCCAACACACACACACACACAGCGTAAAGGCTCAAATTGAATCGGCTGCCACGCCGGCAACATCGGCAACATTACATTTGCCATGCATTGAATGGCAAAGAATCGCATCGAATCGATTTGAATTGAATTGAATGGAAAGGAATTGGATTGAATTGCATGGCATTAAGTTGCATTTCGTATTGAAGTGGCGGCAGTTGGCAAGTTGCTGGCGTCGGTTTGCTTTGCTGTAAGGCGATATGTGCTCGAGCATTGAAAAGTTGCTACGCAAATGTCATGTGAATTGATTTGCAAAGAAAGGATAACATTTCTTAGTTTAGTCAATATACTCGAGCGTTTATTGGTGAAAAGACTGCTTGAGGCGTGGCGGTGCTGTGGGGTGAGGCGAGCACGTAACACTTAATGCGCATGCAGCGCCTTGTCACCTTGCAACATTTGCCTACAACGACGAGAAAAACAACAAGTATAATAGTAACAACAACAAAAATAATACTAGCACCAGCAACAACACTATAGTAACAACAACAACTATTATACTAACAACAACAACTGCATATATTGACAGCATTACAATGTGTGGTAAGCAGCGCAACAAAAGCCGCAGCGCTCAGAACACAGCGCCCATGTCGTGCCGTGTCGTGTTGCGTCGTGTCGAAAAAGCGTAAAATGCTAAAAGGGAAATTGGCCCTACTTGTTCTGCACTTTGGATTAGATGATACATTTCCGTTTCCTTTGAGGGCATCACGCCTCTGTGGCATGCAACATAGCAAAATACATTTTTAAACAAGTAAGGATGAACTACGAATATATGCGGCTAAGGGAAGAGCTGAAGCAGGTTTTATAAAATTTTTGTGCCAGACCATAGAAAAAAACGCTATTTTTTATGAAATTATGAAAGTTCGATTTTGCCTATCTAAATAACTAACCCCTTCAGAGCCAAAAAACATATGTACCACGTAATAGGGTTATTGCTTGCTTAGTAAGACGGTTGGATGAAATTTAAACTGTTTTATGGAAGAACACACAGAAATACGGAAATCAATTGGTCTTTCTCATTATTCTGACGTTTATGTGTCCATAAACATATGTATATCTCTATTAGTTTTGGGAAGCAATCTCTGAGCTTCGAAATAAGAGACTTGAGAAAACCATTGGGAAGAACCCTACCTAGATATTGATCGAGCTTTCAATAATATCTTGTCGGAAGTAGTTTTAACAGCTTTTGAGGATTTTGGGGTGGAATCGAACCTCAAACAACTTTTTTCAGTTTACTTTGCGACGGATTGAGTGGATTTCTTTCTGCTCTTCCATAGATCTTGACCGCCAAAGACCTGTAGAAAAAACTTGGCTGTCGATGGTCAAAGAAATGTTCGTGAGTACCGTGTAGTCAAGTTTACAACAGCACCCCAATCTGTTTTTGGAGTGGAGGTCTTCCTCTTCCTTTGCTTCCCTCGAATACTCTCAGAGTTGGAATGTTGTTATCCGCCCTAGTGGCATATAACTCAAGCAGCTCACGACTTAGACCAAGTGTTCTCTGGGTAGCCAAAAAAATATCCGGTTGTGCTGGGCTTGGGACACGCCACGTAAAAACTATTAATTATTTGCAGTGAAGTATTTAGTGCTTGTCCTACGAGTATATAGGAAGCATTCAAGGATTATATTGATTGCCTTTTAAAGCTGCATAAAAGCCTTTGGAATAATGTGGAGATCTCTCACCAAAAGTAGTACTCTGGATCTATTTTACCAAAGTCAAACTTATTATGTCCTATTGGATCAAGGTGAGGTGAGGACCGGTATTGATACCGGTGAGGGAGTTGTGGTTGGGAAGAGGCTTTTGGAGGAGAGGACGGTGAGCTTTTTTATGGTTGGGTCAAAGTATGGGGAGAAGTTGGTAGAGGGGTTTACTGTCAGAAGCTCTCTATCAATACAACCTTCAGTCTATTGCAATGTCTAGCCGAGGTTGCAGCCATTGAAATAGCAGTAGGTTAACTGCCCCGGCGTCTAGCTTCCTTCAGATAAGTTACCATCCACTCAGATAGCAAAGCGGCGATACTAGTCTCGAGCTCAAAAACAGTTCAGGGTTGGTCAAGGAGAGCATAGTCTTGCTATCAATAGCATCGAGTGTAGTATGGGTGCCAGGCCACAGTGGAATCGGAGAAAATTATAAAGCTGATGAGCTAGCCAGAAAAAATAATACCCTAGACCCGCTATCGGTAGGATGGGAGCGGGTCGGTGCTCCTGTTTCCTTCGTATTCAATTACTAGAGAGCTAGGCTTCCCGGGAGTTCGGCCAGCGCTGGACCACCATGCGCTATCGCAAAAGCCTTTTGGCCCAAGATCGATCGAAAAAGATCTAGTCATCCCTTTGCCCTCAGTAAGGCAAGCGTAGTTGTGGGGCTTTTAACAGGCCATTGGCGTCCAATATCTAAGGCTGGGAATCTTACCAGACTCCATCTGTGTGGAAGAGGATGAGGTTGAAACAAATCAGCATTTCCTTATTGACTGTCTCGCATTTCTGAAGTCAAGATTTAAACACTTGGGAGCGCTTACCTTCAGGCAGAACTGGAGGGAATGGAAATTAAACGCTTCTTCAAATTTTTTTTACTACAAAGCAATTTGCTACTTTATAAGTTCACACACAGGAGTTGTTCTCTTTCATGGCTTCACAAAGGACTACATCTAACCTAACTTCACGTAACCTAAGTAAAAAGTTTAGTAAAATATTTTTGTCGGTTGAAACTATTTAATTTTCATATTATTAAGGTATCTCAGACCCTAGAAGCCAGCAGAAAAGCGAATGTGGTAAAAAACGAAGAATGCTACTTTCGAAAAAGAGGCTTTCAGTATCACAACAAAAACTAATAGCTCTTGATTTCAAGTCTTTTAGGTATTGTGATGTGGACAGCAATGGGATTCCTCAATAAAAGTATTGACAGCAAGTCTATAACAGTCCCTTCAGGACTCCTAGTTTCAGCACATATTCAGCTTAAGCTAAGGTTGGCTGAATAAGCCGCTGAATGCCAAATTACCTAAAATCATTGACATGGAGTTTCACTTTTAGTTCCAGATTAGTACACTTTACAGTTGTGTACAGAATTTAAGCGGAACATAACGGTATTTCTATGTTCATGTTTTTTGACAGTATTGCACTTAAAGCAACATTTTCGAATTTTTGCGCATTTTGCGCTATGCTGTTGTTGTTGTTTAATGCTGCAATTGTCGCTTGTATTTGAAAACATTTGATTCGCTTTGCTTTGGGCTTTTGCTGTCAATCGGGCGTCAATTGCAAGCCGCTTGCTTTAAATCGATTTGAATAGCGCCTGTTTATGCGCAAATGCATTTGATAACGGTAAAATGTGTGCTTGTGTGTGTGAATTGCATGAGAATTCCAATTTAATTTGCTTTGCATGTGTATTTTGTTTTGTTGTTGTTGTTGTTGCACAACTCATTCACTCCAAGTTGAAACACGTCAAAATATACTCGACTTGCTTTTTCACTGCATATTTACCGCTCTCACTCCCCTTACCGTTACATGCCTTGCTGTGCCAGATAAATTCCCACAGGCAATGCTGTATACATGCGTGTGTGTGTGTGTATGTATACTGTTATTAAGTCTGAGTGGAGTGTGTGTGCGAATGGAAAGCGTGTTATGGACCCTTGAGCGTGGCAATTGTTGGCCGATAATTCTATGGAACTAAACGAGCTCTTGCATTGGAAATTCTACATTTCATTTCTTTCTATTTTCATTTCGATGCAGTAATTCTCTCATACTATCTAAACAAGTGCAGGTTTATTGCAAATAAGCTGTGAAAAAGCTTTTAATCGAAGCCCTTTTGTTCCGACTAACGGTTGTTGGGAAATTATAAAATTAACAGAGTTTATTGTTGTGTTTGGTATTTGGTTACAGTGGCGCCTTAAGTTAGAAAATTGCAAAGATTTCGTGTTTCTGTAACAACTCTTGTAGTTTAGACACAATACTGTGCAGCTTTAGTAGCTTATAGATACCATATGTTGTTGCATTGAATTTCAAAATTACAACTGAAGTTTTACACAGCGCATTCTTTGTTCAAAATATTAGCATTGCACTGAATTTACTACTTCAGTATATTGCTTCTAGGAAATTATGTTTCGGAAAATATTTACAAATATGTGGATACTTGAAAACTTTAAGGTATGCCAAATATAGACACATACTCGAAAAACAAAGGCTGGATACAAAATGAAGTTGTATATGTGTGTGCTACACCTGCTATATTTATGTCATGTAGGTAATATCCTCGGCGATTGGCTTCTGATTTTCAATAAAATCGAACGTGGTTCACTTGCGACTTGCGTTGGCGTCGCACGAAATTAACTTTGATCTTTTTCTTTACGGCCTAATAATTAATTAGCCATTAACGGCTCCCGTAGATATTGCCAACCATTTTGCTTCTTTCCTGTCACTCTCTTCTTCCGATGCAAGCTTCTCAGACACGTTCCGCAACTTAAAATCTCAACGAATAAGTATTGAACCACCTATTTTGTACCGTTTATCGCCTCCCGCTAAGCAACTAGAGTCGGAAATCCTACTAACCGAACTCGAATTCGCCCTTTCGTCCGTTAAAGGCAAAACCCCTGGTCTTGACAAAATTACCTATCCAATCATTCAAAACTTGCCCATCCAAGCTAAGCATCGTTTACTCAACCTCTATAATAATATATTTGAAAGCGGATGCTATCCTCATGCCTGGAAAACTTCGTGTATAGTTCCTATCCTGAAGCCCAATAAGTCAGCGCTTGATGTCAACAACTATAGACCGATTTCGCTCTTACCCTGTTTGGGAAAACTTCTTGAAAAAGTTATAGTTAACCGACTGATGTGGTATGGCAACAAAAGAAAACTCATAAGCCCCAACCAAACCGCATACAGAAAGAATTATGGCCCAATCGATGCTCTTTTGCACCTAGATCACTTTATATCAAGCGCTCTTTCCTCTAAAAACCATGTCTCAATTTTAGCAATTGATTTTCAGAAAGCATTCGACCGTGTTGGTGCCCATATCGTTCTGAGACAATTAGATAAGTGGAAACTAGGCCCTAAAATCAAGAAATTTGTCAAGAACTTCCTCAGTCACAGGCAATGCAAAGTAAAAATAAATGGTTTCCTATCCTCCATAGCTTCACTTGACAATGGAACCCCACAAGGGTCTCCATTATCCGCCTTCCTTTTTATAATAGCTTTCGAAGAGATTACTCAACTCACTTACAACCATCGCGGCATCGAGTGCCAGCTTTATGCTGACGATGTAATTTTCTACACAAAGAATGCAAACCTCATCAATACAGCCCAACTGTTTGAGAATATCCTATCCGAAATTTCGACATGGTCCCTATCATCAGGAACTACTATCTCTTACGAAAAATCAAAAACATTACACATTTGTAAAAAACGAACATGCTCAGGTTTACTAACCTATTCTAACAATATTAATATTAGTATGGTAAATGAACTTAAAATCTTAGGGCTAGTACTAGACTCTAAATATAGCTTTAAGGCCCATTGTAAGCACATTAAGGACTGCCTCTTAACGCGACTAAATGTAATCAAATATCTAACGTCGAAAAAAAGTTTAATTCATCCATCAACGCTTATCAACGTCACCAAGGCTCTAGTGATTTCCAAGATCGACTACGCTCTACCTATCTTCTGCAACTGCCCGGTTTCTACTATGAAAATACTCTCCTCCCCTTACCATGTGGCCATGCGCAGAAGCATTAGAGCATTTCCAACAACACCACTAAAGAACCTCTTTGCTGAAACTGGCCTGCCAACTATAACAGACAGGACGATCGACTGCACCAGACGTTTACTACCAAAGCTTCTATTCACGACCAACACTATTCTCGCCAAAGACATCCACAATGCTCTCTCGAGGAAACGGAAACCTAAGTGCTTGTCAGCCATCGCGCGATGCGTTAACTTCGCCAGGCAACTTGAGTTACCTTCCTATAAATGTTCTCTTGGACCTGAAACTCGTCCACAATGGATGATAAAAAATACTTCCTTTGCTATTAAGACCCTGCAACTGCCGAAGGATAAGACCTCTAGCGAAAAATACAGGCAACTCTTCGCCTCGGAGAAGTCAAAATACTCCAGTTACGGTTGGAACTTTATATACACCGACGGCTCAAAAACAGCAAACAGCTCAACGTTTGCAGTCACAAAAGAAAATGGTGACTTGATTCGACACGGCTCTCTCCACACAATATGTTCATCATATACGGCCGAAGTCGTCGCTTTATTAGAAGCAGTTACTTATGTAAAATACACCAGGGGAAAGTATATCGTATGCACCGATAGCAAATCTTGCATCGAAGCCATAGAATCGCCGGAAAATACACAAAATGAAATAGTCGCCATACGCAACAATCTTCTGAAATATCCAAACAAACTGAAACTGATGTGGATCCCGGGGCACACAGGGATATCCGGTAATGAAAAAGCAGACGCAGCTGCGAAAAATGCAGCAAATCCACCAACCATAACTTTCGGTTATTTCACAAAACAAGACGTTATAACTGAGATTACACGCCTAAGGAAAAAATCAGCAAAAGATAATTGGAGTGGATATATTCATCACTATTCTAAAATCAACCCGTTCAGAATTAAGCCTACCTACACTGCCGACATCTCCTTACGCGCCATCAGGCCCTTTACCCGCTTACGTCTGGGACACACCATAATTACACACGCTCATTTATTGCAACGTGCCCTCATGGAAACTGCCCATTCTGCGACGTAAACGCAACGTTAGAACACATTTTAACCTCTTGTCCTATAACTACAACAATTAGACATGAGATTTTCAATTCGGCCGATCCGTTCCAGCTTCTGAATGAGCCCACCGCTAAAAATGTGAATATGATTTATAATTTTCTTAAAGAAACATATCTACTTCGACGAATATAAAGATTTATAGCTACTCTAATTAACTCACTAACCCTACTTCCTAAGTACTAATCTATCCTTAAACTTCTGTTTTAATATTACATTAAACATACATATGTATGTAGCATAACAGACAGCCGAAGGCCTCTGCTGCCATTGCTGCTAGATATTTATTTGTAGAATATTAAGTATTGTACAAATAATTTATAAAATAAAAAATAAAAAAAAATAAAAAATTAGAATCTGTACGAGTATTGTTAACAAGTGGCCATCTGACGGGATATCAAAGTAGAGGTACTTTTTTCAATAGTCTTTTGCGTGAATCGTGTCAAGCTGTCATTTTATTTTTTTTTTCACTATTGCTTGGCATTTCATCATGCAAAGGCCTACGCCTGAACTACGTTTAAAAATCGTTCAACTTTATAACGAAAATTCGCGTTCTGTAAAGAATTTGTTTCGTACGCTTCGCTCAACTTATGGTTAATATAATCGGGTAACTAAGCAAACTATTGGCAACAAAAATGTGAGTAGTTGAAACCCAATATTCAATTCTCTGCCCAAATATCGACGAGAGAGTTGAGGGTGGGAAGAAGCCTTTAGAGGAGAGGGGCAGTGTTCTTCTTTACGGATGGATCAAAGGTTGGTGGAAGGGTTTACTGTCAGAAGCTCTCTATGAACTCCAGCTTCAGACTTCCTGTCAATTGCAATGTCTTCCAAGCCGATGCTGCAGCCAATAAGATAGCAATAAGACTGCGGAAACGGAGGAAATTGCAAAGCTGATTTCCTAGCAATGAAAGGCACCCTAGAACCGCTATCCTTAGATTGACAGCGGGTCGGAGCTCCATATCCTCTTGTGTTCTACTACTAGATAGCAAGGCTTCGCGGGAGCTTTGCCAGAGCTGGAACACCATCACTAAATCGGCGCTGTCCCAAAAGTTTTTTGGCCCAAGATCGATCGCGAGAGAGCTAGTGATCTTTTTACCCTCCGTAAGGCCTACTGAAGACCGTGGAGAGTCGATTTGGCGCCATTCACAGCTACTCGGACTGACGTATGGATCGATCTGGCGTATTTTACGTCCATATTTTAAATTGAAAGGCCGACCTTCCTAAGCAACATGGCTTCGCTGTATGGGCTCTTGAACAGTTCCAAAAAGATCCGACGTTTTCTAGTCTATGCGATTCAAGTCTTGGAGTAAAACATCACGCGTATCTTTCGCCAGTTACCAGTCGAAATGCTTGAACGAGTCAACGAAAACATTGCCCATTGAATTTGAAGTGTTCGTGTTTTTTCGTTAAGTAGGGAACCTCGAAATGGATCACTCTTTAAATTGTGGTGGTTTTTGTTATTTAAATTGTCACATTTTAGAAATCGTTCGGTATACTTTTCTGTTGAACCTTCTCTCAGAGATAATTCTCGCATATGAATATGTATATACTATATTCATATTTTTGTAACAGAGTACATATTTTTATTTATCCAGAAGAACAACTTAATAACTTCTTTTACTTTTGATTTAATTTCAGGTAAGCGCATTGTGATAATTAAAAGAAACAATTGTGAACATACTCGTATCTTATGAAGGTAAGCTATCAAATTCAATTCGATTTAGCCTAGTAGCTAAATAAAATAATAAATATTTATATTAACGTTACAATATATATTTTTAATTACATAAATATTGGGTAGTTTTATGAATAAATTGAAAGTGTGATAAAAAAAAACATAAAAAACGGTTACGGTTGACCCGAACTAATGATCTGTTGCAAAACATTTCTTCAGATATTGAAGCGTTGCCTTGGATAATAAATCCTGAAAAATTTCGTGAAGATACCTCCGCATACATCAGTCAATAAGTAAGTTACCCCAATGAAAATGATGGATAGATTTATGTCTGTGCCTAAAATAGCTAAAATTGCGCGAAAACTGAGACTAGCCCCTATATAACTAATATCAAAATTTTCGAACATCCGGTTGACTTGACTACATATGATTGATGATAGTATGGGAGGTGTCTTAAAGAATCTCAGGGAACGTTTAATGTTTCCTGTTAATAAAATGTAGTATTGGCAAAAATAAATAAAATCAGTCCGATACTACTCCCAACTGTCATATATTGTCACTTAAAATGCAAAACAACGTATGATCAAAAAATTCGAAACTGAGTTTTTTATTGCTTACGATTCACTACATCATAATATGTTTATATATATAGTATATCTTATATTCCGAAGCTTCCGCTGTCCAATATATTCAATTTAAAACCATTTTATAACCAAAAACAAGCATTTTTCATTATAAGTGGTTTCTATTATATAATTTTTCCTACATTTGTAAACTTATGAAAGTGACGTTACGTTATTTGGTATTTTGGTGACGATATGCATAGGTTGTATAACACTTTTCGGGTTTATAGCTAAACTTTTGTTGCAGGTATATGTCTGTCCGATCCTCTGGTTGACAGTTTGATTATAAAATGTTCGGTTGCACCCGAACTTAGCCCTTTTTGCCGTGTTCTGTTTTGTTCAAAAATGAGTGAAAATAATGAATAAATTCGCTTTATTTTAAAATTTTTGTATAAAAAAAGCTAAGAATGACACTCAAGTCATCAATGAAGTGAAGTGAAGTTTACGGAGGCGATGCTGTATCAGCTTTCCATTGAGTACAGAGCTTGCGGCGGTGTTTAGAACCGTTGTCCTCCTGCAGAATCCAATCTTCATGTTTTCTGATGAACCATCGTTTGCCAGATGGCAGTAAAGCATTCTTATAGATTTTTATCATTTTTTCGGCATTTAGGTTGTCAGTAAAAAGGTACAAAGTGCCGAATCCCTACTTTGAGAAGCAGCCCCAAAGATGCACCTTTATTCCATGTTTTACGGTCCGCTGAACATGCCTATTGGTGGACGTTGACCAGGCTCGCGTGAGAATGGAACGTATAGAACGTTAATCAGTAAAAATGACATTTTCAAAATCTCTATCAATATTCTCATGCGTCCAAGCGAGTCGCTTTGTCACAAGTTTTTCAGTCGATAGAGGCTTCTTCATTGTGTTGCGCCATTTCAGATCATGAGTATGAAAAAGGGTTCGGATAATTTTGTAGGATACATCTAAACCTCTTGCCATTAATTTTGCTTGTCCTTGCCGCAGTGTTAAAGCAGGATTCTGCGAAAACAGATTCACTATTCTTTTTTCATCTTTTTTGTTCACCTTTCCTATGGAACCAAGTTCTGATAAATCACTGAAATTTTTAGCCACTATATATCACTGTATCCACTTCTGTACAAATGCTTTCGACTTTCTCATATATTTAGCAGCCGCTGATTGCGACATTTTCGGACTTTTCGGGTGGATGCAAAGGAGCACAGCTTCGTAGCGCGACGCGTACTTAGCACTTATGGCGTTTAACATGATTCTCTTTCAAAAGATCAACGACAACTGAACCTTTGTTGACAAGGCATCAAGGACAAAGCTTCCCTCTCTCGGCTCGCGAAGGAATTAGAGCGAAATCTTTCATTAACTGTTGGTAAAGTCGACACGCTCTTACCTGACAGACTGTAATATAGTGGTACTAAATAAAAAAAAATATGGACTTTATTTTAAAAACGAATTTCTAACTACTTGTTTTTCCTCTAAGCACGGTCCAGTTGTTTAAATTTTATTCCAGAATATAAAATATTGAAAATGAATTAAAAATCATAAAATGTGGGCTTAATATTTGTCATCAATAGAGAAAAGGATATGATTGCGAGCGAATGTGCGCTTAGTGTCAGCGCTACATATATTTATAGAAATGCTCGAATGAATGTGTGAATAGATGAGCGTTTGCATAAAGCACGCTGGAGGTATGAACAGATGGGATGAATGGATGAAATGGAAGTGTAACTGTGTACGAGTATGTGTGCGAACGTTTAAATTTGTATAGATGACTTAGCATTTGCTTATATATTTATATATATATATATATTTGTGTGATAGATAGATACATAGAAGTATGTGTGCTTCTATATATTTGCAAATATGTATGTTAGTATGGATGTATGTGTATTTTTAAACATACATATGTATACGAGCATATGGTAAGTGTATATGAATGATTGTGTGTCTTCTGCTCGCGAGCGATATTATTTCCCGTTAAATTATTAGCATTTGCCATTACGCTTATAATTCAACTGAGCGCTGACAAATGCAACGGTACTTCCGCTATGCCAGCCATTACGCTATTATACCGTTAACACTTCGCGTATCGCTACCGCCGCGACCGTATCCTCTGCGCTGGCAAATATTTCTAACCGAAATTTATTTTCTTTCAGGCGCATATTTGCCGGACCAATAAAGCTGGACAATTCACCGAGTAGGAGCAACGTTAAAACTGACCAATAGTGACGAAGCCAAGCGAAAGTCTACACACACACTCATACATATGTACCTTCACACATATGAGCAAATGATTGTCTGTTTGTATAGGAAGTTGGTTGAGCGTGTGTCTAAATGTGGCAGCTTCACATATGATATTTTCTTCATATGTGTGTATTTGTGTTTATCTCTGTATATATTTAACGAATGCTTAGTTCGCTGATTATATGTGTATGTGTGAGTGTGTGTTCATTATATATTTAAGTAATTTTTGGCTTACGATCCACAATCAGCGGGCGAATGAGCAGCTAAAATGCTAACAGCAGACAACAGTTAAATATATATCTACATGTATAAGTATATAGATGTATGTGTGTGCACTTCGACTTGTGCTGCCGCTGCGCTCACTAGCGCTTGGCTATTTTTAGTGAATGTAGTTTGCTGCGGCATACTTGGCAAATATTTAAAGAGCCGTTGCAATAAAAACCTCGAGCGCTCTTAGCATCGCTGCCGTCGCTGACTATGCTGTGCTGCTGCCGTTGTTGTTGCTATTGCTGTCGCTGACGTCACAGCCACAGCTAATTTGATATGTGTGCGCAAAAGTAATGCGAAGCCGAGCGCGCGGCGCGTTGCCAACAGACTCGGTCAGCGAAGGCTCGGCAGGGGGCACACTGGGCGACTGCATGGCATGTTTGTATGTGTGTGGTATTTGTGTGCATTTTTGCACTTTTTGCTGCTTACAAGTTTTTTTTTTTTTTAATTTTTTGATTTTTTCTCTCCTTTTTTTGATTTTTTATGCCAGTGTCCATTTAACTTTAAGCGCTTTTGCAAGAGAAAAACAGAAAACAAAAAATTATTAACTTTTTTGGCACTCATTCTGCTTCTTCTTCTTTGCCTGTTTGTGTGCGAAGCGTGAAAATTTTGGAGCGTTAAAATTTTTGACGTCCAGCGCCAGCAAATATTTGGAAGCGCCTCAAATGGCGCTCAAGCCACTCACACACGCACTTAAGGGTATATGCACATATTTGGTTATATTTGTAAGTGTGTGTGTGTCTTTGAGTGCATAGAGAGGGTGTTCAGCTGGAAAAGCTTTAATGAACGTGCACATATGCTGTAGGCGGCGGGCGCTGCTGCCATTTGGGAAATCGTGCAATTAATGGCCAGTAACTCGGTCTGATTATTTAAATTAAATTTTCGTTAAAGCGCAAAAATGTGTGTGTGTGTGTGTGTGAATTTCTAATAACCACACACTGGCTCATATGCAAATGCATGCAAAGCGTTGGTGTGTATTTAGAATTTGGGTCAATGGTGCGTATGAGTAACATGTACCGCAGGCGTTGCTCTGGTGTGTCTATGCGCCTTGGTTGCGTATACGCCCTGTTGGCCATACAGCGAGTTCGTAATAATTTCAGCAAAACATAAAGTCACAGCATAGCGGCTGGTGGTGCACTAACACTGTCATGTGGAATTATTTGCACCTACATGCATATTTATGTACAGTGGCGGAGAAGATATTAGGCGTATGAGGTGTTAAAAACAGAAATATTTGTAAAAACGCAATTTTTATTTGAAGATTATTTTTAAACAATTCAAAAGTAATCTAATATTTACTTTAGGGGTGACATGCGTTTCTCCGGTTAAAAAAATACTTTTTTCAACAATTTTTTTTCATATAAAAAATTAAATATTTTATAAGATTTTTTTTTTACAAACATATACTATTAGCAAAGAAATTCTGAAATTTTTTAAGAAATAAATATTTTAAGCATGGCCATTGCAACGCCATTTCTGTGGGCCACTCGGAAGAAAGATGTGCTCGCGTTTGTAAGTTAATTCCTTACAGGATCATTTATTATGAAAAAATACGTGTTTTAGTTAAAAGCTTAACTTAAAGCTTGGACGAAGTAAAACAAAGAACTGAAAATTGGATTTTTGGCAAACATTTTTATAAAAAAAAAATAAAATTTCGCGACATTTTTTTTTCAAATAGTTGTAAAAAAAACCTTTATCCAAGTCTTTAAAAATTGTGTCTCAAAGACCTGTATAAAATTACATGAAGATCAGTTCAGTAGATCGCAAGAAATTTTGCCTACCGACTTCAAAAACTCAGTTTCGCGTTTAAAGACGGCGTGCTTGCCTAGCTAGCTTCGAAAGCACAAGTTCATAAAGGATCCTAAACTATTATTGTAATTATGTACTATATATATTGGAGACCTTGCTGTTCTTGTCAATCACATGCTTCAGACCCAGCTTCTTAATACTAAGAATTTTTTATATAGGTATATAAAGTGAGGTTAAATCCAAAATCTTGGCTGCCAACTGATGGTCAGTCCCCAGCCTTATATATGCCGTCATATGCTTCATCATATAGAGCTTAGCGTTTGTTCTTAGCGGCACACCGTGCTCTCCTTGAGCTGATACTCCTCTACTAGTGCTAGCGATCCCGCCTCACACTTTTTCTGTTAGCAGGTTCTTACCGATAACAACTAATTAACCGCTTCCCTGCCCAGGTATTGCTATCACCTGTATTACGATTTCTACTCCCTAAATATTGGTGATCTTCCCGGGAGACTGTATGGTTTGTTGTTGTTGTAGCGGCGGAACTCATTCTTGAAGTTATTTCGAAGAATGGTGCCAACTCCATGGCCGGATAATAATCCGGGTCCATTTCGATTACTTAGGCCCGACTGTCGTGGGAACTGACTGTACGGTTTTGTTGAGATCTCATATGACCTTTTCTCTTCCTCGTCGCTATTTAAATTATTGTCCTTATTCATGTTTTTAGAAGTGCCACTAAGCGCCACTGTGCACCTCTTGGAAAGACAGTCGGCTTACATATATGGTCCTTTCCGCAGTTGCGAGGCCAAAATGAATGTTGACAATTGCTGTTATATAGAAATGCGTTTAGGGCCGACTAGCGTAAAGAAGGAGTCTTCTCAGCTTGTACTTACTACTACACCAGCTTAATAACGACGGGAGCGGAAGTACTCCGAGGCCTACCAGGGTTCAAATCAATACATCTAATACTTGTACCTCAAACTATGTCCGTGTCAAGCAAAGGGTAAAAAATCAGTAGAAGTCTAAGGCCGCAGGTCATTTAGCATTACCCAGGTTGCATCTCGCTTAGGCGAACCTGATCTATTATATTAGGTTGTCAAAAAAGTCTTGCGGTATTTTCGCTAGTTGGCACTGAAAGCGCGTAGTTCTAGTTTTCTTCGTCATGTTATACCTTTTTGGAAAGCTCATTTCACGCACTAACACGTGTTTAATTGATTGTCGTTTCTTTTAAGTCGTTCGTGAGTTATAGCGTCTCAAATATGGAGCAAATTAAAGAGAAAATAGGGCATATTTTACAGTACTACTAAAGGCAAAAATGCATCTCAAGCCGCCAGTAAAATTTGTGCAATTTATGGACCCGATACAGTTTCCATTTTCACCGCACAACGATGGTTTCACGCCACGCTCCGGAAGGCCTGTCGTCGAAAATTGCGATAAAATCGCTGAATTGGTCGAAAGAGACCGGCATAGTAGTCATCAAACCGTTATAAACCATTTGAAGAAGCTTGGAGTCACTAAGAAGCTCGATGTATGGGTGCCACACGAATTGATTCAATAAAAATGCCGCAAGACTTTTTTGACAACCCATTATATAATAAATTTAAATGAGTTAAGCGATTGAAAACAATATTGCTGGTATATGGATTATTAAAAAAAATCCTTAGATAGGTAGTTTAGTAGAGAGGATGTCTGACGACGCATATATGGCTCCAGAACGTACATAATGAAACTATCGGGATTAAGATTCGATCACTCTATTATTTTATTATGTCCACTCTGAGCCATCCTGTGCTCTTATTGAAGTTCGGCAATTCAAATAGTTTTATATTTGCAACTTCCGATATAGCAAAGCATACGCTTAGAAGATGATCTACAGCATCTTCTTCTTTTACCTTCTACAAAAACATTTGTATGGTGTATTCTCAGTTTGCTGACATGGCTGCCAATAAGACAATGATCTGTTAGCACATCTATTGGTGGTTTTATGTCATTTAATTTGATTGTTAATAATCGGCAAGAGCAGCTCCTATTCCATTCTTGCCACGTTTTTCTACCTGCTTTACAATTAAAGTATTATTTTTAATGAGCCTGCGCTACAAGTATATCTAAAACACGTTTGTCGACTAAGTATACATAAGTGACCAAAAGCACATAACTTTCCTTATACCTGTTTCTAATATTAGGGAAACGACTGCTTTCTAGCTATCAAAAATATCAATGGGTTTTGCAACCTATTACAGATTTGTTGTGGAATATGATGATAGATCCACTAATATGGTAGATTAAGAAATTCATTCAATATCTGCGATGAAAACTGATATCAAAGGAGCTTGTCTATCGAGGAATACAAACGTATTTCTTGTTGTAAACACCATATCTGACAGAACAAGAAGGCTAGAAGTATCGTAAAAAGACCGTACCGTCGAGATCCGTTTGTTTGTGTTCAAAAAACTATCGCTGTTGTTGCATCGTCAATTCAGACAAATCCAAAAGTTTCGATTTGTAACTAATCGGTGCAACTGGGAGTCAGCAGACAGTCATTACAAGGGATGATTCATGGTGATATATACCTACTGCTTTAGAACAGAGCCGCTCAAAATTTTTCATGCCTATACTCGGAGTATAGGCAAGCAAATGCAGTCGAAGCATGTACGCTATGACGCTAATTCTGCCAGCGTCAAAAATACACTCGAAATACAGGAATTCAATTTCGAATAAGCATATAGAGAACTTAATGAGAATCAAAACTTACGATCTTGAAGTCGATATGGAAAAAATCATGGAAAGTTAAAAAAAAATTAACTTAAAATTATTGTTGTTCTTAATTGCTTTTTTAATCAAAAACCATAATTTTTTATTTTTTTCTAAATTTTTAATAACAAAATAATCAAATAGCACGATTTCACTCAGTGTACTAAGCAAGCGCGCGCACACAATCATACGCTGGCAGATATCAAATGTGTGATTGTATGCGATGGTAAATAAATTGCGCATTATTTTGAGCAGCTCTGAAAAGTTTAAATAACGAGCCCGTTGGACACTCTCGATGAAGGTTTACGACCGGAATTTTGCCAAAAAAGTTTATTGAAAAGACCGAAGAAGACAATAACTTGATGAATTGCCTGTTTATGTCAGACGAGGCTCATTTTGATCTAAACAGTAAAATGTAAAAAAGCGAAATTGCCGCTTATGCTTTGAATTGAAACCAGAAATAATTCACAAAACGGAACTTCGTCCAGAACGAGTCACTGTATGGTGTGCAGTTTCATCAAAGTGTATTATCGGACCATACCGTTTTCAAGAAAAAGGTGTAACAGTAACTGGTAAGTCATGCAAAACAAAACCCGGAAATCTGAATGAATTGAAGCAGTCCATTAAATCGATAATTGAGACAAACCCGAACTCAACCTTACAGGACAGCTAAAATAGTCTTCCTCTTACGGTCAGCTACCAATATAACCTTTGACCACTGAGCCTCAAGAACATAGACGAAATTTAGTAAAACTTACAAACAACCAAGAACTCACACTGCAAGTGCTCAGAAGCGACTTTAACAATGTGGCAACTCTCTTAATTGGCAATCTTTGGCAAATCCTTGAAGAAAGCAATCAAAAGTAGCACTTCTTGCTGTGGTGTTGCTATATTTTTCAGCGCTGGTGTAAGCAAGTATGTGTATTTATGTATAATATTTAATATGCGCGTGTGTATGTGTGCGCACTTGAAGTTAATAACTGTGCACCACTATAAAATTCATACATTTTCCTCCTGCCACGTTCAGTCCACTGCGCTGAGCTGCTTCTTGCTGGCGTGAACTTTATACACTTGCTGGTCTTGAAAACTTTATGAAGCGCCCAGCCACAATGTCTAACATGCAACACGCAATACAGCGCAACATGGACAACAAACAGTACTGAAACAATGTGTGGCAACTGCGCTAAACTAAGCTGAGGCGCGGTGAGGCGTTGCTGGTGGCAGTAGCGACAACAACAACAATAGCGGCAGCGTGCTTTTGACCATGAAACATGCCTGCAATGCTGCTGCTACACTTATTCGTGTTTTTGTTGTTGTTGTTTTGGTTGTGTTTGTGTTGTTATTGTTGCAATGTGGAACACATTGTCTTGGTGTGCAATATTTAATGGCAGTGCGAGTGCATGTGGCATGTAGCATGTGTCATATTCCAACACTAGCTAATGCAACGTAAATGGCCAGCTAGCTGGTGGCCTGCTTGACTGACTGACAGACTGGCAACTGATGGACTGACTGACAGGCTGACGAAGTATCAACATGCCGACATTGACGGATGATGCCTGTCGGTCGCTCGGTCGGCGGTTCTATCGGTCGGTCGGTGGGTCATTCGGTGGTCTTGGGGGGTTGTTTATACGGCATGGAGGAGGCAGCAGGCAGGAGACGCGCGCGCTCGGCGCACTAATGTCGAAATGAGCATTAAACTTTTTTACTCCGCGCATATTTACTGTAACAAAAAGTAATCGAGCAAAAAGCAAAGTAAAGTGAAAATGTATATAACATAACAACAACAATTAGTGCATAACATAGCACAAGGATAAGTGTGGCGCAGCAAAATCGCGACACTGACACCATTTCGCGTTGAACACGAGCGCGTGCAGTGGAAATGAGAATCGTGCAACGTGCAACGGCGTCGACGGCTGAACGCGTCATGGTCATACACAAACACATATATATATATATATATATATATATGTGTGTGTGTTGTTGTTTTTTTTTGGTGTTGTTGCTGTTGTACATTCGGACAATTAAAGTGTTAAAGTGCTTTAGTCGCGCAAAAATATGTTTAAGTTGGCTGTTATTGGATTCTGGCTGACGTTTCTTGTTTGTGGCGACTTAAAAATGTTGTTTGTAGACAAAAGATCTCTTGAAGATTGTGAAGTTGTGCAGAATACCAGCTTCAAAAGTAGTGTTGAGTTTTGTTTTACAATTGTCACATGAAAATTTCAGATCAATATCTGAATTATTGAGGGGCTCAAATACTTGTAATCGAAGAAAACTGTTAACAAAACCTTTACATTCCACCAAACTTGGCGCGGTGTTCGCGGCCTTGACTCATGCGGCAGCTTCCACTGCGCTGATTGAGCTTTGGTTTCTACGTCATAACCATAAAACCACGATTCGTCCCAATTATAATTGTCTGGGGCAGATCTGTGACTGTCGCGTACTGAGTCCAACACCTTTTGAGCAACGTCAACGCGACGTTATTTTTGATGAAAAGTGAGTAATTTTGGCAAAAAAATTAACTAAAATTCAAAGAGGCCAACCTTGATAGCATAGATAAATAATATCGCTTAACTACGTCAAGTTTGAGTATGAGCTTTAGTTACTTGAAATATATTGTTTGAGTAACCGGAAATTATAAATCAAATACAAAAATAATTATTCATCATTATTTATTTTGTCGCCTTCAAGGTAATCCCCATCACATGTCAAACACTTATGCCAAAGATTTTTCCAGTCCACGAAACACTTTTCATAAGCATTTTTTGGGATAACCTTCAACTCCTACAGCGAGTTTTGTTTTATCTCTTAACAAATCTGGTGAATACGATGGTTGATTGAAGATTATTGCGTTTTTGGCTTCAAATTTATTTACAATCGTGGCTAGATATGACAGTGCATTATCATCGTGTAAAATCAATGAATTGTCCCTTACAATTGCGGCCGTTTTTGACAGTTGTTCTCCCACAAATCCCTCAAATAGAATTGCTTATTGACTGTTTTTACCTCCGGAACAAATTCATGATGCACTAAAACACGAATACCGAAAAAACAATGATCATCATCTTGATTTTTGAGATACTTCCATTCCGATGTTTGTTGACCTGTTTGCATGTCACATTCATAAACCTATATTTCATCGGTAGTTATAATGCTCTCCATGAATGTGGTGCGGAATTCGCACGTGTTTACGGTATGCTTTTTGAAAAAAGATTCACCTTTATCGGGACGAATCGAGCAAGAACGCGTTTCATACCAAAAATATCCATCAAAATCATTCGACCAGACTAGCGAGAGATGTCGAGCTCTCTTGCTATCTCTTTATCCTTCACTATTTTAAAATCTTCATCATTTTAAGAAGCGAAAGGTCGTCCAGAATGAGGCATGTCTTCAACGATCTGTCGACCATCTTGGAAGGCTTTGTACCACTCGAAAGCTTGTGTTTTTGATATATTTGATTGGGTTTAATTGGAAAAATTATTACTTGTTTTCTTTAAAATTTTACTGCGTATTCCAAAAATAAAGCGAGGATATGTACCGCAACCATAGGTCTTTTGTACCCTTCAATTCTTCTCATAAAGTTCTTTCAAAGCTTTTAGAAAATCTGGGATGCTTGAGGGATTGATGGCTTTAATATGACTTTACTTCAGCTACATGAGTCCTAAAAGCGCCAGCCTTATTCTAGTCACTATATCGCAGCCTAACAAAATACGTGCCGGTGTCTTGAGCTTTAGTTCATAGAAGCTCGTTTCGTGAGAGCTCATTCCTAATCTCACCATGTACTCGTATTTGCTCAATCGTCAGTCTTCTCTGAGATATCATTATAGATATTTTGCTGAATAAGATAATATGTTTAAATCGTCTCATGTTGTAGCTGTCGTTTAGTTGCTCGAATATCTATTTCCGTTACAACTTTACCATTATATATCCTTTAGTTCCGTGGGAGGACCTATGGAAAAAAAATTCTCGAGGTCCTTTATTTTTTGTAAGTATGTCTGCTATTTCAATATACTACTTTGGGCTAATAAATGTCAGATTCTTTAATATAAATTTCGCGTGAAAGCCCATTTGTCAAAATATCTTGTTTCCAATTTTACATGACTATCAGCGACATCTGTGCCAAATATCACAGCGGGAGAGTTTTATGAAAGTTTCGAAAAAAGTTTTTAAATCCCCAACTATTGCATAGCTTTTGTGCGTACCTTAGCAACAGAAAACTTCTGCAATCATACCAGGATCCATTCTATGCCCAGACTTGTCGAACATCAGCTACGACGCCATAGTAAAACCAGACAAATCGTATTTAATTGGTAATGAAGCAGGAATTACAGCAGGAGACATAGAAAAATCGCGAAGAAAACTTAATCAGGTCATGATACGGACGCAAGCGTGGCTCGACTCACAAAGCTTCCAGCTTGCTACCGAAATAACAGATCTACTACTGCTCAAAAATAACCACATACCCCTAGAGATAAGCATGCAAACGACTACAGCTATTCTTAGAAAACAAAAAGCAATAAACTACATTAGTCTAAGGATGGACTAACCTTTTGGTTACAACTGAACAACGTATATTAAATAAAGTTTATCATGCTAAGATAAATTACATCGTTAGAGTGAAGGATGACATCACCGCCGTGCAAAAAATGCGATAGACTGGACTGGACTGAGACGAGTAGGTCCTTGTAGCATTATCTACAGTGGCCATAAAAAATAGCGAAAATTCTATGTGGGATTCATGGTGGCATAGAGACTCTGTCATCCAGTCCTGGCATTCACCTCGGTGGACGAACGTCCAGCCACAATCCACATCAAAGCGAAGTTCTTCAACATATCGCTCATTTGCCTCCACGCCGGAGGGAAGAGAAGGACGATGTGATCAAAGATGCCACCTATGAGCGCATGGAGCGCACTCATAACAGCTGTCCACGCCACGATGTCAAAATCGTGTTTGGTGACTTTAACGCCAGGGTGGGCAAAGAAGGTATCTTTGGTACAACGGTCACTAATTTCAGACGCCATCATGAAACATCCCCAAATGAGTTGAGGCTGATCGACATTGCTGGAGCCCGAAATATAGTTATCTGTAGTACCCGATTTATTTCGATGCAGTACCGGGGGAAGCAAAGGAAGAGGAAGACACCCATTCCTGAGCTATAACCGCGTAAGCGTTGTCTACGCCAATAGCGAAGAAGATATGGAGACTAGGGGAAGTTTTCACCCGATTTTACTCATTTTTGGCACATTTTTGTTATCATAAAAATATTTTTTCCGACTCTCAACAATTTATGTCACAGATTAACCGATATTTTTAGTAAAGAATAGTTAAAGGCACCAGAGCGTGATTTCACCTAAAAAAGGACAACGCCACGTCCATTGTCTAAGTTTTGTATAAGGTCCTATGATTTCCTTCCCTTTCATGTTTAAAATTTAATGCTGAAAATTATGTTATGTGATCTTTCCAATTCATTTGTGTTTTAAATCAGCCTTCATATGTGTTTCTACCTCTTATTTCCTGCCCTGTACACCATGGCGTATACGCAACCTGAATATTTGCCAAAATCAACAAGACTTCCAAAGGTTTTACTTGCTTTTACGTTTAATCCACCACATGCGAGGTCACAAAAGCAGCCAAATGGTCAAACGTGGCATGCTACACTGCACTTTTTCACAAATGACGTCAGCTGGTAAGGCAACAACAACTGCAACACATTGAGGCAACGACGTCACCAACGAAAACAACACGTTACAACAATCCACGAATGCAGTTCACGTAACAAACGCTTTTGTTTTGACATTGTTTTTCTTTGTTGCAGTTTTGTTGTTGTTGGTTTTTCATTACATGCAACATTTTGTAGCATATAACGAGCTTTGAATGTTTTTGATGCTGATTTTTCGCTGTCACTCCAATCTTGTCAGCTGACACGGCGCGCACAAAGTGTTTAACGGTTTTTACTATCAACACTGTACAGTTATTATTATTATTTTGTTTATTTTTGATGTGTTAAGTGGGGTCTAATGCTGCGGTTGCGGCACAAATCTAGCACTCACTTATCGCGAATGTGCGCAGGCACGCTGCTTTACTTACTTAAATGCTGTTGTCCTTCAGCCAGTGGCTTTGCAAGTGATGACCGGGTATGAAATGCGTGAAACCACACATTTGGAGAAGTGTTGAAATGATGTGATATTTAGCTTAATTTTTTTTATTTAGCAATATTTGGTATATTTTTGATTTATAATTAAAGTGAAGATTACTTCTTGATTTAAACATGTATTCATAATACTTGACATTAATCGGATTGCGTTATACAGTCAATCAAAAATAAAAAGCTAATTCTGGATAATCATTGGATCCGTGGGTGCTCTTTCTTTCGTTGTCCGCCTAAGGGTTTCAGGTCGTAAGAGCTTTTCACTTAAACTTCGATTTCCATGCATACGACATAGCCTAACCAGCGCATTCATTGGATTTGTATACGTTAAACTACATTCCTGTAGTTGTAGAGCTCCTTCAGTTCGTGGTTCCATCTTCTTGGGTACTCATCGCTCACGCAGACGGCACTAAAGAACTTGCTGAGAAAACCTCGGAACGCTCCAAGTGCATTCTCAAATCTGTTCTTCATTATTCATGCTTCTGTCATCTAATAGGAATGGAAAATTAAAAGAGACTTACAGCGCGTAATTTTTGTACTTTGAGAAAGGTATCTGCTTCTCAATTGATGACCAGTCTTAAAATAGCACCAATTGGTAAGAGCTATCCTACGCTTGGTCTCTAGGCTTATTTATAGTTCCCAACAGTTGCGTAGTTCCCAAGAACTACTAAGGAATCTTTTTTTATGCCCTACAAGTACTTTATCCTTTCCTCACTCACCACAAGACCAACTGCTTTCGCTTCTTTTCCTAACCTAAAAGCCTAAGATTTCAATATCATCTGCGTATTCCAGTAGCATTGTCTTTTTGCCTTGATAGTGCCACTGTGATTTCGATTAGTGACACGTGTAAATTTTTTCCGGCATTATGGAGCATTCTAATGTCCTTGCTTGGGGTCACCTTGAACAACGAATTAGTACTTTTTCTGCACAGGGAGAACTTAAAGGTTTTATAGTTCTCCTCCATAGGTAGAATTTCAAGGTTTTCCGTTACGCGGACGATCTCGATATCCTTTGTTCAGGGTGGTGTCTTAATCGCCTATCTCGACGCATAGAAAGGGCCATTGCGATCTCAGGCGACTGGGTAGAGAGAGCGAATCAATTGTTAATCCGGAGAAAACAGAAAACTATCTTTTCACAAGAAAAACGAAAATTTTGCAATTCAATCTCTCTACTTATGGGGTATAAGTATTACTTTATCGAGCTCGGTCAAATATTTCTTAGATAAAAAAACTAAGCCAGAGAGAACAAATTAAGACCAGAGTTTTCAAAGCCCTTCCAATCTGGAACTTCTGCAGAAGAGCTATTGCTTCAGAGTGAGGTTTAGGCTATTGGCTTTATATATACTTTTTTATTAAATATTATATTATATATTATTTAATTTATATATACTTGTATACAATTGTTATCCGTGGTGAGAGGCATAACCGTCAAAGTTCCGTATTAAGCCCCTGTTTCTCGAGTATTACGGGTGCAATGAAAACTACTTCAACAATGGCTCTGGCGGTTATCCTCGATACCCGGCTTATAAACATTCAAGTGAGGTATGAGATAATGCTCACCGCCAGCCGGATAAAAATTTGAGGCCACTGGATCCAGGCTAAGCCTCACTGCGTGCATGGTGTCATACTCGACCTTGTTAATGAACTCGACTTAAGATGGGAATGCGACCGAGAAAAGGAGTCCCAATAAACATATTGCTTACATTCCTCAGTAGAGAAGATTGTGTCAATGGTTCTGTGATCGACATTTTCAACGCCGAAATCTATATATTCACTGACGGATCATGGGTTGAAACAGGAACAGGCGTAGGCTTCTTCTCTAGTAATCCCTACACAGAAGGTAGCTTCAAACTAAATACTACTATGCGGTCTTTCAGGTCGAGATTGTAGGCTTAACAGAAGGTGTCAAGTGGGCTTCTGCTTTAACCATCAGGTTCATAAACATTCTAATGGATAGCCAAGTTATAGAGCGATTTGTAAGGGATGGTAACTCTGCTGTCCAACGGATGACAAGCGAACTCGAGGAAGACAATGACTGCAACGAATGAACGATCGTTTTTACTAATTTCTAGATTTTTTGTAGTCCACTCAGCTAATATCATCTAGATACCAGGCAAAATCAGAATAGAAGGAAATAAAAATACAAAGTAGCTGGTCCGTTTCGGGGCAGCGGGAAACACAGTTCCTCTAAGCTACCCCAGGCCATTCAGCTGAATGAATCGTTTTTTTACCAAATTCACTGAATTGCTGGATAAGCCTTAAATTTATTACCATACGGGATCATAAAGGGCTTAATGATGGCCTAAGTACGGCCGTTAGCGGTCCGACGCTTATCCGCTTATCTTTTTAACCACTCAACCAACCATTTTTCAACCCAACGGTACAATCTTGGAAGAAATTGTTGAGGTCGGACTACTATATCACATAGCTGTCATACAAACAGGCGGTTGGAAATCAAGTCCTTGTATGAAACCTTTTGTACTTGTGAAGAAGGTTATAGCCTGAGATCGTCGAAAGTTAATGTTTTTTTTTGTTTCAATTGTCTCTCGAATATACTTATGGGAAGAATATAATTTTATAACGGTCCATATTTGTCTGTGTTGTTCGTTAACAAGTTTTGCTGCTAATTTTCGAAAGCATTGCTGGATCCAACGCAGTTTTTCGCCATTGTCAACTAGTGTACACATTTACATTTCAGCTACTCCATATTTATGTAGATGCATATATACATGTGTTTGTATGTGTTTGCAAATCAGTGTGGATGTCATGTCGCTTGTGTGTGTGTGTTTGTGTGAGTGATAAGTTCAACTTATGTGAGTGACACTATCATTGTGACGCTTGCCTGGCAGTTGCGATGGCAGCAAATGGGAAAAAATGAGCAGCAGCAGCAGCAGTGACAGAAGCAGTAAACAACACAATTGTCGCTGCACCTGCCAACTGCCAACCAGCTGCCACATGCCACACCCGCAACATGCATCAACCGAGCATCCATCACTTATTTGCAAATGGCGCGTACCTTCCCATACACACACACACAGATCCGCATATGTCGTATGTAAATATATATGTGTTGCGTACAGTTGTACATTGTAGCATTGCTGGTTGCATGCCACAAAGCGCAAAGTTAAGCGGAAAATCGCAACGCTCGACGTGGCAAATCTAAAAACTCGTATGCGAATTTCTTGGCGTGCAACTTGGCACAAACACAAGCAGACATGCAAATGTGCTTATGTGTACGTTTGTGGGCATATATGTATGTGCGCATTTGTGTGTGTGCGGCACGAAAAGTAGAGCGGAAGTTTAGAGCATTTGTTTAATATGCAAATACTGTGAATGTATGTATATATTTGAATGTGTGTGTGTGCGTTTGTGGCATGTCAAAAGTCATGTGGCAGCAATATAACAATGACTCGGGTGTTTGATCGTTGGCTGCACTTTGCAATTTTCGCTTTGACTTTCGCTTTTTCACGCTCACACTCACGCGCACTTTGCCGATTTCGTGCCAGTTGTTGTTGGTGTTGTTTTTGCATTTTCATTTTTGCCACTTTTGACAAAAAAGCCAACTGCAGCCTGGAAATGGAAGTCGCACGCGTGTGGCATGGGTGGATCCAACGCCAGCAAATGTGATAAATGTTCAACTTGTTGTTGTTGTTGCTGTGGTTGTTTTGGTTGTTGTTGGTGCCTTTGCTATTCGCACTGCGCTCGTCAATTTTAATGATTGAGTTGCTTAAGTCGCTTTGCCCAGTCGATTGAGTGCGTCGATTAAGTGCGGCTGTCGCCGTTGCTGTTGCAGCAGCAGCAGCAGCATTTTGTGGCAGCAACCACCAATTGGGTGTGGCCCGCTGAGGTTTCCACGGCTGGGTTTGGCTTGGCTGTGGCCGGAAAATGCAAATGTTGATGGATTTTCGCCGTAATTTCGACGAGTACTTAAGTGCTGGCTTAGTTGCAGCACTTCATGCTGGCAAAGTTATGAAAGCCGCCTGCGAAAGGTGTGAACTGATGCACGAAGGTGCAGTGATTTATTATGAAATTGGATAAATTGCTTTGCTATGCTTCAAAATATATAGCAAAATGCGTTTGAACATTGACAAATAATAGTTAAGTGTAGTATTTCATAGACTAAGGCAAAGTAGTTATTTTTGTTTTTTTTAATATTAGACCAAAGAATAAAATTATTTTACTCAACTGATTCCAGGAACAGCTTATTGAGGATAGCTGAAATTGTGCAATATTTCAGAGTGATATTTAAAAAATTGAAGGGATAATTCGAATCCGAGATCATTGCATTGACTCGGACCACTACCTGTTTGCACCTCTCAGCAGCTCGTCAACAAACACAAGGAAGGTGCGACGTCAAAAATCTTGGAAAAGACCCGTGAAAAGTGAATCGACACACACCACCTCTTCGTCGATGTCTAAGCTGCTTTTGTCAGCACGAAATGGAGTTTCCTTTATGCCGCGATGTCTGAATTTGGTATCTCCGCAAAACTAATACAGCTACGGAGCTTGAGCAACACCAACAGGATCAGGAAGGAGCGCTCCGAGCCCTTTCATACCAAACGCGGTTTCAGGTCAGGCGACTCCCTACCGTTGTTTTAAACTCGATTATAACCGCGTAAGCGTTGCCTTCGCCAATAGAAAAGAAGAAGTTCGACTCCACTCGTCATTTAATCATTTGTATATATATTTTCTTCTTTACTGGCGTAGACACCGCTTACGCGATTATAGCCGAGTCAACAACAGCGCGCCACTCGTTTCTTCTCTTCGCTACGTGGCGCCAATTGGATATTGCAAGCGAAGCCAGGTCCTTCTCCACTTGGTCCTTCCAACGGAGTGGAGGCCTTCCTCTTCCTCTGCTTCCCGCGGCGGGTACTGCGTCGAATACTTTCAGAGCTGGAGTGTTTTCATCCATTCGGACAGCATGACCTAGTCAGCGTAGCCATTGTCTTTTAATTCGCTGAACTATGTCAATGTCGTCGTATACATATTTCGCACGGCTCATCGTTCCATCGAATGCGATATTCGCCGTGGCCAATGCGCAAAGGACCATAAATCTTTCGCAGAACCTTTCTCTCGAAAACTCTTAAGGTCGACTCATCGGTTGTTGTCATCGTCCAAGCCTCTGCACCATATAGCAGGACGGGCATAATGAGTGACTTATAGAGTTTGGTTTTTGTTTGTCGAGAGAGGACTTTGCTTGTTAATTGCCTACTCAGTCCGAAGTAGCACCTGTTGGCAAGAGTTATCATGGGTTGGATTTCGAGGATGACGTTGTTGTTGGTGTTGATGCCTAAATGGACGAAATTATCTACAACTTCGAAGTTATGACTGTCAACATTGACATGGGTGCCAAGTCGCGAGTGCGACGACTGTTTGTTTGATGACAGGAGATATCTCGTGTTATTATTAATTTTATTATAAAAATATGGCACATTCCACTTCCAGAGTTTAGCGAATCAAGTGACCAGCACTTCAAGATAACATTGTAGAAAACTAAAAAAATAAACATCATATTCATGTTATAATACGCGTTTTCATACGTTTTTATACCCTGAATAGGGTATATTACGAGTAAGTTTGCCACGAAATTTATAACACGCAGAAGGAAGCGTTGGAGACCCTATAAAGTAAATGTTTAAATGATCAGAATGTTGAGCTGAGTTGATTTAGCCATGTCCGTCTGTCTGTCTGTCCGTCCGTCCGTCTGTCTGCATACTCGTATACATATACGAACTAGTCCCTCAGTTTTTAAGATATCGTCTTGAAATTTTGTAAACGTCATTTTCTCTTCAAGAAGCTGCTGATTTGTCGGAACTGCCGATATCCGATCACTATAACATATAGCTGCCATACAAACTGAATTTGACAATGTATCTTCACGAAATTTGACATGGATTACTGCTTAAGGTAATAATACAATCTTCGAAAAAATTGTTCAGATCGGATCACTATAGCATATAGCTTCCATACCAACTGGACAAATAGTTACTTAAAGAAATGCACCTGTGGAGGGTATATTGGATTCGGTGCAGCCAAAGTTAACGTTTTTTCTTGTTGTTTTTCTGGATGACATGAGAGCTCACGAATCTCTTCAGGTTGCACTTCGTCCAAAATGTGGCAATTTTGCTTGTTTACATGCCCTTTGAGCCAGAAATAGACCTCAGAGCTAAACAAAATTTGGTTTGAAAACGACGGATCTTCTTGGAACTTTTCAAGAGTCCATTGAAGCGATGTCGCTTGGGAAGGTCGAACGGCTATGAGCTATGTTTATAGGCTTTCAATTTAAGTTTAGTTTTTGCGAACGGCGCCGAATCGACTCTCCATGGTCTTCGTGTACACTTTCAGCTAGGGTTGCTCCATTTTCTGCGTGCTGGACGTGGTCTGTTGAACATTATTCAATAATCGATGCTGGAACTCAAGATGGGTACTGGTGTAGCGAATAGTACGCTCAATAGGCCGATTTTGTTGATCTTAAGTTGAGCGAAGCGCACGAAACACATTTTTTACAGAACGTGAATTTTCGCAATAAAATTTAACTATTTATAAATCTTTTCTGGCGTAAGTTTTTCCATGATGAAACGCTGAACAATACTGTACTAAAATAACACGACAGCTTGACATGGCTCACGCGTGATCTATCCAAAAAAGGCTATTGAAAAACTTACTTTCACTTGGATAACCCGTTAGAAGCATCATCCTATTGTAAACCCGTATTAATTTTCAGAGTTGTATTTTATTATATTGGACCAGTATAAGTTTACAAAACTATTGTAAACATTTACGCGGCTAAAAATGTTAAACTTTTCTCTGTAAGCTTTAGTTGTCGCTTGGTCACTCCTAAAAATCTCTAAAGATATATAAAGAAAACAAGTTTTTTACTGCAGAAAGCATCCCTGCGTATCAACGCGTTGAAAGAAAAACTACAAGTCATGGTTGACGCCACCGCATGAGTTATCGAAAAAATACTTGTTAACCCACTTTCTGGCTGCAATTCAAGGCAACAGCATTGCGCGCACCAAATTCGATTTGGCAACTGTTTCAAAACTTTATTCGACCGTCTATTTCAATGCGCCAAAATTGCATTCAGCAAATCTCCTTGTAGTGCCCTATCATTTTTCCTCATTTGCAGCTCGTACAGTGAACGCCATTCATGCACACCTGCGCCTAGTATCGCTAACACACACATACACGTTCGCATAAATAGAGATGCACTAATGCACGGGTGTGTGTTGCGGTCCATCATTCGTCTTCATTATCGGCGGCGTTCAATCATTACTTTCAATTTACTTACAATACGCATTACTGACGTTTCAGCTTACGCCACGCCCGTAACGCCGCGCACCGCCCAACGCTGGCCGCGCGCAATTAAGTTCTATTGCAAATCTCAGCGTTGCATTTGCCACCAAAAGCGGCTCTGAAATGTCCGCTTACGCAGCTGATGCACACATCGGGTTGCACTTTCGCCGCGTCGGCTGTGGCATTGGTGTTTTCGTGTGTTTGTGCTTTGTCGGCATTGATGGCGTTGGGTGCTGACTGCTCGGCTGGGGTGCGGTTGCCCTTCACATGCTTGCCTAGCCAAGTTGAGTTCTCATAGGCGTGTGCTTGTGTGAGTGTTCGTGTTCATGCTCGTGTATGTTTGGCTGTGTGTGGCACGCTTTTGGAATTGTTGAAAGCCCTTTGATTGACGCATTGATTGAGCGCATTGGCAAGCCATACCGCCATGCCACGCTTCAATCTCAGTTGGACAAACGCCGGGCGAGAGGTGTGGTGGTGGTGGTGGTGGCAGGTGAACTATATCGGTGTGGCAATCGGGCGTGTGTGTCATGCTGTTGTCAGCCACATACGAACATGCCACTATGCCACAAAATGCACACCGAGGCAAACAATCACAAGTTGCCGCACATGCAACGGAATTGAATTGCAATCAATTTAAGTTTGCAGTTGAAAACATCATTAGAAATTTATTGCAGAATTCGTTATCCGTTATTGGTGCGATTGTGTGCGATAGAAGAAAAGAGTGTCATCAACACATGCATGCGCGCCGACGCACACGCATATGCCACACATGTGGCACCTTCGTGCTTGAGCTTGGCAGCGAGTGAAAGCTAAAACACAAGTGGACATTTGCGAGAGTGTAGGTGGGTATGTGTGTGTGTGTTTGAGAGTGTGCATGTTTGCGAGAGTGTTGGTGTGCGGGTTGAAGGTGACTGTGAATTGAATATATCTTTGATTATTTGACGTTGGCTTTGCTTGTCGACTTGTCGTTGCGCTTGTGAATATTTCATGCCGCATTGTGGCATTGTCATTTGCCTCGGTGCCTGCCTAATTCAATTTGTACTTGGCTCCTTTTCTTTGTGTGCGTGTGAGTTTATGCTTGAATACTGTTGTAATTCTTAACTCTTTCTTTTAACATTTGCTGTTACTCGGTTTGACTTACAGAAATATCTTAAGAAGTGAAGTCCATATTATCAAATATTAAACTTTGGCATAAAAATAAATTTGTATTATACATAAAAAATAAAGAAATAAAAAGGGCACGATCCGAAATTTTTTCACTTTGACTGTAACATAATCCTAAAAACCTAGAACACGACTCGCGGAAACTAGTTCCAGTCGTCTCTTCTTCGTACACGTACGTATGAGGTATATGTGGGTGGGGCAGAGTCACTGTAGAAAAGACGCAATAAGTTTTTTCATGGATGGATCGCCTTAAGGAATGGATGGTTGCCAGAGCTCTGCAGTGTCTTTCTAGTAAAAGTAAGTAAGTTTATTTGTGGATGCACAGCTCCGATGTATAGAGTTTTTCAAGATGGTATGCATTACCTGAGCCGTAATACAGTCCTAGAGAGTCCTAGAGCTTATTGACAGCAAGCTGAAATATGCTAACAGAGAGACCGGAGCATACTCTTGTAGAATCCTCAGAGGTGATCTAGCGACTGATGCCCAGAGTATAGTAAAATTATGGAGAAAACACTTCTCTAGTCTGCTGAAAAGCGGTGAAAACATAACACCAGGAGATGGGTGAGAACCATTCCCCAATCGATGACGATAGAGCAGACGTTGCATTGCATGATCATGAAGAAATTCGAATAGCAATTGCCCGCTTGAAAAACAACAAAGCGGCAGGGGCCGATGGATTGCCGGCCGAGCTATTCAATAACGGCGGCGAAGAAATGATGAGGATTCTTTGTAAAATATGGTCGTACGAAACTATGCCTGACAATTAAAATTTAAGCTTCCTCATCGCATATAAAGTATAATCCAGCGTAATGTGTGAAAGACTGAAGCTCGCTGTCAACAAACTGTGTGGCTTCCGACTTGGAAAATCAAAAACTGACCAGATATTCAGCTTGAGCTAAATCTTGGAAAGGTTCCCTGAAAGGATAACTAACAAATATTACCGTTTCTTCGATTTTAAAGCTGACAACACGAAAATGAGCTGCCTTTATGCCGCGATGTCTGAATTTGGTATCCCCGCAAAACTAATACGGCTGTATAAACAGACTATAAGCAATACCAAAAGCTCCGTCAGGATCGGAAACGACTTCCCCAAGCTGTTCGATTCCACACGAGTTTCATACAAGGCGAATCCCTATCGTGCGACTTCTTCAATTTGCTCCTGGAGAAAACAATTCGAGCTACCGAGCTGAATAGAAAAGGTATACTCTTCTAAAAGAGTGCAGAATAACTCATGTGAACAGGTGCTACTTCAGGCTCAGTGGGCAATTGAAGAGTAAAGTTCTTTCTTTTCACATAAGACCGCTATTTTTGATGTTTGAAGTAACTGAAAATATTCATTTAGGTCAAGAAATGGAATCAAAACGCGAAAAATTCGTGGGATTAATTTTTATAACCTTGAGGTGAATTATCTCAGAAACAGTGCATCGATGAACTTAATTCAATTTTTGACGATGAACCTCCTTCAAGAGCCAGTGCTTATGGAGGTATGTGAAATTCGTCCTAATTCAGTCGTTCCGGAAACGTTTATTGCTGTGCTCAACCTGATATTGCAAGATCGTCATGTGAACTATGGTAAAAGTGAGACAACTATAGGCATTAGCGGGACCAGCATAGATTCAATATTGTAAGAATATTTGTCTGTAAAAAAATCGTTCACGTTGGATCGCAGAGAATTTGTCAATCGCTCAAAAACGACTGTGTTGATTGGTCGAAAGAAAATGTAGATGAAATATGATAGCGCTGACATCGTGACAGATGAGGAATCGTAGATTTACGCGTATGAGCCCGAAAGTAAACAGATATCGCAACCATACCACTAGAACAACGCAAGTGTGGTACACAACCATTTGATTCAAGAAATCAGGAAAACCCACCTCCGAAGTTGAATCAACTGAAAGAACTGCATTTTTAAGCACTCAAAACATCGATTTGATGAGTCAGCCACCGTATAGCTTTGCCATGGCACCGAGTGGCACCTTTTTATTTCTGTACGTAAAAATAAACTGAAAGAACAATGTTTTTCGACAGCTGAAGAGACGATTGATGTGTTTAGGGCGTTTAGTTTGGATATGCGAGGTTTTACAATTAAGTAATGAGACTGATTTTATTGCCGCGCTTGTGGTAAACTTGTGACCTTGAAATTCCCTTTCTCTTTTTCCGGCATCCCTCCTCTCTCCACTGATATTTGTACCATCTTTCTAGCTTAGTTCGCCTGCTCCGTCAAGTTGAGTAGACGTGTGTTTGTAGTGCTCGTCACGAAAATAGAAAAACGAAATCAAGAGCAACGCGTCGCGATAAAATTTTGCGCCAGATTAGGCGAAACAGCTTCGGAAACGTACTCTAAAATTGTAAGAGTGTATGGTGATATTTCTCTACGACCCGGAAACCAAACGCCAAAGCTCACAATGGTTGTCTCCGCGCGCCCCCCGCCCGAAAAAAGCTCGCAAGTGGAAGGTGAAAACGATGATTATTGCCTTTTTTGGTAGCCGTGGAATCGTCCACAAAGAATTCGTTCCACCGGGGAAAACTGTGAATCAAGTCTACTATTGCCAAGTACTCGAAAGATTGCGAAAACGAGTCAACAGGGTGCGCCCAGACATCGCTTGTAAATGGATCCTTCATCACGATAACGCGCCGTGCCACACCGCCCTCAGCGTGTCCCAGTATTGGCCTCTAAAGGGATCGCCGTGTTGCAACAGCCGCCTTGTTCGCCCGACATGTCACTCTGTGAATTTTTTTTGTTTCCTAAAACAAAATTGGTGATCGAAGGAACCCACTTTGAGTCGATTACGGATATCCAGGCGGCCGTGACGAGGGTACTCGTGGACAACACGCTGGAATCGCTGTATAGCTGCCCTAGGGGACTACTTTGAAGAATAATTTTCAAATATACGGTTTTTAAGGAATCAGTCTCATTATCTAATTGTCATACCTCGTATGTAGTTCAATTAATGTGGCAAAAGTGCTTCGACAATTGGTTCAAAAGCATGCAAAAATGTAAAAATCTCAATGAAGTATACATTAAAAGCAATAAAACGATTTTTGGTGATTAAAATTTGGTTTTGTTCTATAATAAAGAAATTTAAAGAGCAGCCCTGACAATTCCAATTATTTTGATGTTAAATCTTATACAAAAACCATCATGCCTTATCATAGCCTTGGCCAAAGTATAAGGATAATGTGAAGTCTTTTTCAGATTTATCCATTATTGATGATTGACTGATTGTTTCTATAACCGGGAATAGTGTATCGTAACTGGAAATGACTTTGTAATATATATATATTTTACTTCATTTCTTTGGCATAATATTAATTTGCTTATAGAACAAATTTGAAATATTGAAGCTCCGATCAAGTAGAGAAAATACCTTTTTATTTGTCTCTTCCTTGTCTATCTTCGAATACAAGCTTTTTTACTTCAAAAGTAATTGATGTTTTTTAAAGACAAATCGCCTTTAAATAAGCTCCAATAAAAGTGGTGGAATTCGGAGCTGGGATTTAACAATCCAAAAAGCCAATGGACAATTTTCTTTACAGAGCTAGAAAGCATGCTAACTACACATACAAGGGGTACATATATTTTATTATACTGCTTTGTTTCTTAAATAGTTTTTTCTAATATTTCAAATAAAAATTTATTTTTTCTAAACATCAACGAAATGCAGCCCTTATGCAAGCAGTTTATGAAAACAACGAACAATAATATAACTCTGTTCCCTTTGTATTTATTATATTATATATATGTATATGTATAAAATGCCCTCTTACTATTTGACAGTAGTGTCTTCACTCACTTTCCTATTGTCTTCAGTTATCTTTATCGCATGACAGAATCACAACAAGATAGCGCGAGAGGGAGATAGAGACAAGTGTCAGACAAGTTTCTTACAAACTGCCAAGTTTATGGTACCGACTTTCTTGCGACAGGCGCAGCTACTTATTCAAGCGTGCAAGTCACTCACTCGCCACCTGAAATGGACTACCTCAGCTGCTGCCGTTGCCACCGGCGCTGCCGCTGCAATAGAGCACTGCCTCAAACAAAGCGCCCATTGTGTGCCACAATTGCCACTGACGCTGCACATATTCCCAAAATCACAATAAATTTTAAAGATAAAACCAACTTTATTATGCATTTTATGCCAAAAAAAAGAGAAGAACTCGGCTGCTGCACCAGCAAATGCGGCAAACCTAAGCAACGCACCGGAGAGCGAGTGAATATTTGCAGCTTGCATTCTGCTGCAGGATATGCCTCTAGTGTTTTCCCCCCTTATGAATGCGTGCGTGTGTGTATGTGTGTATGTGTGTTTGTGTTTGCTGGCATACCTGCACAGGATTATCTTATTTAGCTTCATCTCCCCAGGCTACTGGGATCAGCTACTTGCCGTTCCATGAAATCACATAAATATCGTATAACTGTATGTATGCAGTGCAGCTAACTGTATACTTGTGGTGCCGTTGCACGCTCCGCCGCTGCACTCACCTGTCGTTCGGTTGGTTTTTTGACCAGATTGCCTGTGGTTTTGACTATTTGTTCGCTGCTCTAAAGTGAGTGGCACTGACATTATTGTCCAGAGGTGATTGCGGTGTCCGGTTGCCAGACTCGTTTCAGCACCACTCGGTCGGCCACGATGATGCCACAGCAGCTATGTATGTGTGTGTGTATGTGTGTGTGGAGCCGTCGTTTCGTTTTATTGGCCGCCTGTCTTCGCTTTCAACTCATTTAATTTCATTCGTCGTTCGCTTTGCCTTTTAAATTTCCAACCAGGGAATTGAACTCGTGCTAAAGTGTTGCACGGATCTTTGCAATTCATTATTTTACAGTTTTTGTGTAACATTAAAAGTGACTTTTGTTGCAACATACTGCCAAGCCGTGCTGCTCCGTGTTATTTGAGTGCTCTAAGTCTTTTAAATACAAATGTATGTCCATGTGTGCTTGTATGTGTGTTTGTGTCCATGTGACTTCTCATTGGGAATTACAATAATCAACTAAATCAATATTTTATCAAACGGATTTTGTTGCGTGTTGCATAAATGCACGCGCGCTTGAATAATGTAGCATCTCGTGTGTCTGATTTAAAATTCTTCTTCGCCCATTGGGAATTGGAGTGGACGCAATGCGGAAGTCCCATTGGCGTTTGCCAGCATAGACGGAAGTGTATGAATAATTGAGCATAATAGACTTGGTAATGTGTGAGAGATTTTCGGGTTATTTGAACTCTGATCTATTGAGATCAAATGCTTATTTATGTATATAAGGGAAGACAGTTCTTTATGAGTGCTTAATAAAATTTAATTTTTCGATTCTTAATTGCATGGTTGTATTTGATAGAAAACAAAAAGCAGTCAAGACAGTAATTTCATAGCATTTCCAATGGTATGGTATTACAAGAAGCAAAATATATTAGTTATAAGTGGATATATATATATTTAATAGTACCATTTTCGAGATATCGATATGAAATTTTGCAAACGTCCTTTTCTTCCCAAGAAGCCATTCATTTCAAAACCAGTTATTGTAGACCAATATGAGATATAGCTGACATACAAATCAAGCGTTCAGACTCAGGTTAACAGTTTTTATTATTATTATATCTTTTATGGTTTAAGAAATACACCTTCGACCAACTCCGACTTCAGATTTTGAAAGATATGCATTGTGATAAAAAAGTACCCGGAAATTGAGAATGAAACGCAAATTATTTAATTATTCATCCATATTTGTTTTGTCGCCTTTAAAGTAATCCCCGCAAGATATAATACACTTATGTCAACGATTTTTCCAGTCCTCGAAATACTTTTCACAAGAACCTTTAAGAAGGACATTCTTCTTGAGCGAATTTTGATAACGGGTCCCATTTCGATGATTGTTGACTTGCTTGTATGTTAAACTCATAAACCCATGTCTCATCGGACATTATATGCTCTCCATGAATGTGGGATCGGAACTGACACGATCAAGCATGTCCAAAGAGATATGTTTACGTTACCTTTTTTGAAAAAAATTCTGCTTTATGGGGACGAATCGAGCACGTTTCATACCCAAAATATTCACCAAAATTTTTTGAACGTGCTCGCGAGAGATGTCGAGCTCACTTGTCACTTGCCTAACACTTTTATGATGATTTTCAGGCACCATATACTTCACTTTTTCAATATTCTCATCAATTGAAGGTCGTCTATAACGAGTAATGTCTTCAACGATCTCTCTCCTGTTTTTGAAAGCTTTGTACCACTCGTGGGCTTGTGTTTTTGATAAATTTTCATCACTGTAAGCCTTTTCCAACATTCGCAATGATTCCGTACACGAAATTGGGGTAGAAATACAAAATTTGAGACAAATTCTTTGTTCGATATTTTTTCCACAGTAAAAATCGAAACACACTACTGAGATGTACCCACTTACGTATCTGCTTTAAAAAAACTGGTTAACAGATTGCGTTCATATTTGGTATAGTAACGGGTAGGCCATCTAACGTTTTAAATTTGAATTATCTATATTTTGACATTAGAAACGTCAAATACCATTCAGAAAGTGGCAGGTATCGGTAAAAAGTCTAAAATTTACGAAATATTATACTATATTTATTCACTATTCTAAAGTTCGCAGATTGAGCAGAAGATCGTTTGACCGAGGATAGTCAATTTTACCGAAAAATGATCTTTTCGGACGAGGCTCATTTCCACCTCGATGGTTACGTTAACAAGCAGAATTGTCGCATTTGGGTCACAGAAAACCCGCACGTAATCGTCGAGAAGCCAATGCACTCAGCACAAATCACTGTATGGTGCGGATTTTGGTCTGGTGGAATTATCGGCCCATTTTTCTTCGAAAATGAAGAAGGGACCGCCGTAACCATCAATGGTGAGCGATATCGTCCGAATTTTTCTTCAAGCAAATTGAAGAGGAAGACTTGGACAACATTTGGTTCCAATCTTTTACACCCTATCTTCGAAATTAAAAATTTTATATAGCCCACCCTGTATTTAAGGACAGTTCTACCTGTCCAAATACCTTTTTTTGAAATATCATTTACCTGGGGAATTTAATAACAATTTCCGGGTGCTTTTTTGTCCCAATATATTTCAATTTGTCAATTACCTTTTTATCGCTCGCTTCCCTGCGACCATTCTGTTGAGCTCTGAACCCGTAAAAGTCTCTAGAGTTGCTATTCGGATATGAACAATTTTTCCATCGATCGCATGAACCAAACGATTATTTTGGTAATAAATTTCGAAGATTTCCAAACGTTGTACCCGAGTAAGTCTATTTATTAAGAAAATGAGTATAAATTAAGTAACAGATTTTAAAAATTAGCAACTCCGTGAACGGCATTGATTAATTGAAAACCATAAGTCTAAAAATCACCCAACAAATTATAGAGAATTATTATATTGTATGAACTTTTCTTCGTCTTCGTTCGTAGAAAGTTCTTCGAGACGTCCTCTATGAAATTCTCTTTTTACAAATTTAAACAAAAAAACATATATTGGGCTTTGGGATTTATATGAATGCTTTCGAAGGCTAGATCTTATTACAATTCATTGGAATCTAGCGTGAGGCAATAGAAACTTTTAGCTTGTCCATTATTGCTATTATAAAAAGATTGAAATAAAATTACAAAAAATCTCCTCTACTGACTTATTATACACTAAAAGCAAACCTTAAGGAAAGACGGAAAAAGTTTCTGATTTATTACTTACTTATTTCCTTCTCTTTATTTTGGCTTTTTGTTCTCATCAGATTATTACTATTTTATGAAAAGCTGACACAGTATCTTGGTATAAAGAAAACTTATATGGGCTCCATAAAAATACGTATATTCCTCTCTGTTCTTTGTTATAAAAGTATTTTTATATATAAATTAAAATCAATTTATAATTATTTCTTAACATTTCTAATGAAGTTTTCTCTTCCATATATTTCCAGGTAAGCAAACTTTTGGCTGGTCAGCAATTATTCTTTCGAGGTAATGATTATATCAATGTTACATGCCTGATAGAGGATTGTTAAAAAGAAAAGTGTATTTGATATTTTATAACTTTTTTCAAATCAGAACAATTTCCAAACCAATTGCTCTTAGGTTAGCTAATATATTAGCTTATAGTTACTATAGCTAAGACGCTTTCCTAATTTTTTTACGGGGCGTCGTTGTTCGTTGGTTGTCATCGAAGCAATCCAACGGTTCGCCACGGCTGTTTCGACGCATTCGAATCATAAAGAGAGGGGAATTACATGAATAGTATATTGTAGGCTAGCTAAGGAAAGGTGTGGAACAATTTTCGATCACTTTTCTATTCTAGATCAAATATTATCACCTCGTTTTCTTTAGATATATTTAATACATTACTAACCGATACGTAAAGGTTAAAATTAATCACAGCGAAGGGAATCGAATTTAATATTATATTTCTGATGGTTATCTTACTATTAGTGTAGAATTGAACAATATCGGTACATGAGAGATTGGCATGGTTATTAACGGACTCTACAAGAGAGTAAGCGAAAAGCGAATATCCTTAAATAAATTTATTCGCTGTTAGATTTTTATATCCCGAATAGGGTATGCTTGTTGTAGGCCAACTTTCGATCAGTAAAAAAACTGAGTTTTCGACATGTTTTACGTCCCAGAAGTTGAGAGTGGAAGAAGACCGTATCCTTGTCGTCATGATTTCGATCCTTGTGATTATTTAAAAAATAAAAAAAAATGGATTCTTGATAAGTAAAAATGCCGTTGTCGCAAGAACCAAAAGCAATGAAAAAAAAAAATTATTACAAAAAAAATTATTTTTATAAAGGCGGCTAATTATGATCGATTTTTCTCAATTTTTTTTTTGCGCTTTTGGTTTTTTAAATATTGGAAATTGAAACTTTTTGGGCATTGGACAATAGTGTGGGATCGTAATAGTAATTAGACTAAATTAAAATATATCGACTGGTATAAAGAATTTAAAATTTTAAGTTAAGACAAAAGTGGTGAAGTTTCTCCGGTACAAGAAAGGCTATAACTTCGATGATGAAAGGAATTGAAAGAAAAAACATTTTTTTAATATCTAAACAAAAGAAATAGTAAAAAACTTGTATAAAATTTCTCGATTAGAACATTCCTCCATCGTTGTGGCTTAAGTTTGTTCGCTCATATTGCAATCTATACCAGCGCCCTTCCAAGACAAGACACTGCCATAATAACTATACACTTGTAGTTGGTTCGTTATGTTAACAAAAGCTAAATTAAAAATCTTTTTATGTTGCAACAAAAACAGCGCGAAACAACTTCCAATCAATTTGCAACAACAATACGGTACAACGCGCATCGGCCATCTATCAATCATGTCCGCACCCAATCAGTCAGCGAATCTGGCATTGAGTCAGTCCATGCAGCCGACGAGGCACGTAGTCCGTCAAATAAACGCGAATCGTCACGTTAGAAATGTCCCTGCCACAGGGGCCGTGACGCTGTGACATGCAAAGTGTTGCACTGTTTGTTGCCGCATCAATCGTGCAACATGGACAAACGCACACGTCCGTCCAGTTGGCCAACAGCTAACTGTTTGTTTCGGTGTCCGAGCAATCAACGCGGATTTTTAGCTTCAATTTTAGTTTTGGAATTTTTTCAATTTGTACTTTCACTGGCTTTTGTTGTTTATTGCATAAATTTACATGCAGCTGCAACGTGCAACACGACAAACAGCATACCTGGGCCAACACACACGATTGACACGACATTGCTTTGGCAATAAAATATCACAATAAGCAATAAAGAAAAAACAACACTCTTACACACACATAAATAAAATAATAAAGTCAAAGGACAAAATATTGCAACAAAAACAAGAAAAAAAGAGGAGTGCAAAGCAAATGGTGCGCAGTGCCGTGGCAAGTGCGGCTTACACATGCAAATTCAATTTGTGTGCGCATGGATCGGCAAACGAATAAGTGTATGTGTGTGTTTCGGTGGTGTATGACAAACACACATACAAATACATGTATATTTATTGAGTGTAGTTGCAGTTATTGAAAAATCCTCAAATAAAAATTTTCTATGCAGTTCGCGTGTTTGAGCATTGAGTTTTTTTATTAATTGCACTGAAGCAGAAAAAAAGGTCAGGTAACACTGCCAGTTTAGTTGAATTAATGAAAAACACTTGTAAATACAAAATGTTACCCAGACCCGTGGGAATAATTTCATAATTACGCACAAATGAGTTCAAACATCTGATGGCTTTGCTGTTTCTTAATCATAATTGAGTTTGGCAAACCAAAATAGCCGAGAGAAATTGATCTTTGACGGGTCATAAAAATGCAAATGTTAAGTTTTATTATTCTTAGCGATCGTTACGACAACATAATTCAAGAATCTTTTAAAAATGAGTTATAAGTCTTATATGAGGTTGTCAAATATCTCCCTTCCGCCCTTTTGTCTTTTGAATTTCGCGGCTATGTATAAAGCGCTACACAGCTCGTATCTAGCAATACTATACACCTTTGAAACGTCTTGACATAACCTACAAAACGACGCTATGCATAATTAGTTTGGATATTGCGTTCAATTGTTATAGATTGTAAACATGGAGTTCACTAACGCCGAAATTCGCGCTATTTTAAAGTTCTCCTTCTTTAAAGGCAAATCCGCTAGAGAAAGGATGCTACTCTATCACTTCGAACTGCGGCCGAATGGTTTCGACGATTCAGAGCGGGCGAAAACGACACCATGGATAAGCCACTCGGCGGAAGACCTGTGACGATGAATACCGCTCAAATCATAGAAAACATCATGTTAGGCCGGCATGTGGCATCTCGTGACATCGCCAAAAAGATTAGAGTTAGTCACCAAACCATTTTAAACCATCTGCAGAAGGCTGGATACACAAAAAACTTGATGTTCGGGCTGCCATATGCTGCTGAAACGGAATGAACTCGACCCATTTTTGAAGCGAATCGTCACTGGCGACGAAAAATGGATCACATACGACAATATCAAGCGAAAACGGTCATGGTCGAAGGCCGGTGAATCGTCCCAAACAGTGGCTAAGCCGAGATTGACGGCCAGGAAGGTTTTGCTCTGTGTTTGGTGGGATTAGAAGGGAATCATCCACTATGAGCTGCTTCCATATGGCCAGACGCTTAATTCTACCATCTACTGCGAACAACTGGACCGCTTGAAGCTGGCGATAGACTAGAAACGTCCAGAATTGGCCAACAGGAAGGGTGTAGTGTTCCACCAAGACAACGCCAGACCACAGACTTCGATCATGCCTGGTTAGAAACTGCAGGAGCTCGGATTTCACCATATAGCCATATTCACCATATAGCTCGGACAAAGCGCCAAGTGATTACCACCTGTTCCTGTCCATGGCTCTTGTTCTTGTTGGTGTAAATTTGAGCTCAAAAGAAGCTTGTGAAAAGTGGCTGTTCCAGTTCTTCGCAAATAAGGAGGGTGGCTTTTACGAGGGGAGTATTCTGAAGTTGCCGTCAAAATGGAAATAGATTATCGAACAAAATGGCGCATATTTGAACTAAATCCGTTAACTGTAACACTTTTTATAAAGCATTGAATAAAGAGCAAAAAGACGGTAGGGAGAATCTGAAAACTTAATATCATCTAAATATACGATTGAACAAGTAAACTCTTAAACAAAATGCTGGTTTGTTAGAATATATTATTGAAGCTTTCTCCGAAAACTTACTCCGGTCGGTGAGTAAAAGTTATATTCTTGCTATGCTTTGGTCAAGTTCATCGCAGTAAAGCGGCTGTAGCTTCTAATCAAATTTGCCTCAACCTGGTTCACTCAAATAGAAGCTCGCAAATCTAAACGAAAATTTTTATATAACTTTTTTTAAAATGCGTGTTCGGTTAAAGTTTTATTATAATACGAATGGTTTCTCGGGGGAATTTAAGAAAAAAAAAATAACATCGAGTTTGCTTAAGTGTTTGCAACTCAGCTACGGAATCGTTGAAAACGGTACGGAAATAAGGTGGGCAGTCCACTTTATCGCGATCATAAATGTTGAGTGGCCCAAAGCATTCAATGGAGGTCATGAAAACAACGCCAACCTTCCCCATGCGAGTCGTCCATCAACTTCTGTTGCGCTAATGACGATAACATCGGATAAATTGAATAAAGTAGCTAGAGTGGCTATCTAACGATATACCTAAGCCTTTGAGAAGCTCATTGCGATACTATCGGAACTAAAATCCCCTCATTCTAATGGCACCTCTTAGAACCACCCTGGACTTCTGTTGAATTTTATCATCACGAAAAATGTCATCTGTGCAACCTACTAAATATGGTCAAGAAACCTTCGACAAATAGTTGCATTCCTCTTATTCCTGCTGAAAGCTTCTATAATAGTTGTTATATGGCGTTCTTAGTCTACTAACATGTCTGCCTATTGGACAGTTACCTGTTAGTCCTCCTATTAGAGTTCTCGTATCATTCCTTTTAAATTTTAATAGACGACATGTGCAGCCCACATTCCATCAAGTTAGGGATTTATTCCGCCAGAACTTAGCTATGTTTATAACATATTTTTCAATTAAATATCTACAAGTAGCAGAAGGCATATATGTAAATTCTATCCTTTCTGGAGTCTAATTGTAGTGCGGTGGCTGTGCTGGCTAGTCAAGTTGAAGAAACAGTACTTGAAAATCGCCGTATTGGTAGCAGATATAAAGCAAAGCATCTCAACATTTATTATAGATCTTATAGAATTATTTTGGATATGTTTTGAGTATAAAGCGTGTCGTTTCAAAATGCTTAATTTTTTTAGCGTAGGCTTTGCAAAATAGATGCTTGACAACGTATCGAACGTGGCTTTATAAACTTCATCTTAGCTTTAAGCCCTGGCAGCTAGTTCTTCTTATTCTGTAATTCTGTAATAGTATTATTATTTTTCATTTAATAAATAAATAAATAAAACTTGATCTTGAGATCTTGTCTAAGAACGTTGCGAATGGTGCTCCAAAAATGAGCCAAAACCAAAAAAACCAAAATTCGCTGACGGCACAAGACAACGACAGTCAACGCTGTTGAGGTTGATAACAAAATCTGCTTAAAATGCTAGAAAATATTGGTTATTTTGACAGGCTCTGTCAAGTCAGATTTTCAAAAAAGTACGGACCTACAATGGCCTCAGCATATCAACCACACAAGTAAGTAAATTTTGCCTGATGCTATTGAGCAAGGAGAGAATCGTCAATATTGATAAAAATTTCTTGTTAATTTATCAAAGTATACTTGAGGAAACACATGTGTTGATTTCAACAGCTGGTTTAACAGCTGTCTCTCAATGAAATTTTATATCCATAGACAACACTTAGTATGTCAGCAAAAGAGTAAAGGTCTCCTGCTTTGCTGAGTAGAATGTGAAGCGAGACAGTAGTCGGAAGAGTAAAATCTGAAGATATGGCAAATGCCACTATACGATCTTTCTTTTTCTTTTTTTCTTTCTTTTTTTTTAGATCTTTCTCATAATCATATATCCAATTCTCATAATCATATACCGCGATTTAAGCGATGCGGACGGTCGGTCGATAAAATTGTATGTGTTAATTGCACGCTTTATAAAAAATTTAAATCGACATTCAAATTTTGGCGTCAAGTAGTTTAACTGACTTCAAAGTGATGAGCAACTAAATAGAATTCCCTGTATTCCGCACAACAATTATATCGGCAGGTATATTACAAAAGTTTTTTTTTACTTACTTATTTTTTGCAAAACTAAATCAAATCTTTAAGGTTCTCTCCATCGCTTTTAACTGTTAAATGTTTGAAGGTGGGAGCAAATAAAAATGATACGAACCATAAAAGTGGTGAACTCCCCTCTATCTGGAGATGTGAGTAATAAAACATTTTGATTTTGCTTTGACCCTTTCATTGCTTTCCTCTCAAGCTGGGCTAATGCTTTAGCTAAGATTATTTTTGGGTGTGCGTATATGTCTTCATGCAACACACTACATGCAACACATACGTTCTATTTACTACTACCGTTGGTGCAATAAAAATCCGTACATTTCACTTTCGAAAGCTTATTAAAATAAAACTTCGAATACGCAATTAGGTTTAAGCAAACGCGATCCCTCACTTGCCACAACTTTTCCTCAGCTCTACTGCGCTCTCGTTCTAACGCGCTCTTGCCCGTTAAATACTTGAGCGAACACGCACAAACTAAATCTATTCCAACTTGCTCGCAATAAAATGTGTGTTCTTTTGGCTGTTGGTTGTAAAAATCGCTTTAAGTGTGCAACAAAATCTCTTTCGCTCTCTCCCTTTCCCTCCTTTTCAAAGTGCTGGTAAATACATAGTGTTGCAAAAGTTTATTGCAGCTTGGTCAATTTGTTCTTCGAGGAAGTAATATAAACATTCAGCACTTGAGAATTTAGTACTAGAAAATTTTGTTAAATTTTTTTTTACTATTTTTAATATTATTCCTCTCTTTTCCCTCTTTTTCAAAACGCTATTGTTTTTGCAATTCTTATTTGCTGATATTTTATGATTGTATTACATACTTTGCTTTCTAGAAGCCTCTACAGTGTCACACCTCCATGACAACTCAGTCTCTCTGACTTCCCTGGATACTACGCTCTCACTCACCTACAAAAATATACTCACATACTTACAAACTTACATACTATACTAGACTTACTTACAAATAATGGTGTATTGCAAGTATTGCAATTGTTATGGCCGCTGGGGGATCTTTGGCCAACGCATTATTCAACTTTTCTCATTGCAGAAACAGCATTTACTGTTATGCAACGAATTTTGTATATGTATTTGTTGTTCCTTTACAATTGCAGAAACAATAGCTGCATTGCGAGGGCGATAGAAATATGAAATCTTACAATGCAGTTCGGAAAAATATTTCCATTTTAAAGCTTAAAAATACTTCTACACTCTCTCTCCCTTTCTCTCTTCCACACTTTTATTGATAAAGTTTGAAGTGGAATTTCATATCTGCTGCCACAGCGCAAAGCAAACTGGTGAAATGATATTGAAGTAGTACTTTCCGTGTGTATTTGCACATTTATCACGTTGAAAATTGTAAAGCAAGTGCATTTCTAGAGAATTCTGAGTGAATAAAGTGTTATTAAGGCTTCGATGCCTAAGGGTCGAGCACAAATGGAAACACTTGTATATTTTAGAAATTTTGTTATTAAAATTATTTTAACTAATTACACTAGGTTAAAGACATTTTGCGACTGTGAGGTTAGAGGTTCTCATACGCGGTTGTTTTGATCCTTTCATTCTTTCATACGTGGTGGGTCCCAAGCCCAGCGCACAACTTTGGGCAGGGATGATTTGTCTCCTGACTTTAGCTCGCCTTTAAACGGATGTTTTTCGGCTACCCAGAGAATACTTGGTCCAAGATCGGAGGCTTGAGCCATATGTAAAAGGATCGATTCTGGCCACTCCCAAGTGAGTGACGCTCATAGAACTATCCTTATTTGTATGAACATCTAAACATGGCTCTTTCTTCCTGTGATAGTAAGGATAGGATTTTTTGTGTTGCAATCAAGGGATGTTGGGGTCAAACCACACCCATTTACTAAAATGACGAAACTAGTTGTACGTGATGGCTAATCGTAATCAGGGCAGCTCAAATACCTAACAGACTTCTTAGCGCATCAATCGCAAATTTTCATTTAGATTTATTAAGTAGTGTTATTATTTGATTGCCAGACCAGAAATCTGATAATTCTTGGCAAAAATAACCTAGTAGTAATTAAAGGTTATCATTGTAAACTTTTTACCAAGATTCCACCTAAATGTGTGGTTTTATGGATTTTCTCTGATAAAAAATAGCCTTCTTTCAACAATTTTTTCTCATATAAAAATTTAAATATTTTGTATGAAGTTTTTATTGTCACAAACACTATTAATAAAGAAATTGGAAAATTTTTGGAAAATAATATTTTAAATACTTTAGCCTTACAGACGCCATTTCCGGTGTCCCCTCGGAAAAAAGATGCGCCCGCGTTGGAAGGATAACTCCTTACAGGATCATCTAAAGTGAAAAATACGTGTTTTAGCTAAAATCTTAACTTAGAATTTGGACGAAGGAAAAAAACCTGAAAATTGGAGTTTTGGCAGAAATTTTACAAAAAAATGAAAGTTTCGCCACATTTTTTTTTTCAAAAAGTTGTAATCGAAAAAAATCCTTCACCCAAGTATTTAAGGATTGTATTTCAAAGACCTGTGTAAAATTTCATGAAGATCGGCTGGGTAGTTTACGAGAAATCTTGCCACTCTACTTCAAAACCCACGGTTTCGAGAAAAACGCGTTTAAAGACGGCGCACTTAGCCTAGCTAGCCTCGAGCGCACAAGTTCTCAAGACTGTTTCTCCGAAATAATTACTCGGATTAACTTGAAAATTTCTGACAGTATTCTAAAAGTGTTGTAGAATTTAATAAGAGAATAAAAATCGATTTTTTTTTTTTTAAATTGGAAAAGTTGTTTTGACGGAAGGCACAGAGGATCATTAGAAGAGGAAGAAAATTATATTTTCATTTGTCCACCTTTCAGCAGCCTGAACGCAGATATCTTCCACGGCTCTCAATGCTACACTTTGGGCTTGGAAGCCGGAGAACGTCATGAGTGTTCAAAATAGGTTGGAGATGAGGCACTGGCAGCATTACGCCAGGAACATTGTTCCCAAGCACAACAAGAGCTAGCAGCGTCTCTGAGAGTTACTCAAGCAGCAATTAGAAAACGTTAAGAAGCCGCCGGATACATTCACAAGCAAGGAAATCAGATTACATATAAATGAAGACAAGAGACGTTGAAAGACTAATTTGAATGCCAGAAATGCTGCCGGAAGTCTATAAAACGAAATCGCTTTTGCACCAGACTGGAACTGGTGAAGAAAAATGTGTTAATTAGGACTACCCTGAAAGCAAAATAATCATACTTAAAACTTAGCCAAGCAGCAAAATCAATGACAAACTAGAATATACCGGAATATAATGCTTTTTATTTGGTCGGATCAGAAGAGCGTGCTGTATTATGAGCTTTCGATATGGTGTAAAATCATAAATGTGAAACACTCCCGACAACAACTCAGTAAATTAAAGCGAGTTGTTGCCAAAAACGCTTGAAATTAGCGACTGTACATAATAACAATGCAGCATTTTTTCATATAGCGAGACCGGTTAAGAGCTATTTGGCTTGGATCTCACCCGTATTGCATCCCAAATCATACCCCTTTAGACCACCTTTTTCCCGTCAAAGCACAACGCCCTCAATGAAATACAAAATGGGAGGTTGGAGGTACTTTTCAAGTTTGTTACGACAGCGAAAACAACAATTTCATGAATTTTTTACAAATCTATACGTCTTCAGAATAAGCTTTTGAGTTAATACAAGCAAACCAATCTAGTTAAATTTTCCACATACTTTTGGAAGTTTCGGTTGGGATGGCCTTCACTGTGTAAAGTGAGTTTAGTTTTTTGTTTGTTTCGGCTAATTTTTAGAGCGTCCTTCTCTAAATTGTTTTAAGGTCATATTCATACAACCTCGTCTCGGCAACAGCAATGATGCGATTGATGAATGTAGGGTCTTCAGCCACGTTGTCAAGCATCCCTTTTGTGTTCTCTTCTAGACTTCGCTCTTGGAAAAGGTGTATGTATTGTGATACTAGGGTAGCATTTGTGCGCTTTCCTTACAAGGGTTTTATGCTTCAGTTAGTTACCGATATAAAACCTTAGACCGAATCAGCTGATAGGACTTATCTTATAAAAGCGCAATGTAAATGAATACTCACCACCACTTCTAAATTCCTTGTACGTGGATATCCGCGAAAATTGGATTTTTTGTGAATAAACAAGTCAGCTGATTGCTTTTACAACTCAGTGTTGCCAGTCTCGATATTTTGCTGTAATTAAAAAATAAACTTGAACATAAGTATTTCCAGCATTATTAAGCTAACTCAGAATCACAGTCGAATATAATTATTTATAAATAATGGAAGCATAGCTCAGAGGTGACTAAAAGGGAAGAACGGATGCCTATGTTGTCCTTATGGCCAAATTTCGCTTGATACGGGCGATAAGTACGGAAAAGCGAGGGTCGGTCACTAACTGCAGCATTCCTCTTCATCAGAAGGACCTTTATTGTCTTCTACGGACACCTTGGCATCTTCTCCGTCAATTTTAATCTACAGAGTGCAAATAAATTCCAGCTGAAAGTGCTAAGCACTATATATAGCTCAAAATTTTGATTGATTAGCTTGCTCTAAGCATAGCGTACTGTATGAAGGACTAAGGCACACCGTTTGGCTTCAGGCCAGAAAAATCAACAACTGACCAGATATTTGCTATGCATTAGTCTTGGAAAAGTCCGACTAAAAGTGGATCGATACACACCACCTTTTCCATGCAAAACTAATATTACACAGCTGTATCTTGAGCAATAGCAAAAGCTTAATCAGAATTGGGAAGGTCCTCTCTGATCCGTTTGATACCAAAAAAGGTTTCAAACAAGGCGACTTCCTATGTTGCGTCTTTTTCAATCTAAGAAAGGTTCTGTGGAATATTTTTGGTCTTTTGCGCATTGACAACGGTGATTACCGCAATTAGTAAATAACTTTTAAAACATTTTTTTAAGTCTTTCGCCTAGGCTTGATGAATAACTAATACTTAAATATCGTAATAAATAATAATGGCACTCTCTACAAAAAAATGTAGACCGTATCAGGTGTCTTTTACGCTCTCCTGGCATTCCAGTGTCTCCATAAAAACACCACATAAATTATGTCGTTGTTTGTTCGACATTTATTGCGATTAATTACCCGCGACAAAGGATTAAAGTGATCCCACAGCAACACACAGCACACGGTGGTTAGAGCGAGCGGCAAGAAGCGAGAGAAAATGGCGGCAATAAAACGCTAAGAGCAAGTTCGTCAAAATAGTGCACGGAAAAAAATAGAAAACATGACATAGCGGGTCACAAAGTTTGCGGCAAAAAGTATTAAAAAAAATGTAACAACAACAAATAAAGTCATATACTCAATATTGTTGTTTTAGTTGCTGAGCGCTAGTTGACATTCTAACCGATGTGTGCGTGTGTTTGTGTGGCCTTAACTCTTGGTGGCTGCGGCTAACACCTAGTCAATGATGGACACCTGCAATAACCGAGCGCTCACAAAAGCCAGCCACCGAGCGCGCACACATACACACACACTCCTCCCTGCAATGTGTGACGTGCAACTTTGTTCCATTTTTTTTTTTTATTTTCCCAGCGCGCTTGCAGCCTCAGCACCGTTTACCACACGGTGACATTTATGCGCGTGTTATTTTTTGCTGTTGCAACGATTTTTTGTTGCTGTTGTGATTTTTGTTGTTGTTGCGCTTTTTTGTTGTTGTTGCGATTTTTTGTTGTTGCTGTCGGTATTTTTTGCTTGGCTTTGCGCCTTTATTGCACTTTCAGTTTGGCGGTCAACCGCCTGTCTTGTGGCGCGCTTCGCTTTAATATTTGAAGCAGTGCACCTTTGGCGCGCATATTTTCGTTGTCATTGGCACGCTTTGTTGCTTTATTGTACAAAGCATTTATGTGATTATTGGCAGCAGCGCGCAGCGGGCGCTTATGCTTTATTTTAAAATTCTTGCGCGCGGGCTTCATTTCGCGCTTGAGCTTTCAAGAATTTCAACAGAGTCGGTATTTTTTCACTACGTGCTAACGGTGTTTTTTTTTTTTTTTGAGTGCTTGGTTTTGTGTTTGTGTATTTGAGTAAATGGCTGCATAGCCCCGTTTGTGGCGCTTACGCCAAGTAATGTAGCACATCCCTTTGCTTTGTTATTAACGGCGCGTTCCACTGCCGCGCTGCACGCTCCCATCTATAAGCGCGCTTTTTACACTTTTCCGATTATATTAACTTTTGGCGCGCTGCAACAATGCTACACTACGCTGTGGGTGTTTATACGCGCTGTTTGTTGTGGTTGCGCGTCGATGCTTGATTTTGGTTCATTGGTGAAATTCTGCTATGAAACCTACGTTTCAGCAACACTTGGTACGCTCAGGTGTGTGACGCTTAAATGCTTACGCGGTTTGCGGATGCTGCGCCGTGCGGTGATTGGCAGGCGACCTGGTTCGCGTAGCAAAGGTGGCGCCAACACGGTGTGCCGCGCTGCTGCCTCAAGTAATTTCCTCAAGGACTGATGGCGTTTGCGTCAGAGCGCGCATACGTCGAACAACGTGCAGTAAGCGATTTACTAGTCGTCATTGAAACGCTGTGTGGTCAACGGCGGCGCGGAGGGACCCAATGTGAAGGTGCGCGCGCGGTATCACGACAGTAAGATAGCAAAATAGTACTTTGGCGCTTTCACATTTTGTGGTCGCGTGACCTCCAGTTGCTGGAACGTGCGGTCGCGCGTTATATTTCGTACAAGTTAAGAGTTGTAAGTGCGTTTCGCAATTTCTGCTTCACTGACTTCACAGCAAACTGTGTACAGGAAACATTAATAGCAGTGACATAAACAAAAACAAAAAGCCGTGCAAGCGCGCAAAGCGAGGGCGGGTGCACCGCGCTGACACAAGTGGAGTAAAGTGAAAACTATTAAGAAGAACAAACAAAGTTGCAACCCAAACAAATAACAAAACTATTCAAGTTGCATCACGCCAACGCGCCAAACACACACACACATATACTCACATAGTTTAAGCAATGCTTAAATGCTCGCACACAAACGCAATTAAAACTCACTCTCACACTCAGCAGGACACGATTCGAGCACTTTTGCTGAAACCAAAGCACGAGCGAACGACGAAGGCGTGGATGTGACAACGCGCGGAAGTTTTGGAAATATACTCGTATCAATATATCTATACACAAAAATATACATACATGTATATATCAATATATCATATTGGCATATTTTTCTGTGTAACGGGTGTTCTGAATTGCCAAAAAGCTGTATTTAATATCAAGTAATGATGTGGTAACGACAATTTGTGATTCGTATTATTCTCGCTGTAAATATTACAAATATTTCCCGAAGCCAGCCAAAAATGCTTATGACTTAATGATATATCAATTTCTATGATAAAGTCATCTTCTTATAGTATATCTGCTATCTGTTATTGACTGGGCCATTTCGTGAGATAACACATTCACTAAACTTGGTTTTCAATCAATCGATTGTGACATTCGCTGTGTGACTTGTGGCGCCGTCCAGTTGGAACCACATATTGTCCAAGTCTATATCATCCAGTTCGGACCAAAATATTCGGTTATTATTGAGCGTTTTGTAGCGATACCCATTCACCGTAACGTGCCGGTCTTGATCATCACGGAAGAAGTGCGGCCCTGATGCAGCCGGTCCATAAACTGCAGCAAACCGTAGTTTTTTTCTGGATGCAATGGTTACTCATGCAGTACATGACCAATAACGCATATTTTGCTTTTTGACAAAGCCGTTCAGCCAGAAATGAGCCTCAACGTTGAAGATAATTCTCAAGTTGTTGCTCAGCCCAATTCGCGAACATACAGTTACGACGCTTCTGGAGGTCAAGCAGCTTCAGTTCTAGCGTCAATTTGTGTTTGTAAAGTTGTAGGCCAAGATATTTTAGCAAAATTCGCCACAACTACATCACAGAGATGCCCAATGCTTGAGAATGACGTGTGAGAGAGTGATTTGGCTCCTCCTGAATTGACGCGCCAAAGGCCGTAATATTCTCGAAACTATGGACACTTCTTTGCCTCACTGGCACGGGAACATTTTGTGCTGTGCCTGTGGATTTAAAATTTTCCACTAGACGCTCCTCGACTCCTGACCAGACAGGTGACCCGATTTCGGTAGTAAATTTTAATAATTTCATTTCCATGATGAAGTGGCAAACCTTACTGAAGAGATATGTCAAAAGAGCGGGAAAAATAAAGCGTCGTTTGCTCTCACTATAGGTTTACTTTTGTAGCTTCCAATTGAATGCTATAATGAAATTTGCTAAAAAGACTAAATATTAATATTTAAAATATTTTTCACAAGGTATTTTAGGATTTCTTGAATTTTGGAATTATGTTTAGATTTTTTAAAAGTAGTCATGTACTATATATGCCGTCATGATTGAATAATATATCGAAGAAATTTTTTTTTCGCCGAAAATTTAGCTCTTTTGTACCATATATTTAATTTAAAATTTAAGGAAGGCACATCAATTAATATTCTATAGTATTCATATTATATATAATCATATAAGTTTTCACACTTAATATTTATTTATTTGTTTTAATATGACTCGTTAACAAAATATTACTATACGTACCATAACAATATGTGGCGCTCATATCACTCCTATTTTCATTATATGATATAAAACACTTGGATCAAACTGCTCTCGATACTTATGTATATATATACTAGGTGGAGGTGAAGCTAAGATTACTACCAAAACATTATAATCATCTTCGAAATAATGGGTTATCAAAAAAGTCTTGCCGTATTTTTATTGAATTAATTTGTGTGGCACCCATACATTGAGCTTCGCACTGACTCCAAGCGGTTTGATGACTACTATGCCGGTCTCTTTCGACTAATTCAGCGATTTTATCGCAATTTTCGACATTCCTTCCGGAAACGTTGAAACCATCGTTGTGCGGTGGAAATGGAAACTGTATCGGGTCCATAAACTGCACAAATTTTATTGGCGGTTTGAGATGCATTTTTGCCTTTTTCGTAGTAGTACTGTAAAATATGCCGTATTTTCTCTTTATTTTGCTCCATGTTTGCGACGCTATAACTCACGAACGACTTAAGAGAAACGACAATCAATCAAACACGTGTTAGCGTGAAATGAGCTTTCTAAAAAGGTATAGCATGACCCGATGCGACGAATAAAACTAGAACTACGCGCTTTCAGCGCCAACTAGCGAAAATACCGCAAGACTTTTTTGACAACCTAATATTATTTTATAACAAATATTTATCGCTCAGTTGGATTTCAGACCAATGACAAGTTGAAATTATGTCAAAGTCAATGACGTGGAATTGACGGCAGTACAACTTTAACAGCTCTTCGTTTCATTGACATAACAAGAAACTGTCAAAATCCGCTGAACTGACATTTCACACTATTAAGAGCATCAATAACAAATTAAATTATTTTCGTAGGTTATCTATGTAGTTGTAGAAGTCCTAACAAAGTTTGTCATAAAAACAAAGAGATAGTCATTCGTTAATTGTCTCCTCTCGTCATTAATTTTGATGAATTAGAAACTGCTTGGATAATAAAGAAAAATGCACCTTTTTATTGAAGATAACTATTAAAGGTGCCATGGCACTACCTCAAAGCTTTTGAAGTCCACGAATATGTAGATTCAATTGTGTATATTTGCCTTAAATTTTGAAATACTCATAAACTTGACAATATAATGTCATAAATATGACATACTGACAACGTATAGCCAAACGCTTATCGATTTTATAAAATATATCCCATAGAATATAATTGCTGGCGTTTTGTGGAATTTCATTATCTACTACTGGAGAATACATGTAATAAAAATAAGGAAGATACAAGAGTGTACAGCTGGCCTCAGCAACTGCTTCGCTAGTTTTGCTTTTTCTAAACAGAATATAGAAGCAAAGTATATGGGTCCGGTTCCGAATAAGGACAATATGAAATATATCCCATCACCAGTCATCGCACCCACCTGAGTCGCACCACTTGAGTCGTACTGTAGTCATAATCAGCATTCACACCGATTTACATAAAATCACTCTTGCCAATAGGTGCTACTTCAGAAAGAGTAAGAAATTTAGAAGTAAAGTCCTCTTTCGACGAAAAAAAAAACCAAACGCTATAAGTCACACATCATCCGAGATATACGGTGGCATTGACATAATTCGGCGAATTAAGAGACAGCGGCAACGTTGGCTAACTCATTTTGCCCGAATGAATGGGAACATCAAGCTTTTATAAGTATTCCACCGGGGAAGCAAAGGAATTGATCCATTCCGTTGGAGAGTTTAAATTGAGAAAGGCTCAGCTGCACTTGGTATCTCGAATTGGCGTCAAATTAGTAAACGAATGCCGCGCTGAGCTATGGATTGAGGGATAAACTTTGGATTGAAAGTATTTCTCACATTAGTAGTGTTTTGTTTGTTTTGAAAAACTACAACACGAAAGATCGAGGGCTGTATACAGTGCTGGGCAAAAGTGAGTACATGTTTGCATATTTCGTATTTCGGAGCAAGTCAGGTCCATCAAACCTCAAAAATTTACGGCAAAGGGTGCTTGAGGAGTAGCGCCTTATACACAATGAAGTCTTGAAAAATTTTGTTGAAAGTATATCAAAGTGTATCGAAAGCGCCTTATAGACCAAATTATAATAATAAATTTAAATAATTTAATATTAATAAAATTAAAGTAACCATTCTTGTTCGCAGATAAAAAATTAGAATGTCAAAGGTGCATAAATGAGTAAATGTGAGTTTTTTTCGTTTTCATTTCTTCTATTTTTCTTTGTGTACTTAACCCTAGATCCTTTCTTGTTAATTTATAGTAAATTATATATTGCATGAAGAAAATAAACATTTTTAACATATGCCCTACTGTTTTCGTATCATTCGCTCTGAAATGCGAAATATAAAAATATGTATTCACTGTTGCTCCCAATGTATATCCAATAATATTAAATAATGCTTTTAGTCAAAGCTTTTAAATAAATATCTCACTTTTACAATGTCACGAACCACCAAAGGGTACTTTCCGTTTTTAGGATTGAGAGGTCTTGAAGATTCTCATTTTTATAAAAGTAAGAGAATTATTGTTAAGGAGAAGCTAAACATGGCTATGGAGAAAAAAAATATTTGTATATCTGAAGAAAAATTCCTTAAACTAAGAAAGACAAAAATCAACGAGGGAATATGATAAAAGATAAAAGAAAAGCTGAAGTACCAGGAATATCTCGCCTGGAAAGGTTTTTGAACGTTGTCTAAATTTGAAAACTAAAATTTTTTAATAATAGAACTTATAACGTCATTTAAAGTCTTGAGATGTAATAGATCCTCAGAAATACATATGCGGAACTCGCAACTATACTATATTATATATTGCTGTGTGTTATGAGCAAGGAGAGAAAGAAAATAGTCCATCTAGAAATCAAATACGAGGCGTGTTCAAAAAGTATCGCGAATCGTAACTGACAGTTTTCTTCGACTGCAGGGGCGTGGTGCATCATGAGTTCTTGCCACAGGGAAGAACGGTCAATAAGGAATATTACCTGCATGTTATGCGCAATTTGCGCGAAGCAATCCACCAGAAACGCCCGGATTTGTGGAAGAACAAAAATTGGCTTTTGCACCACGATAACGCCCCTGCTCACACACATCGTTGCTTGTGCGCGACTTTTTGGCTAAAAACAACACACTAATGATGCCGCAGCAGATCTTGCCCCCTGTGACTTTTTCTTGTTCCCTAAACTGAAGAAGCCCATGAAGGGATGACGATACGCTTCTCTCAACGAGATAAAGACGGCATCGAAGGAGGAGCTGAAGAAGATAAAAAAAAAAATGATTTTTTGAAGTGCTTCGAAGATTGGAAAAACCGTTGGCACAAGTGTATAATATCTCATTGGGATTACTTTGAAGGGGATAAAATAGATATTCATGAATAAATAAAAAATTTTTGAAAAAACACAAAATTCGCGATACTTTTTGAACACACCTCGTATTCATCAAAATCATAAGTTTTCTTTTTAATAATATTCTATTTAATAATTATTCTATATGCATGTATCTGATGGTTGAACTTTTTAAGCAAATATTTGTTTTCATTTGACAAAAAAAGTCAATAGTGTAATCATATATTTATATTAACTTGTTTAAAAAAGTGTTTGTTGTAGTTATATAAACCCAGTATTGATAAAAGTGGTCAAGATAGAACATTTTACAAATTTTCAATTTTCTGGAGCGCGCTTTAACCACACTGAATTAAATATTAGACGCAGAGAGAAACTCACACAAAATTTACCACAATTCGCAATTAATTTTCTCACTTTTCAAGCCAGCTTTAAAATTAACTTTAACCGATAATTTTGCGACACCCCTTGCAACCAAATACACGCACATATACTCATACTCGTGAGTAAAGTTGGCGTGTTGGCTGCTGCTGTCGCACTGGGCGTATACGTAATATTTCTACCTTTGCCAAATAACTTGGAAAACTTTATTATTTATGGAAAACTATGTTGGAAACCACACGGGCGCACACGTCAGCACAACTACAGCTGCATGAATGGTATGTATGTGTCTATATATATTCACTTGAATGAAAACGTGTGGATGTGTGCGTGTGTGTCTGTGTGACCTCACTTGGAGCTCAGGTGCGCCATTGACACAGCATTGACAGCAGTGCCACACATATGTAAGTGCACATATGCACACGTATATACATGTACACACATACGCATTTATAATTGAGTGTCACCATATCCGTTGGCTGTTGTTGGCTTTGTTATTGTTATTATTATTTATACCCCCGATTGCGAACTGCCGGACTAAATTACAACTTTTCTGCAGCGCCCGTGCATTCGTGCCCCGAAAGCGCCGAGAAATAGTTGAAACATTAAAATTATAAATTAATGGCTGGAAATTTGCAAATCTGCCGAGCGTAAAGGAAAGTGTTTATGCTTTATTATTACGTAATATTTTAGCTGCAGAAATTTTTAATTACAAAATTTTTGTTTATTTTTGAAGAAAATAAATTCCAAGGAAATTTTTGCATTATTTTAACAGAAGCCTCAATTATTTTAATATACATATTTGCTTTAATTTCTGCATTGCATTTGTAATACTCAACACTGTTGTTGCTGTTAACGGTAAATCGTTAATGTCTTTGCCACAAAATCGGCTTTGTTTGGCTGTGTGTGCGTGATCGCTTCTGTTTAATTGTGGCTTCCCGTTCAGTGTCATTGTTGTTATTGTAGGTATTGTGCGGTAGCTTTCCTGGTAGTTTGCGCTAACTGTAACTGTAATTATAGTTGGAGAAGTTGTGTGGCAGCATTAATTATGCATAATTAAATTTTCGCAAGCCGCCAAGATTGGCAGGTGCCATGTGTCAATGTCTATATATGTGAAATTGTACATTTATTTATAAAGCTGGATGTGTGTGTGTGGGTTTTCAATGCTGTGTGCGTGTTCTTAAAGCTGTGTGTATTTGTAAAGCTATATACATGTGTGTGTGTGAGTGCTGCATGAATTTATAAAAGTACGTTAACGGTGAGATGCACAAAAACCAATCATTAAAGCGAGACAATTACTCAAACATACACAAATATTTTAACAACAGTGTATGTGTGTGGGGTATAGTTTATTAATTATCTTTGGTGATTATTTCAGCAATTGTCTTTTCGGTATCTTCATATTGGAATCTATGTATATCGAATATTCCTTATTCATACGGGTCAAAAATAATCTGAGGTAGAGTATAATTAAAGCAACGTAAGAAATAGCATTATTGATAATGAGACGACACTTCATTTGATTTTGTAAGAATGATTAGATACACTCGTGGCCACGCGAACCTTACCACTATACTTTCTTAAATTTTTATTCGGACCTTTTCTTTCGTTCGGGATTTTCTGGAATTTTGTTTTTTTTTATGTTTTTAGTAAGCATAAGTGAACTAAATTATATTATGTAATTACAATTATAGTTTTTAATTTATATTTTAATCAGTAAAACACAAATTAGCTTAAGCTCAAAAATTAAACAAAAATGGCCGATTTTATTGTTATTAAAGTAATACACCTACTAAACTTCGTGTTTCAATTAAAAACAAAATTAAATAAGATAGTAATCTCAATTATAGCGTAAATGAAATGAAATTAAAAAAATTGAAAATGTAATTTTTTCATCGCGTGTCAGTCTCTTACATTTTGAGCCGATTTTGTCAAGCTCACTATCTTTCAATTGATTTATCTATAGCTGAATGTGTTTTGTTTTTAATTTTTGATAAATAAAATTTCGTTAACTTGTTTATAAATAAAAAATTTCTATATCGCAAAAAGTACCGCTATAAAATGTAGTCAAATATGCACAATACTTAAGGATTTTGAGTGGTAAGGTTTGCCTGGCCACGAGTGTATGGGTGCTAAAACATATAAAAAATGCCCTAAGAGAAAGCAGAATATTTTTTACAGAGTTCGATTCGAAAACTCTTGTTGGTTGTTCGAAAATTCTGTTGGAACCACATATTGTCCAAGTCCATATCATACAATTAGGTCTAAAGATATTCGCTTAACATTGAGCGATAGCGATTCCCATTCACAGTGACGTGCAGGTCTTGATCATCACGGAAAAAGTACGGCTCAATGATACCGGCGGTCCATAAATCGCACCAAACCGTAGTTTTTTTCTGGATGCAATGGTTACTCATGGAATATATGTGGATTGCTGCCTGGTAACGCATATTTTGCTTATTGACGAAGCCATTCAGCCAGAAATGATCCTCCTTGTTGAAGATGATTTTTCGATGAAAATCTGGATCATTTTCAAGTTGCTCCTCAGCCCAGTTCACGAACTTACGATGATTCTGGTGGTCAAGCGGCTTCATTTCTTGCGTCTTGTAAGGATATAGGCCAAGATCTTTTCGCAAAAAACGACATCACAGAGATAATTTGGGACTTCCTCAATTGATATCTTAGCGGAAGCAATGTTCTCGACACTATGGGCACTTCTTTGTCTCAATGGCACGGGAACATTTTGTACTGTGCCTATAATAAAATAAATTTTTCCACTAGACGCTAAATTGTTGATTTGACGTCAATGATTGGACCTAGCGCTCTTAATGTTGAGGCTACTGACACCGAATTCCGGTAGTAAATTTAAATAATTTTAAATCGTTGTTTAATCGTGTGACCTTCCATGATAAAATGGTAAACCTTATTAAAGAGAAATGTCAAAAAGGTCGGAAAAATATGGTATCATTTTTGGTCCTTATCGGTCTACTTTTGTAGCGCCCCTATTATTATTTTGATCGCTAATTTTTTATACCCGTTATATTTTTTGCTGTAGCGATATCGATTCTGACAAATGAGCAGTTTCGAGAAAAGAACATGTGCAAAATTCATGCCACGACCTCTAAAAAACCGAAACTTTTCAAGTTTTTTTTTGGAAGTAAACCTGAAGGAATTGATTGCAGTTTTTCTTTATAAAAGGCAAAAACTCCAGAAAACTGGCTGAAAATTTGAATAGAGCTTGAGGTCCTGGTAATGTAAGAGATGATTATGCCCAATTTTGATTGCGTCGATTCCGTTCTGGAGAATTTTGATGGCAAAGATATGTCACATTCAGGAAAGCCAATTATCGATTATATCAGGATTAATGGTCAGAAAGATTTGTATACGTTTTCGGTGCCATTGGCAAGCGATTTTGTACTATAAGCTGCTCGTATACGGACAAATCTTAATTTGAATCTGTACTGCCAACAATTGCACCACATGAAAGAAATATTGCTCAGAAGCGGCCAGCCTTAGTCAATAGTAGAAGAATTATGTGCTTTGAGGACAACACCAGGTCATAAACATCAACATTGACGCTTCAGAAGTCAATAATATCAATAGTCGAAAGCTTGTTTGGAGCATCTTATGCATCCACCCTATAGCTAGGATCTGTGATAAAACGATTACAACCTGTGCTTGTCTCCGGCGAAGGAATTTGCTGTGGAAAAATGTGCCCCAAAAGAAACTTTTGAAAATTTCATTTTTTTTTTTGTTTTTATTTGGTCTTATCTGGAACCTATGAGTATAATGTTTTGAAGTCATATTATTTCGAAAAGTACACAGAACAGATTCAGAACTAATTTCGAGAATTTATAGTGATCACCAAAATTAAAGTTGTGAATTTTACTCTCCAACAGATACTTGCACTGCCTCCAACTATTTCCAGTGGTCTAAAAAATTAAATTACATATGCACTTCAAAAATAACTGCCGGGGTATCGAGGCAAATAATTTATTTAAACAACGAGCTAGCGGTAAATATGGCAGAAAACCACACGAAATGAGACCAAATAAATTTGCGTGTAAAGAAAACAATAAAATGCGAGAAAATGCCGGTATTTTGGGGATTTATTTGCCATAAACAAATGTAGTATGCACCAACACACACGCAAACAAAGCGCTGACAGCAAAGCAAACGCAAAAAATAAAAAATGAAGGTAAATACTTAGGTAAATTCGCAAACACCGTAATGCACGCCAAAATAACAGCAAGAAGAAGAAGAAGAAGTGAAAAAAACAATAAAAACAACAAACAGCCGGTAGGGAGGGCAACCCGGGCAACAGCGACGATATTAGGACACTCGAATACAAGGGAGCGCGGTTGTCACAGACGACACACATACATATGCAAATATATTTAAATATATACATATATATATACATATACATATACTTATATAGATATATAGTTATGTATAACCACTCACATATGCGCTCTCGCCTGCATTATTATTTGAGTCACAAAGGATCCTTGCCTTATTCATGTGCTCATGTGTGTGTGTGTGTGTGTGTGTGTGTGTTGGCTGTTTACTTATGCAAAGGTCTGAGGAGGAAAATAAAATTCGCAAATAATACATTGCATACTTTGCATTGCACGATTGTCGTGCTGATCCAAGCACAACGCAGCGGTTTAGTGGGCGGCAGGCGCGGCACGTTTCGGTGGTTGTTGCCACACAACACGCCACCCATGCGCATTAGTGCATACTTTGGCGGAAAATCACATGTTTACTCGAACGGGAAGGATGTGATTTGGTTATGCGACACAAATGCACAAACATGCATATACACACACACATATGCATTTCTGCTTTCACCTGCTGTAAGCCATTGTTGGCGACATTTGACTTTTTTCGGCAATGTTGCATGCGTCGCATTATTCTCAGCCTTATGCTGGTGCACATATAAAATAAGAACAAGAAAAACATTAATTTTGGTTATATACCCTTCACAGGTGCATTTTTCATAGTATAAAAGAGTATCAAAGATTTTTATCTTATGTTTGATCGGTCAGTTTGTATGGCAGCTATATGCTATAGTGGTTCGATCTGAACAATATCTTGAAAGATTGCACCGTTCTAATGGAGAATAATCGGTACAAAGTTACGTGGAAATTTAATCAAAAATAAAAAAGTTTCCCATATAAGGACTGTATTTTGATGGAAGAGTTTGTATGGCAGCTATATGCTATAATAGTCTGATTTAAACAATTTCTTGGCAGATTGTTCCAATGCTTTGGACAATAATTCATACCACATTTTGTGAAGATATCTTAACAAAAAAAAAAGTTTTCCATAGAAAGACAAGATTTCAATCAGTCAGTTTATATAGCAGCTATATGATATAGTGGTCCAATACAAACAATATCTTTGAAGATTACAAAACTACAATGGAAAATAATCTGTACAAAATTTCGTGCAGATATCTCTTCAAATAAAAAAGTTCCCCATACAAGAACTCTGTTTTGATCGATCAGTTTGTATGGCAGAAGTATGCTAAAGTGGTCCGATAACAGCAATTCCGACAAATGAGCAGTTTCTTAAGGAGAAAAGGCCGTGTGCAAAAATTCAGATCGAAATCTCAAAAAGTGACGGATTAGCTGGCATATATACAAATGGGACAGACGTGATAGACATCAACTGAGCTCGTCACGCTGATCTTTAGTATACATGGATTTTATAAGATTCTCGTTTGCTGATCGCAACCTTAATACACTGAGGGTATAAAACACGCACACACTCACATGAATATATATGCCATATGTTATCGTATATATACATGTGTGCGTGTTTGCCACACACGAAACGCGAATGTGCATGCTGAAGTGGCGAAAACGGTGGTGACGGTGGCTGCGGCCGGTAATGATGCATTTTTTATGTGCCACACATAAAAATTGTGTGCAACAGCGCAACACTATTAATGCCTACTTGCCTCTTATTGACTTGCCGGCGCTTGAGACATCGCGAAAAATGTCGAAAAACTGCGAAAATGCGCCGGAAGATGGCCATGCAATGGCTGGCACTGCGCTGCGGGTGAGCAGTGTGTGTTGAACAGGCGGCCGTGGAGGGGCAAGTTGACAGTCATGCAGTTACTGAAGTGGCTTAATGGAAATTAAGGCGTTGGCGTACGATTTTATGCTCGTGTTTCATTTTCTCGTTCGCTTTCTTCGCTTGCGCTTTAACGAGTGTGTGGCATGTAAATGCTTTGTTGCAAGGTGCCCAACTGCGGCGGTCCATAATATTGTGGAGATGTACATAAAAGTGGCAGTCATGCAGCACACAACAGAATTATTTGGTTTTTACGAGTTTAACTGGCAAAACGAGCACGCGAATGACATAATTAAGTAACGGCACAACAACTCTTTGACAGAAAAGGCATTTACCAGTGTGCTAAGCACTGTGCGAAATTTGGGACAATTGGGTATGAAGCAAATGTATATATAATATAAGATGAAGTGCATTTTGTATATATATGTATGTATTTTGTAATAGGATTTCATTTGAATCCACTATTTTTATTTCCTAATAAATTAAAAGCAGGCTTAGTGATTTTTTAGGTTCCAATGTTCTGATTCTAGAATGACAGAACGCACTTGAGTAACGTCTGGTTGTGCTTAACATGGGTACCAGCCTTGCCTCACGGCGTTCTGATTGGTAGGGTTTGAGGCCCATCTAAAATGTTTGCCGTACTCTGCGTCCGGCATCCCGATGCCAAGCAACTCCTTATTACACTGACAAAAGGTCGGTTCTTCCCGCATTCGGGTTTTAACCACAACCACCACGATACTCTCCGAGAGACCAGTCCGCATGAGCAGGTTGGAGCGAATTCCAAGGGCTGATGTTGCACGAGGTAACATAATTAAGTTTTCTTACAGACCTCGTAGTCGAAACTACTACCAGT
>JBAWJQ010000227.1:0-151350 GCA_037783105.1 Bactrocera zonata | reverse complement strand
TAACTGGCGAATGATAAGTCGTGATGGCCTGAATCAAAGCGGAATTGTCGGCATAGACTTTAGACTTTACACATCCCGTCCGAAAAAGTCTATCGGTGTGATATCACACGATCCTTGTGGCCAATAGACAAGCCCAATACGTCAAATTATCTGCTCAATGAAGTATTCTCTTAATAGAACCATAGTTCTTGAAACCAAATGTCGCCAAGATCACGAGCTTTAATTTCAACCATCAAGCAGTTGGTTATTATGGCGGCCGTCACCATTGACGGCTATGTTCTCACTGGTATCATTTTTGAAGAACTATAGATCAATGATTCCACCGGCCGTAGTTTTTTCTGTAGGAAGTGGCAGCTTTTGAATTTCTTCAGGTTGCTATTCGTCCCTAATGTGGCAATTTGGCTTGTTTACACATCCGTTGAGCCAGAAATAGGCCTCATCTCTGAACAAAATTTGGCTCGAAACCGACGGTTCTTCTTCGAACTTTTAAAGAGCCAATTGAGCGAAGCTACTATGTCCCTTGGAAAGGTCCAACGCCTTCAGTTCTTGTACAAGCTGTATTTCGTTCACTGTCAATTTAAGATCTCGACGTAAAATGCGCCAAGTCGATCCGTACGTCAGTCTAGAGTTGCCGCCAATGGCACTGAATCGACTTTCCACGGGCGTCGTGTCCACTCTCTTTCCGCAATGAAAAGCTAAAAAATACTGAAAAATATTACATGAAAATTGCACGACTCGCACGTGATCTGTCAATAACAAACTTTTGAAAGATGTATCTATACTTGGATCATCCGGTAAATGACCAGCGCGACGAGCTCAGTCGTTTGAGTGACGTTCGTCTGCCTGTTCGTAAACTATTCTCCTGCTTTGTGAATATCGATCTGAATCACATATGACCTCTTCTCCATTAGAAGCATTCATACAAATGGAACAATCAAACTTAAGATACCTTATCTTACGAAAGTTGCCACAGAGTTTTATCCAAGGCACCGCTATAATCTTCATATAATATAAATTATTCAGAAACTGGCCAATAAAAATCAAAATTTATGTTATAAAAAATGCTTCTTTGAAGGGCTTTATAGTGTCTGTGCAGTTAAATTCGGCTGCGGTTTTTCCTTCTTTCAGCCTTTATTTGACATCGCAGGGTAACTTACCGAGTGTACCCCATCAGAAAGGTCGTGGAATACGATAACTTAGTCTGCAGCGGCCAGTATATACTACAACAATTTGTCTCTCAGTACGTTAATAACTTATTCGAAACCATTCAAATTATACCCACGAGAAATCTTTTCGCTTGCAGAAAGCCCAAACACTTGTAGCCGATACTGTTTAATTATTTTCTCATTTCGGAACATATTCGGATAAATTATGTTCTCTGAAATTCTCTGAATATTTTTGAAAATAGTAAAATTTATAATTTATTTAAGGTAAAGAGGGGAATATTACTGGACATACCTGTGCTGAATCTAAACTTAGTGAAAAAAAACTTTGTGTGTGTTCTTGTTGTTTCCAAGAAGACATTGAATAAATTTTGGTGGTTCTTCGAACCTTACCTCACCATATGTCGTGTATCTACGCATAATAGCGTATTCAGCTACCAACAAAGTTGACCTTTTCGAACAAATTATAAGCTCCATGTAAAAAAAACATAAATACAAGACAATGAGACCTTCTAAAAGACTGTAACATGATATTTTTACCAACGAAAAAATATCTGGAAGCTACTCAAAAAGTAATTTAAGTTTCTTTATTAAAGATTCTTGGTAATAAATAATGATGCAGTAATGCCTTCCTTTACGTAGTATGAACTCAACGCAAGCTAAGCTCCTACATTTATATTAAGACGTTCGCAATAATTCATTAGTTAACGGCAATACTCTACGTTTATTTCTTCTAGCTCCTCCTATTGGGGCGCTAGCCTAACTATTTGGCTGTAACTGAGCCAACTAACGACGCCTTGAGGGCATGTAAATTTAACCCTTTCACAAAAAGGTCCGCCCCTTGCTGATTTAGTATATTCCATATATGTATAATGTAATGCTCGCTCTAAATTAATCATTTGCTTTGTCGTTTGAAATTTTAATTGTAATATATTTACACAAAATATTTAAGTACAAAGCGATGTTGTCCTTTTAGCACGAGACATACTATATATATGAATAGTAATTATTATATTTTCACATGTGTGTGTGCTTCTACAGGTGCGTAGTGCTTGTTTCAGTAACCCGCAGGTGACGCCAGTGGCCCGCAAGGGGACACGTATGAGTATAACCTTTTACGCTTTGGGTCACAATTTGACTATACCGAGACAACGGTATTTATGTACTTGCAAATAGGTGTGTTCAAATATGTTTATGTATGGTTGCTAGCGCTGAATTGGCATAGTTTTGGAATACCAACTTTAAGTTAACCTTATAATTTTGCATATGAGGATGGTTCTTAAATGTGAGGTGAAAAATATTAAATCAAATTCTTTAATAAATAACCATTCTTTGAATACAGGAAAAATATTTTAAATTGTTTTATAAACAAGAATTGCAAATTTTGATTAATTTGAAACTAATTTTTAACTCCAAAAGGATTTAATCCAAAAATGCATACCAAAATGTCGAACTCGCTAAGATACTGGCGACGAAGTGATTCAAACTATACTTAGCTATATATACACAGATTCAGAGTATTAAATAAAAATAGCTAAGTTTATGCTTCTTTATAGAACTATCTAAAGCTCATCCTACCCGCCTCCGAATCGTTTAAAAATATTTTTCCAAAATTACCTGAATGTAAATCTATGGAACTATTGAGCTACCAGCTGAGGTGCTACTGAGTCGAGGTATTGCAAAATATCGCTTTTTACATCTTTAAATACCACCCTAAAGTGAGCACATCTCCGAAAGTTGTATATTAGCAGAACAAGTGAAATCAGTGGAGCTACAAGTAAAACATAAAGCGAGTCAGCAGTAGAAATTGAATGCACTGAAGCAAATAAGCAATCAACTGAGATTCGTTGATAAAAGGGTAATGCGGAAAAACAGTCGAGCGCACACACACAAACACATGCCATACATGTATTTCATATGTCCTTAGTGTAGACTTAGAGCTAGGAACTATTACATATTCATTTGGTTTGCGCACTAAAATTATACTTTTTTCCAACCAAGCGAGTAAAGTACACAAATGCAAATGTAGGAGTAAGCTGGTAATTTCAAAACCTTTTCTTTTTTTCTAGAGAAAGCACCTTTGGCGCACACTTGTGAAACTTGGTATTATTTACACACATATATATATATTCATAAGCATATATGTACATACCTATGCATGTGTTTATGTATATGAAAATGAATTTATGTATCTGTGTGTATATGTGTATTTACACGCTTTAAGGATTTGTTTTGTAAAACCCAAAATGCTGTTGTCGCATTTGAAGTGGGTCAGGCCAATCTGTATGTGTGTGTTTGCTCGCTTGTTCTCGTTTAATGCAAATCCATTTGAAGTGGCAAACTTTGCTTGTGAATTCCTGCTTCGATTGTCCGAGCAACTATAAATAAATTGAGAATAAGAATTTTAGCATTAAATTGTTGTTGCTAATGATTTTAAACGCATATGTAATGTATATACAGACAGAGAGTATAATTGAACAGTCCTAGCCTACCATAGTAAAACACACTTTTTTGGCAAATTTTGTTTTATTTATTCAAGATAATTCTCTTATAAGGTGATGCACTTATCACAGCGACCCTCCAACCCTTCGATACCATTTTTGTTGTACGATTTGTCCCTTTCTTCGAAATGAACTTCAGTGTCGGCGATCACTTCTTCATTCGACGAAAATTTCTTCCAAGTGAGTATCCTTTTAAGATCTGAGAACAGAAAATAGTCGCTGAGGGCCAGATCTTGAGAATAAGGGGAAGGGGGAAGCACTTCGAAGACCGATTCATTGGTTTTTACCATGGCTTTCACTGACTTGTGACACGGCACTGACACGGTGTATTTCTTTATTTTCCTCCAAATGCGGCCATCGGCTCATCATGTGCAGTCACACGCCTGACTGTCGCTGGGATTTTGGAATGAAATGGTGGACTCAAGTTTCACATATTCCATATTCGTGAAAGATCATCATGTATACCTTCAGTTGATATCTTTAGAGGTTAGATATGGTCATTCAATATTATTTTGTGGTTAGGTTAAGTTACATGGCTGATCAAAGAACGTACGTGGACTGATATATATATAGAGTCCTTTGTGAGCCCATAGAAAAGAGCTCACAAATTATCAAAAACGCTTAGTAGCCAGTAAAAATTTGCACATGCGTTTAATTTACCATTCCGTCAGTTCGACCTTCCATATGCGGGACAGTCAGGGAGGAATTTTTGAGCTATCTCCACCTCATCTTTTCCTATACAGTTTCTGCAGATGGCATCTGGTAGGATTCCCAGCCTTAATGCATGGATTCTAATAGCGCAATGGCCCGTTAAAAGCCACAAAATTAGGGAGAGGCTAGCCTCACTGAGATCAAGGAAGTTATTAGATTTCTTGCGATCGATCTTGGGCCAAAAGGCATTTCCGACAGCGCATGTATCGATGGCTGGCTAAGCTTCCACGAAGCCCAGTTATCTAATAGTAGAACACAGAGGATACGAAAGTACCAACCAGCTCCCATTCTACAGATAGCGGTTCTAGGGTGCCTAGCTCACCAGCTTTACAGTTTCCTGCGATTCCGCTGTGGCCTGTCACTCATACCAGTCTTATCACAAAGATAATCGATGCTATTGATAGCGAGCTTAGGCACTGGATTAACTTATAGTAGCGACATCTATGTGTCAGGCCGGGAAGGTGTTATGTATAGTTATACTCATTTGTGATAGAGGTTTGATTAGAAATGAAATTTGTGCAACTGAGCTTCCTTCTCCTACCTTCCTTTATCTATATCTGTATTTGTTGCAAGAAGGTAAATAACAATATCCGTAGTTAGTTCCCGGTTATTAAGTTGTGTTTTTTATATAGAAAGTAAGATAAGGTTAGTCTTGGGCGACTTTTGATAAGGTTATTTGCTTAGATAACTCGGCGAATTGCTGCAAGTTTGTATAAATAAGATATTACCAGCGATCCTTGTAAATGAAACTAGAAACAGAGTAAAATTAGTGATAGCATCTCTGAGATAGAGATTTCAATAAGGAGATGTCATAATTTTAATAATATTTCATACAGATTTCTACACGCATCTCTTCTTAGAAGTGTATGTAGAGTACCACTTTAATGATATTGACAACCTTTCCAAGACTTTTCTAGAGCAAAGGAGTTCACTCCCTTTGGTGAAGCTACGATATATGAAACACAGAACATTATTACGTGAAAACTGAAGCTGAACTCCATCTGGGGTCTCAAAGAACCAAAACTGGCGTATGTGGGGCCCATTGACCTACCAGATTAACTTAACTTAACCTATTTGGTGAAAAATGTCGGCTTTGCTGGAAAGAGTAGTACGGTATTAAATCAACAGAATAGCCGAAGTGTTGGAGAACATTTTTGAAAATAAAAATTCTATATATTTTTATACATCAAATTACATTATAAATGAAACCGGATTATACCATCGACTAAGAGGACTCATATCACTTAAGTGAATATATATTTTCCTCAAATTTTATAATAGCCTATAATCAAAATTCATCAAACTAAACTAGTTGAAAAATAATCTTTAATTTCATTAAATTTCCCTAAATATTTAATTCCTGGTAACTTAGTCGTGCTTGGTGATCTTAAATAACTACATATACATGCAAAACTTCCCATTTGTCCTACTTAAATAGCAAAAAAATTTTAAACTATAATTTTTGCATAATGAATTGATAAAGTAGAAGAACTACAATAACTTTTTCGTCTACCAGCGCCAATTAAAATAAGTTGTTGCGAATTTTCTTAAATTTATCTTCTTAAACGAGTGTATGCTTTTACAAGTTCTGTCAGCGCCTTAACTCCACAGCTCCTTCCAAATATGCAACATTCTTTGTCCAAACTTTGGTCATAGCCAATTTGTCGGCAACTCATTCCTTACACATTTAATTGGCCTAAAAAGTTGAGGCAAACTTCGGTGAAGTAATTAAGGAAAGGTGTTAAAATATGACTCGAGGTCGCAAATTTCGTATGCGGGTGGCATCACTAATGATGACACATACACATACATATGTACCTTTGTTTAGGAACAATTGTATATGTGTATGTATGCATGTGAATATACATGTAGACGTTCATCTGTATTTAGCTTTAAGCAAGTAAATGTATGAAAGTATTGCGTTAAGGCTTCAAGCCAAACAGTTGAAGGTGATTCGATGCACTCATACGCATTTGCACATGCATACAGCACAATCTACATGAAAGTACGATCTGCAAGAAAGTACGGATGGCATAAATATTTCCAAAAACTTTTAGCAAATTTCTGTAAAGAAAATAAATAGTTGTTTTTGCTTAAGTTCAAATGTTAAAAAGCAGAAATTGTTTGAAATTTGATGTCAATATTTAGAAATTATGTTTTTGTTCCACTCTCAACAGTACGAAATGTTTCACAACTTACATTCAATAAAACTACTTTGAAGGAGACAAATTTCTTTCATTGTGATTTTATAACTTTATGCTATATTAAGCAGTAAGGCAAAACTATGTGTAGATTCTGAAAGGAATGTCTTATTTTGGAAATTTATTCAAGGAGTAATGAAAAACTAATGGAAAATCGAACTGTATTTTCATACCAAGTGGTGGCAACTGGGGCCAATGTTAGGCATCACCTTTTGCAAAAGTGACCGGACGGGCGACGGTGTTTATTAGAACTCGCGACATCTGATATGAAATAAAAACTGGATTTACATAAGACCTTCAAGAAAAATATTTAGGATGAAGGACCCGTCATCTCGATGGTCATATTTATTTTTCTAAATAGGAAAAAGGTACACGGCAACATGTCTGAAGAACAATTAGGCTAAGACATCGAACCGAGAAAAATTTTTTTTCCCATTCTATGAAATGGAGAACGGTTCTGGGATCTGAAATTCAGTAAAGAAATATATTTTTTTTTTTTTTTTTGAAAATGTGATTCTTCTTAAACCAGTTTTGGTTTATGCCTTAATTTTTACTAAAGCTCGAAACTTCGCCGACTTTATACAAAATTGTGTTTTTTCTCATTTTTTCAATTTAAAAACAATTTCAAAACCTCAGAGTTTCTGTTCTGAAGGTCATATACATGAAACGGTGTATAAAATATTAGTTCTAAGAGCAAATGATGTCAGTAAGATCTCTAAGATAAAGGGCTTAACTTCGCACTTTCATTCATAGCAGATGAACTGTTACAACCTAATAGCGGCCGTTCTGATGAAATTAAGCTACAGAACATCAAGAGAGTTCAATTTCAGTCTTATTAAGACTTTATCGAAAGTATGTTAAGTGTAGCAATGAGATCTTTCACTAACTAGAACCTCTGAGATTCCAAAATAACGAGCCATACAAAACTGCTATATCTGTAGGAAGTGTACTCTCTTAGCTTCATAGAACTGAACCTTCTCAGATCTACCAATACTCTTAAGCTTTCTTTAATAGTATAATTGCTGAATAATGAATAATAACCCAAATATAAGAAATTTCAAAATACTTCTAAGAAAAGTATTTAAAATGTTTAAAATTTCGGACCGAAAAATACTCTTTTCTCTAAAGCTGCAATTTACAAATCCATTTATGTTTATTAATTCCGAATATTTTCTCAATTAATGTAATCAGCTTTACACAACAAGCGTCCCTAAGCTGTTGTAAGCCACAAATTATTCCATCAGATTTACTCTGTCAATATTTGCGCTTTTGCAAAGTTCAAAAATGAAAAAAACAGAAAACAAAAAAATTCGAAACAAACGACACCATCGCGTAGCGCTTAATGGCGTTGCGTTTTCACCCGTTAAGCCGACGCATTCATAATTCAAGTAACATCAATAATAAAGCCATTAGGGCATAACGGGATTTTTGAGTTGTTGTTGTGGTGTTTGAGGCCATCCTGCTTATTCCCTTTGCTGCAGCTGACGACTGCCCCCAGCCAACCACTCATTACACTGACATACTTAACTACGCGCGTACGCACAACAGAGCAAGCAGGCACACATATACACACACAAGTTAAAAATGTACTAGGCACAACAACAAGAAACTTAGAGAGGACAAAAAGTCTACGAAATAGCAATAGAAAACGCTACGAAGAAACTGCAAGCAAAGTGCTGACATTGTAACCCGCTTCTATGTGGTTGTGTGTATGTATGCGTGTTTTTAGATATGTACGTTTGTATTTATATACATATGTATTATGTATGTATATTTCTATACATATGTGCGCTTGCAGCGTTTCATGAGCAATGTTCGCCTGGCTGTGGCAGGTCAGGAGGTTATTGATATATTGCGCACCCTTCAGAAAAACACATATAGAAACACACTTATATACAGCTACAGACTGATAGTGCGCAGTTGACTGCTTGGTGTTTGGTGGACGCGTTATTCGCTGGTCTCAGCTGTGCTGCTTGACTGATTCGCTGTTCGCCACTTGATTGTTGGGTTGACTGCCTTCTGCTAGATTTCATGTGTCTATGTGTGTGTGTTTGTACACTAGAAGCATTTGTGCTGCCTCTATGTGCTTCACATTCAATTTTGTTGCATCTAGTCTACTATTCATTATTGTTGTTGTTTTTGTGCACTGGCATGACGACGTGACAATGTTGCCACTTTGAAATCAATTATTTCCGCTTGAACGTTTTTATTGCTATTTTTCGCCGAGCACTCGCCACATAACGGCATATAGCGATTGCAGCAAATGTTGGACAGTAACACTGCCCTTTCTATATACACATATATGCGAGTATGTGACCTTAAGTGGTGCTCATGCAACGGCAAAAGTGCATGCCTTGGGTTATTAGCACAGCTGCAGCTGACTTTCAACCTCATATCACTCGCCTCATATCACTTTTATTTATTTAAAGAGCATATTATTTTCCCTTACACAAATGCCAGCATTCTCACACATTAATTATTTAATTAAGCACATACTAAGCAATTTTTTCACCCTCCACTATGACACATAAATTTTACATTGCGTAATAATGTGCCTGCCATAATTATCGCCCCTTGACTCGCCTTGACTTTGCTGAGGGAGGAAAGTGAACTGATAAAATACCTACTTAACTGATATTTATTAGCAGGTACTCAAAGCGCAGAAAATGCGAAGAATTAACGTACTGTACACCTGTTTTCGCTTGGCATACACGGCGTATGAGTGACATGTGTCGACATTCCATAATGCTTTTAATTGCTTTAGGTTTACTTATAACATCAACTGAAATATAAAACAATGTATCATCAAAATAATCGAAATTGAGTTTTTTTATTGATTAGCAGGCACTCAAATATATTACATACATACAAATATCCATAAAATTTTTCAGTTTCTGCCTCATATACCTTCTACATAACCAAAATTCAAAATTTTTTTTTAGTAAAAATAATTTCTATTTTATTTTGTTTCTTCTGCTCCTGTAAACTTATGAAAATTGATTTTATGTACTTTTGCATTTTAGGGGACGATATGCTCACACACAATATAATTATCAAATAGCTTTGCTTGTATCGCAAAGAATGTAATTTATTAAAGCTCCATAAATTTTAATTATCGCCTCATTAGTCGAACTCTTATCTATTACTTTGAAAAATATCATACCAAGGTTGGAGAAGTTGAGATTTTTTCTCCATAAAAAGTATTTGTATGAGTTTTATTGCATTTTTGTATAATTTTTCACGAAGTCATTTAAAACCTTTGATACCTGTGGTATTGATAGTATACTAAATTTAAGCAATGATTTTAATAATGGCAGCATAATTATTGTTTTCGATTAGTAGACTCGCTGAATATGAATCGTTTAACCAGCGGTCTACTTGGTTTTCCTTAAATTTAAAGTTCGGAAGAACAAATATTTTCAAATGCCTTCAAAAATTAGATATGATCAGGTATAGTCGTTTGCATGGCTTGGAAGTTTATGTGAGATTACGATGAAAACTGATGAATTAATATTACTTGAATTATGTTATATGATAATGGTCATATACGCTGTTGTTAACTGTATCTATGCTAAGGCTGATGTTAATGATCATAATGCCTCTATAAGTTCTCCAGCAAAAATATTAATAAAAATATTTTTCAAAAACTTAGTATATTTTGTGTCGATGATACCCAATTCTTACGACTAGATTAAATTTTTCTTATTTCTGATCTGTATAGTTTCGGTGCAATCAATCTAGAAGTCATAAATTAGTAACCAAAATAATCAACGTAGTAAATCTTCGATTTGCATTTAGTACGTATTCGATGGCACTGAACAGTATGCTAAATTGGCGCAAGACATTATATGATGTTTCTCCTCGGAATATGTACAACTGTGTGTTCTGATATTATTTAGCTCATAATTTTAAAATATTTACTTATGGTCCTTTTCTGCTTTAAGCGTAGACAAAATTAAGTTAATATTTTATGGTCTGCTTTCCTGGCTTATGAATCACTTAATAATTATTACATTTCGTCTCTTCTTCCCACCTAAAATCTCCCTCACACTCTGTACTAAGAGCTTCAACCACCTTATCTCAGTTCGACATCGCCAAAAGCTTTCATATATCCACTTTTTTGGTGCATTATCATTTAGTACATATAAAGAAATATAAAATCAACATTTAAATAGTATCTCGTAAATAGTCTGTGAATGCCCAAAAGGAAATGTTTTGATTCAAGCCAAACAACAGCGATTTGCACGAAGAACATGGAAATGGCATGAATTACTTCTTGACGAATAAAATTGATTTGTCTTCTTACGAGTTATTGAAAAATAAATACATTCAGAAAGGAAGCTAAATAACTAACTAAAACAAGCGATTATAAAAAGAACTTCATAATGTCTTCTCCACACGACTGAGCGTCCTTTGAGACCTTTTAGAGATGTTTTGAATGCAATATCATTTAGTACATATCAAGCAGTATAAAAGCAACATAAAGCTATAAAATAGAGATAGTCCATGAATCCTCTAAAGGAAGATTTCTTAATTCTAGCATATATAAAAGGAGAAAGACTCTCCATAGACTTGTCAGAGAAATGTGTTCAATAATTTCTCCTATCTCTCAATATATCCAAAAAAATACTTTATATTTAAAATCTTAAGCTTAAGTTTAGCTCAGAGGAGGCTGCTATATAACTGATACATATATACATACATACTATTAGGTATATTAGTATATGTAATAGAGTTAGGCGAACAAAAATTATCGAATTTATGGGTTAAAATTATTTACTTAGAGAAAAGCTTTTGAATATACATATTTGTGTATTAAAAAACCTCTGAGGCGGATAAATAAGACTTTTTGAAAGATTTTTTAAAGATTTTTACTCTACAAAAATTTGCGATGTAGAAAATTTGATCCTAAACGGTTCAATATTTATGAAAGTTTTTTTTTTTTTTAATTAAAATTGGCCTTTTTCTTCTTAGTTATATCAGAAATTTTGAAAGACCTAAGGCACCTTTTAAAATTAAGCAAAAATGTTGTTCTATAGAAACATTTGGTTCCCTCCATAAAATTTTATTTTATGAGTTCAATTTTAGTTTATTTTTTTAAGTATAATAGGTTTCAGAGATATAAAGAAAAGGTATTTTAATATGAACAATCATACCTTTGAAAAATATAATGTGGCATATCATAAGTACATATTTGAACAATATTTCCTAAATTTTGATATAGAAATGTTGAAAACTCAGCCGTTGAGACCTCATCTTCCTGGGTATCTCACAAAAAAGTGCTTTCGGCAAGAACAGCATAATTAATCATCTAAAAATAAAAAACCAAAAAAAATCCGTTACTACATACTATATTAATCTCGTTTTTGGGCGAAGGAAATATAAAAAAATTTAAATTTTCATTTTTTCTCAGACTTTGAACAAAAGATCTCAGTTTTTCGTCAAATTTTCCCCATTTATTGGTAAAAAAATAAGTTGTAATGAAACAAAAAAAACTTCGTTCAATAGCTAGGTAATGTTATTTTAAAGATGTGTACACAACTCGAACTAAATCGGTCCATAACTTTTCGAGAAATCGTGTCCACCAACTTCCAAAACACTGTTTCGAGAAAAACGCATTTAAAGACGTTGCACTTAGCCTAGCTAGCCTCCAGCGCAGAAGTTCTCAAGGCTATGTCTCGCAAACTTTTACTTGGATCAACCGGAAAATTTAGAGCAATATTTAAGAGATATTATAGAATTTAACAGAAAAAACAAAAAATCAATTTTTTGAAATTTTCAAAATCACCCAACCCCTTAACCTGTTGTATATATGCGCAACCTTAAGAAAAAGAAACGTATTAGCTCTCTCATCGGTTTTCAAGTATACAAACGGAATGCAATGAAAAATCGGCTGTGTTGTCTTCGAAGTTCTGTTGTCTTCGTAGATCCAGGACTTAACACCTGTAATTTCCAGAGCCACAACTGATTTTGGACGACTTTAATCAAATTAGTTTTGGTACTGTTTTTTGAACTTCAACGCCAAAACATATTTGAAGTTCATCTATGCACTCATGAGTTAATCCACGCCGAAAGTTTGTAAAAAAATAATCGCACCAGAAATATTTGCTATTTATTAACGTAGGGGAATATTTTAAGTTACTGTAAACAACACAAGTAACGTTCGTATGTAAAATTCACACAAAAAATATGTTAAACTTTAGGATAGAGTTGTGGCTTTTCAGGTTACATCACTAGGGCTGCCAAATACCAGACTATGGAAGGCAGCCTACGCAAAAAATTTTCTCTAAATAGAATTCCACATAGTTTATTTTCCTCGAAATCAATTGAATAAATATACATATAACATATGAAACCCGATATTATAAAAGCAGCTTCTTCCGCCATAAAAAAGGAAGAAAATTTGTTAAGAGGAGATTAATCTCTAAGCAAAACTTTTTTCCGCCTTTAGAAAATAAGAAAATTTTATGAGATAAGATTAATATCTAAGCAAGACTTTTTCATAAGCCTAGCAGCAGCCGCTTTTTCTGAGTGTGGCGAATTTAGACAACTGCTATTTGAACCTCACGGGAGCTTAGTGAACTTTTACCACACCCATTAAACTTTAACTTCAAAACTTTCTTGTACTTTCATATCATTCATACTTATCTGCGTTGCTATTGGAATATTTTTCCATTGATTCACCGTGAAGTTTGCATTTGTTATATTCTCTTGGCATTTGCTCTTCAAATTACCCTACAAGGAGTTGGCATAAAAATATTAACTTCAGGAAAAATAATAAAAAAAAGTAAAAATAACTAAAAAGAGAAAAATAACATAAAAGAAAAAATAAACATAAAACAATAAAAAAGGCAATGATAAAAGTTGTTGTTTAAAAGAAGTTATGTAAGTTTAACGCTCGCTTGCTCACTGCTAAGTAAATTACTCGCCGCCGGCCATCAAAAACAGCAGTAAGTGAATTGATGCGGCAAAGCTTAAGTAAACGAACGGCCAGGGAGAACTTAAACGCAACAGTAGAAGATATCAGCATAACCAAAGGAACGTACAAACGCACAAACACAAAACTGCACAAGCCTGCACTAGCCTGCAAAGCAACAGCGCAGGATAAAGTAGTAAGCGCCAGAATAGTGGCCAATTAGGGCAGCAGCTTAGGGGAGCGCTGACGACCAATTGTGTTGTATAAGCAGGCGGCAGTAAAAAACATACACACCATTCTGGGTATAGAGAGGACAGCATTCTAGCAGCAACGCATTGCACAGAAGTTGACAAGTTGTCGCATTAATTCAACATTGTGTGGCAAATGTCAATGCTACTGCCAGGCAGCCGGACTGACGGGCGAACGCTGGTCTCCATTGCCGCTTCGTTACTAAGCTAGCCGTCCACAATAGTCACCAGCAAGCTAGGAGGACTTCACTGTCACGTGGTAGTGTTCATCTATATGCATTTGTGGGTGTGTGTGTGTCTGTGTCACTGCTTTCATATCCGTTGCTGCTGTGCAAATACTTTGATACAACAAATAGCCGGCGGCGGCTGGCAAAGCCAACTCGGATCAAACGCCAGTTAAATGCAAGGAAAGAGTAGTCAAGCTGCTCTAACTGCAGCGGCTCCTTTTGACCCCCCCGCCGCCCTTACAATATATTTATTTACACAATCATACGTAGAATTTTGTTCTATAAGACTTCCGGTTGAAACTGCAAAAGCATAAATATTGACCCCAAAGGGCGTTTGCATAATAAAGAGCAATAATGTTGGTCGACTGGACGTTGAAGTTCAAGCAAAGTTGCTGGAGAGAGGCATAAAGTGGAGAAGGGGTAAGCCAATGAACACCGCTGCAAGAGTCTTGAAAAAGTTCTGCATTATTTCGATGACGATTGGCGTACTGGTGTGTATGTAGAAGTGTTAGTGTAGCCACTGAAGAAGACAAAAGCAAAGTGCAGCGGAAGCGTGTGTTTTTTTTGTGGAAAGTACTCAGCGAAGTTGAAAAAGTTGCACCCTCCACTCCTTCGAAGAGTTTCTCTCTACTTTTTTCATATTTCCTTCCTGCTTTCTTTGAAGAATTATTCAATTGCTTCGCGCCAATGACCCGTCACCGACATGATGGCAATGACAGTGAAAATTTATAAGTATTCTTGTCACTCTTACACACAAATGACAAGCAGGACTCGTGGCTGCTGCTGGACTTCCGTAAACGTCTTGGTGCAGCATCTTTTCATATCTGCTGGAATCAATGCTAATGAAAGTGCATACAAAACATAAAGTTAAACTATGCAAAGATGACTGGTGAGCGCCTGAATGCAGCTGCATTGTCGCGTCTGGCTAGCAAGTCAGCGAATATCATAGCAATTTTTCAACCGCGCACCAGGGGCGGACATTTCTCTATGTATCGAGAATTCTTGCAAATGTATAAAGGAGCTGTAAGCACATTAACATCTGGCAATTTGTAATCCTTACAGAATTATTATTAAGCACAAGCAAAAATCTTCGATAGCCTTATAGATATGCCTTTACATAACGTAACATAACATAATTTCACTTAACTTAACCTAGCATAACATAACATAACATAACATAACATAACTTAACATAACATGGCTTGATATAACATAACATAGCATAACATAACTTAACCTAACTGAACTTAATTTAACTTAACTTAACTTAACTTAACTTAACTTAACTTAACTTAACTTAACTTAACTTAACTTAACATAACATAACTTATTTTAACTGAACTTAACTTAACTTAACTTAACTTAACAAAACATAACATAACATAACATAACTTAACTTAACTTAACTTAACTTAACTTAACTTAACACAATTTAACTTAGCTTAGCTTAACTTAACTTAACTTAACTTACCTTAACTTACCTTAACTTAACTTAACTTAACACAACTTAAGTTACCTTAACTTAACTTAACTTAACTTAACACAACTTAACTTAACACAACTTAACTTAACTTAACTTAACTTAACTTAACTTAACTTAACTTAACATAATATAACATAACAAAATATAACGAGTTTTTATAACACAACATACGTAACAGAATATAACATAACATTACGTAACTTCTAGCAATTTCCTCTTGTTGCCCCTGAATTTCATAACCACTAAATGAAAAAAAAATTAATCGTTCCTAATTCATTGCCCACAAGCTGCGTTTGCTCCGTAAATTCAATCAACGCTTGCGAAAAGTGATATTGACAGCGCATCAGCCAGCGGCGCAATGTGAAGCCCTGCTGCATTAGAGCGCAGACGAAGTTGCAAATAAAGAACGAAGAAGATGGAAATAAAGCAAGAAAAAAACTGAAAATAAAGAAGGAAAGAAATGTTGATAAAAAATATGCAAGAAAAAACCGTTGCAACTATTGGTAAGCAAGCTAGCGAAAAAGTCGGAATATGAAAAGAAAATTAGCATTTTTTCATTGGCTGGTCAAGTGAAAGAGCGAAAAAAACATAGTTCCAACAACGTTTGGTGCTCGTTTTTTCTTTTTTCTAAACTGTCGTAGCAAAGGAAATATGCAAAATTATTGAGGCACTGAGTGATTTTTATAGCCTAAGGTGCTAATAAAAATACTTTGTTGTTGAAATAGCAAATCACAGCACAAAGTTCATAATTCAGTGGTTTCACAACTTTTTTCAAGTATTTTCCTTTTCATATTTTCTTCAGCGTAATTTGTTTTGTATAGTCGTACACTTTCAATGGAGCTCTATTCAAATGTTGTTATCTTTTATAGTTGACAAATTCGAAAAATATTATAAAGAAAGCTAGTGAAAGTTGTCAGAATCTTAAAAAGTTATACTGAAGATGGTTAAAGTCATTTCAATACTTTGCTTTCAAATTAAAAAATGGCCTTACTCTTGGTTGTAAGCTCTGGACTTTTTATATTCGATCATCAAATTGTTAACAAATGAGATTTGAAAGATTTATGTAGTTTAATTTTTCATTAAAAATATTCTTCATCTTTGTATTCATCTTCCACTTACCTGTTTGCAATCTTCCCTCATCTATACTTCTTTGATAATGATACAATCAAGGAACAAATTTCTGTTTATTCTGCTGAAATAATTTTTTTTGTAAATGTTCACTTACATGTCAGAAAAGATGTTTTCCTGTAAGGTGTAACGTTTAAAAATAAATAAAGATAACATATTTACAGATTTTCACGTACTTTGATAATCCATCATAGATTCAGTTGGTTCCTTAAGTGGGGTTCTCCCCAGTGTTGTTCTGCTTGTTAGGATATTTATCATTTTCTTTCACATCCAATAAAGAAATAGAGCTTTAAGTTTGTTGTTAGTTATTAGCAAGTATTTCGACTCTAAAGGGTGATCCATTTTGAAATTCTATAGTTTTTATAGAAAAAACACAGAAACTTGAACTTTAATGGGGAATATTTATTATCATCCGAAAAAACATTCTCTTGGATTTATTTTTTGAAAATTATCTATTTTAAAGTAGACCGTGGCTACGTCTCAGATGGTTCATCCGTTGAGTCTAATTTTCGATGACTCGTTCTAGCATTTCGGCTGATAACTGAATGGAAGCGGGATTATCCTCACAGACTGTAGACTTTATATAAAAACATACATTTACAATAAGTCTGACGGTGTTATATCCCACTATCTTGACGATGACGACGGATACAAAACGTGAATTTATCTGCTAACCGAAGGGTTTTCTCCATAAATCCATTGATTGATACGATGAGCTGAAAGTGGCGCCGTCTTGTTGAAACCAAATGTCGCCGGGATCACGAGCTTCAATTTCCGATATCAAATAGTCGGTTATCATGGCGCGATAACGGTCGCCACTGACGGCATCAGTTTGGACCAATAATTCCACCGACCTCTAAGTTACACCAAACCGTTGTTTTTTCTGTATAAAACATCAGCTCTTGAATCTCTGGAGGTTCCTCTTTGTCCCAAATGTGCAATTTTGCGTGTTTACATACTCATGGGGTCCTCATGGCTAAACAAAATTCGGCTCGAAAACGTCGAATTTTCTTGGAACTTTTCAAGCCTCATAGAACGAAGCAATGTCGCTTGGAAAAATTGAGCGACTTCAGTTCGTGCTCAAAACTTATTTTGTACGCTTTCAGTTTAAGACCTCGACGACAAGTCGTCCCATACGTCATTCCGTGCTGCTGCGAACGGCGCCGAATTTCCAGGTCTTGGTGAACACATTTAGCTATGGCTGATATATATTTTTTACTGAGTACTGGACGTGGTCTATTTGGTCGTATGTTGTTCTATTATGAATACTGGACCCAATATAAGTGATGGTGTTGTAAATAGTTCGCTCAGTTGGCCGATTATGTTGACCACAAGTTGAACGATTTGTAAACGTTGTGCAGGTGTAAGTCTTTCCATGATGAAATGCCAAATAATTCTAAACAAAAATTGCATGACTGCTGGACACGACTCATGAGTTATGTCATAAAAAGGCTATTGAAAAAAGTACTTGTATTTATATTACCAAATTTAAATTTTAAGCTAAATATATTCTGTTGGACATAAGTTTTAACGTTTGGAATACGCCCGTCTCGAAAAAATGGGATTGCAGTTTCTTCACAAGTGAATAGTCCATTAACTGAAGACAGTTATTACAATTGGAATCAAACTTAAATGATTAATTCTAAAAACCAATGGAAACTGAATACAGATCTTTCAAAATATTTCTGATTCATTACACTGGCCTACACTCATTTTGGTGCCTAAGATTTTATACCTGATTTTGGATGTATTTTGTGAGTTGATACGAGAAAACCAGTCACATTTTCCCTATCAGCTCTTGTTCATAAAAAGAAGAAAAAACATCTAGTAGCAGGAATGTGGTTCATCCTACCTACTATACCGACTACTCATGCGCAAAGAGCTGCATCAAACCAAAAAATTTTTTTTGTGGGTCAGTGTTATGCATTACCTAAGAGTCTTAATTTCAAACTGGTTGAAGGTTAGAATTCAAATAAATATAGCTTATGGATATTCTCATCACTTTATGTTGGATGGTCGAGCAAAGACACAAAAACTCACAGTTAGTTTTATTGGTAATAATTGAAGGCTTATATCTTCTTAAAAGACTTTATGTCGATATCAAAACGCATGTAAATCTCTTAATTTTTTATATACATATGTTGTAATGTACATATATAGTATTCCAACAGTGAGTTCAAAAGCAATATAGTGGTTAAGACATCTAAGAAAGGTGCTTATTTTATCTTTAAAATCCATTTTAAAGTTCTGGCTTTGCCTAGATTTTTTCATTAATTCGACAAGTTGTAGATTTTTTCTTCGCATTAGCTTTAAAGGTCTGATGTGTCTTCCATATTCAAAGCCGTTTTCTTCATTAATTATTTTAATGTATTTCATAAATATAAAAATATGAGTTAAAGTCATTTTATAAAGTAAGCTGGTAGTCATTCCATGTCTTCATTCCTGACTTATGCTGTCCAGTTGCGATGGTTCTCAGAAATATAAGGGAAAAGTATAGAATTACCAATCCCAAGGAAAGCAACAAATATTTAGTTCTATCCATTAAACTCCGACCTACAATTTGTTAAGAAAATTATAATTTAAAATGAGAAGAGGACCCTCGGGCTGAGCTTATATTTGTTGCTAAGCAGCTCATCCTACCACTTGCACTATCGCCCTTAACTAGCCACGCGACCTAATAGCAGCTTAAAAAAGAGACTCCAGCATTGCATAGTTGTTCCGGCAATACTTTCCTCGCATTTCTAACCCTTGGCTTGTGGTATCACTAAGTGCTAAGCAACCTGTTGCCAATCAAAAGCCGTTGTGTAGAGTGGCAGGGATGATCTGCTCCAGCAAATCACACGCTTACAACAACAAGCATTACGAGCATTGCGAAATACGCAAATTATGCGAACAATGATTTAAAGCGGGTAAAATTTGACACATAAGCTAAGGATTTGAAAAATTATGTATTTTCAACAATGTATGTGGTGCAACAATGTACCGCATAATTTTTATGGTCGTCACAAGTCGTTTGTATCTTTGTAAAATGGCATCAAAATCAATTTAAATTCACTAAATAATCGCATCAAATTTTATGATTATTACTGGTTTAGGGGCATAACGCAGTATTTGTGTTGGTATGTATGTGTGCATGTGATGTGTTTTGAGTTTGAACCTTTTAAGTAGTCATATGAGCATATAAATTAGCATATAATAACATTATCCGGTTTGCGTCTTTCGATTATTTCTTGCTGTTTGACGTCGTAAACGAAACACATCAGGGTGGTTCAAAAAAATTTCAAGTTTAAATTTTTTAAACATAAACAAATTAGAGTGGGCCAAAAAATATCAAATTAAAATTAAAATATAAATTTAATATAAAAAACCATATTAGGGTGTGACAAAAATATCAAATTTTAATTTTATTTACAGAACCAAATTAGAGTGGGCAACAAGCAGTTTCAAATTAAAATTTATGTTTAAGTTTTATATACAAAACAATATTAGGGTGTATCAAATAAAACTTAAATTTAAATTTGAAATTTATTTTTTTTAAATTGTGAACATGAAAACATGAAATTTTGAAATCCTACACAAACAGTGTTTGGAAATTTTACATAAAATAAGAATATTAGGGTGGGACAAACATTTTTTTAATTTAAATTTACAGTTTATGTATATACATACATACACAAGCAAATTAGAATGGGAAAAATAGTTTGAAATTAAAATTAAAACTATAATTTCAAAAACAAATTCATATTAGGGTGTCCAAAAAAATTTTATTTTATTTACAAAATTAAATTAGGTGGGCAAAAAAATTTTAAGAATTTATATTTAAATTTTATATATGAAACAATATTAGGGTGTACCAAAAAAAACTTAAAATTAAATTTGAAAATAATTTTTTTAAATTGTGATAACATGAAATTTTGATTTCATACACAAATATTTTTTGGAAATTTTACGCAAAATAAGAATATTAGGGTGGGGCAAAAATTTTTCAATTTTAAATTTACAGTTTATATACATAAGCAAATTAGAATGGTCCAAAAAAGTTTGAAATTAAAATTATAATTTGAAATACAAATTCATATAATATTAGGGTGTCCAAAAAATTTTATTTTATTTAAATTAGGGTGGGCAAAAAAAGTTTCAAATTAGAATGTATATTTAAATTTATATACAAAACAATATTAGGGTGTACTAAAAAAACTTAAATTAAAATTTTAAAATTATGTTTTTAAATATTGAAAATATGAAATTTTGAATTCCCACACAAATATTTTCTGTATATTTAACGCAAAACAAGAATATGCTATGCAAAAGAATTCTTCCGAAAAAGTTAAAAAATTATGGTGGTTTAAAAAAAAACATTTAAGTTTTTTAAATGAAATAAAAAATCCTGCTTTGCGCGAATATTTTTTTCATAAATATCTTCATTACCACCCATAAATTCGACTTTTTATGACACACCCTAATACATACATTTCTAAACCTACGATTAAAAAAATATATGTATATTTGTGTATATCTCTCGACTCAAGTACCAAAAATTTCAATAGCTACCATTGCAACATTCACAATCGAAATGTGTGGCGCAATGCAGTTGTACAAAGTTATATGAGTGTGTACGTGGAAAAAGCAATAAATATGATTTCGGCAAAACTGTTTTGCAATTGTGTTGCTGAAAGTTTATTTCTGTGGCAATATTTTTGCCCGGCTAATACTTTCTGCCAGCAAATAGCAGCATAGATGTGTGTGTGTCTACGCATTTTGGCTTGAAAATAGAATAAAATTCTAATGAAAGCATAAATAAATAAAGAATCGGCCTTTTGCCGCATAAGCATGATTTATTGTGATTTTATTGTAAATGAGGATAATCTGTAAATTGAGTAAAATTGCCTGACACACATACAAAAGCACACATAAACTGGTTATTGGACACGCATAAGCTTTTTGTAGGAAAACCCCAAAAGGGTTGTTAGATTTGCCAGTTAACTGCAACATATTAAACGCAAAAATATATAAAACCACATATATTGGCAACAAAATGTTTGAATATATGTGTACATAAATATATATGCAAATTATTGACATTTATAGCAACAACGATATATGAATGTATACTATGTATATGTACTTATATATATACATATACACTGTTGTGGTAACTAATGCTTAGCGCACACTTCAAACTTTTCCAAAACGATACACAAGCCCACTAATATCATACACTCATAAGCGCATTTCTATACAAGCTTGCAATTCCCTTTGGGTACTCTCTGGCGTATGCGCAACATTCGATTTTATTATTGCAGTCACGTTCTACTCTATTGGCTCTATAACCAAGCCAATAACAACACAACAAAAACGAATATAACAAGAACAACCTAAAATGCCAACAACAACAGAATGTACCACAACCAGTATGTGTAATTCATGCTAACTGCAACCCATAATATTTAGCAATATAGCTATTAATATTACAAAAACAATAATAACATACAACGATTGAACGTTATTCGCGTGCACACATGCATGCACACACATATGACGACCAAATATTAGCCACATACCACATAAAACGCCGCACAAAAAAGTGGCAAGCCAAAACCCTATAATCACACACAAACATGCATACGAAGATGGAAAAAAACATGCTAATAAAATTCGCCACAAATTGCTATTGTTTTTTGTTGCTGCGAGGTGTTGAGTTTTGTATGCCAAAATCAAGACCCTGTGCAAACAAATTGCCAAGTAAGAGTGTTCTTCATTTATGGCTCGTTGATATGCTGCAGCGCATCCAAGTTTTGTAATTTATTCCGCAGTCACTGCGACGAGTATTCTTACTTATGTGGGCTAATGCTTGTATATTATATCATAATGATTTTGCAGCAAATCATTTGAGCAATTATTATGAGCTGGCTAACCGCAGTCCTCTTTTTGTATGTACGTGCGGCCACTTGGCTGGTTTTTGGTTGTAAATGTTGCTGCGTAGTTAATTCATCTTATAGATTTATCGATGATGAAATGTGTGATAATAACTTGGTAATTTGGTTTTTTGTCAATTTTGTTAGAAGTGTGGTCGAGTACTTCTCCTACTTCTTTACACATATCAAAAGGAGAAATCAACTACTACTTGATGCACTCAATTTTGACCGAAAGCTTTCTTAATAGCGTTGACATTGAAGCTTCCAGTTAAATTAAATAGGATCTAATGAAGTTATTTGTAGTAAAATTTTTAACAATTTTCACTTTGTATGCTCCTTTGGTGCCTTGACCTTCATATTAATTCTTCTGAGTCCTTATTAACCCAAAATTAATTTTGAATAAGAAAATCTCGTTAGGATAGGCTTCTTAAACACGTGTAGGCTGATTTTTTCGGCCATAGATTATGCCACCTTCAGTTTTGATTGCCAAAACTTCTAGTTATGGATTGAAGAGACTGCCGCATAACGATAAATCATCTAGACAATGCCACAAATTTATTGAGATAGCTAGTATTAATTTCAGCCAACTCGCATGTATTGTAGAAAGTATTGCAATCGAGATTATTCAAGCTTAGCCTTGGTAGAACTGGACAGTGTAGGAGAAAATGTTTAGATGTTTCCTTTCAACTTTGATTATTTCTGTCCTCCAAAATCTTTAGTGTATAAGCCAATAGGACACCTATCTGTGGTGCGATGTGAACCTTCCTATGGTTCTTGCTCAACCTTTTACGATTCATTCTAGACTAGAAGGCGCTCGCAACAGCGCTGGTTACTAACCAATGTTTGCTAAGTTAGCCCGAGGACCATATTTTAAGAACTTACTTGCAAGCTCATCTGCTTTAAAGTTTCAGGAAATTTTGCTTTGGCCAAGCTTCCAGACAAGTATAATATGGATATAGCTTCGTAATGTAGCTTTAAAGTAACGCATTCCTACCTTTATCGCTGCCAGTTCTGCTTGAGAGACCCTACAGTGATCTGGTAGTCTGAAACTAGAGTCAATTAAGAAATATCGACAAAAGATTCCCTCTCCAACCTTCGCATTTAACCACATATCCGTCGCAGGTAAGCGATTGCAGAAGATGCCACTAAGAGTAGTACCTGCGAGGCAGTGTTCAAATCAAGAATGCAGTCGATTTGGGAGAGAATTTCGGAATATCCCTCTTTGGGATCCTTGATGTGCCCCGCTCCACGTATTCTGGTAACAACCTTTACAGCAATGCCCAATAGCTCATTAATAAATTTAAGAATAGAAGCCTCTCTTTATTTTCACTCTTGAACTAGATGAAACTTAAATATTTTACTAAACTCATCACATGATTAGAGACAATAGTTAACAAAGTTTAACAAGTTTTGTAACCAAACTGCCTTAAGTTGCTCTGTATACACTTAACAGGGTATATTAAGTTTACCAAGAAGTTTTTAATACCCAGAGGGAAACCATGGATATCCAATAAAGTACACATATATATTATGATAGGGACAGGTTTTGCTCGTACTATCCACCCAATAATATTATTCTTATAGCCATTTTCCTCTGTTGAAAATATTCGTAATAAATTATCTTATATTATGTCTACTCATTTATGCTCCATAGTAGATAATATGAGATTGATTAAGAGTCCTTTAAATCTATTTCATAGCACCACAAAAGTTGGTAGTTTGAAATAAAGTGAGAAACAAATACATTTTCAAATGAAAAAATGTTCAAATTATCCTTGAAATTGTGCAAAATAGAAATATTTTACAACAATTTAGTCATTTTGGTAACAATATTAGAAAATTTAAACTACTAAGGCCAACAAAAAAAAATGTGCTTAGCTTCAAAACTGAGTGAATGTTTTTAAGGAATACTTATTCCTCGGTCTTCAGCTCTAATTAAGCGAAAATGCTGTGGATCTGAGACAAAGTATTTATTTTATCACTTTAGCATATTCTGATTACACTCACACACCTTTTAGCCTCTTCATTATGCCACAAGCAACTAACAGCAGTTGAAGTACTATACCTGGAAGCAATGATTGTTAGTTAAAGCCTTAAAAAACATTAATAATTTCCTAAAAATTTAAAAGAAAAAAATTGTTTCCCTAAGTTATGACTTTTTAACGCTCCTTACTTCCTGCTAAATTTGGCAACATAAATTTTTAACGATTTTTATTGGCAATAGAATTCAAAAAAATAAAAGGTATTTTTTACATGCCGCTGGGAGCAGTCAATGAAATTTTAATTCACAAAACTGCGCTCATAAATAATGTAAATACGTATGTATGTGCATGTTAACTAAGTGACAATCAGCTTGTCAACTTCTACTCTCCGCTGGTTCTCGATAGATTTGTGTTAGTTAAAAATTGAATGCAGCAATTCAATTGAAAGCTGTGAGCAAATTTCAAATTTCCGGCAAACAAGCAGCGACGACGGAAATAAAAATCGGCCAGCAACAATGTGCAGTGACGGCACACATATACACACACATGCGTGAATGCGACTATGTGGCCATATTGATAGTTGCAGTTTCAATTTCACTGACTCCTGTGGCATGTTATTTCGTTCGTGTCACGGCCTGTTGAGTTTTTTGAAAATCAATTTTTCATGCTAATAAAATTGCAAAGCAGTTTTTTGCTGCGTAGCGGAGGGGACGGGGGTGGGTGTCCGTTGAAAATGTGCATGTGTGGACAGAAGTTATGCAATCACTTGTTATTGTTGTTGTTGCTGTTACATGCAGAGGCATCCATGTGGGAAGTGACATTTCCCGTTAAAAATGCGCAGTGTAAAATGAGAAAAGTGCGAATAAAATGGAAATTAAATAGAAAACTTCCAAATACATGTAAATCCAATTTATTTTTTATAAATGCATTGGCAATATATTAAAGGGAAGTGCATAAATTTTTACTTAAGTGAAGTTACCCATTTCCTCTCACCAGCAGCTGTGCGCAGGACACTGCAATTTGCTGATTGCTCCTGGAATACCACATTCCGGTGATATCGGTGATTTCATTTTAGTGGTTTACTTTGGTTTTCAGCGAAATATTCATACTCTACACTCTTCTTGGTTTGAGTGGTTTCAAAAGATTGTAACCGATTGCCATTTTCCAATGAATATTAATTTTCTAAACTTCTACGAACTTTTCTGGAATTTTTGTGGAGTCGCAGCTGAGTGATTTCACTATAATGTTCTCGAGAATTCCCACAAGAGAGTTTGAAGTATTTGAAACCAAATTCTGCATAATTGGAAATAAAAATCCCATATGCGTAGAGAAGCGGTTGGGTAATCAGTGATGGTCGACGTAAAATAGATGTTTGAAGATTTCTCTATTGAACTCTTCTAGAAACAGCTTCGAATGTCAAATATCTCCAAAAATAATTTGACTTTTAAAAATCCTCTTTTAGGCATCTTTTCAAATAGTTTAACTATTAAAATATATATAATTCAACAAATAAGTTTTAGCACAATAAGTAAGAGGTAAAAATCTGCCACGTACAAATTTCAATTAATGTAACAGGTTACGTTCCCATGGTAATCAAAATTCTGTACCCAAGGTGATTTGGTTCTCATAACTTTATACATAAAAATACCTTCAGTATCCTCTTTGATTCGGTTTTTATCTCCTCTATTGCGCCAAAACGGCGGCTCCTCACTGGTCTTTTGAATTTTCTGTATAGTCAGAAGTCGCATGGAGCCAAATCAGGCGAATATGCTGGTTACGGAACGATATAAATCGAGTTTTTGGCACAAAAGTCACGAAGAACCATTGCAGTATGCCATGGATTGATAGTGGTAAAAAACGAAACTTGTAGCGTTTGATAAACAAGATGTTCTTCAAAAGGGTTTGCGTTAAGCCACATTATATTCAAACTTTCTAGCAATAATTCAGTTGTTGCAAGTTTAGTGTGGCACATAGCCCCATCTTTTTGAAACCAGATGTTGTCAAGATCAACTTCTTCCAATTGCTCCCATAAAAAGTTGGTTATCATCGATCTACGCTGCTCTCCATTGGTAGTTCCATTTCGAAAAAAGTACAGACCGATGATTCCACCGGACCAAAAACCACACCTAACTGTCAATTTAGGTGAATATAATTGATATTCTTGAATAATTTGAGGATTTTCTTCGCACCAGAATCGACAGTTTTATCTATTTACTCGTATATCGGAAAAGATGACTTTCTTACGAAAATCGTAATTTTCTTCAAGTTGTTCCAAAGCAAAAACAGCAAATTTCACGAAGTTTATGGTGGTCTAATGGTTTCAGTTCTTGAGTGAGAACAATTTTATATTGATACAAGCCCAAATCAAAGATCAGAGACTGGGAAGTATTTTCAGTTCTATTAGACTTGTTACTGATAAGGAGTATAGGGAGAGTTTTAACACGATTTTAATCATTCTAAGTATAAAAATGTACCGTTATTAAGAAAACACGCTTTCCAAATTTTATTCAGATAACTAACATATTGGCGCGATATAAAGTCAGCCGGAAGTTTCCAATTCCGTTTCAATTCATTTTTAGTACAAAGACATGCTCTTATCGGGCTAAGATCCGATTTCATTATCATTCTGTCGACAGAAGTTCTTATAGTAGTTGTGCTGGGTGAATTTGGTTGTTACAGCTTTAGCAATTTAGGAGATTTGACCATTAAACTTGCCGCGCCATGTCCAGTTTTTTTAAATTTTTTTGCCAAAAAACGCGCATACCATGTTTCATCAAGACATTTTAACTTTCTACTCAAGTTACAACTTGCACGGATGGACAGACAGATAGTCACTCGGATTTTCTTTAGGTGAACAAAACTAATATGTATGTATACTCTGTAGCAACATGTTGCAAGAGTATGAAAACAAAGCAGTCACTCTTTATTAGCATTGATGTTAACAAACTATTTGGAATTGCTGTTATAATCACGGGCAAACAACAAAGCAATGTAATTTGTTCGTTTTGTGCTACTGCAAGCCCGTCGAGTGAACCCCTGTCAAATTGTTACAGCAGGCACAACAGTGTAGGAATGTCTCATGTGCTTTAAAAGCACTGCTGAAAACTCTAAGTGCAACTGAATGACAAAATGTTAAAACAATTTCATTAATGTTGCTTTTATGTTACTGCATACCCACCGAGTGATCCCCTGTAAATTCGTTACAGCAGTCACAACAGTGTAGGAATGTTACATATTTGCGCATACAAACGCAGTTGTTGTCTCGTCATCACGAAGCAAGTGAACAGCAATGTAGAAAATTGTTCGTTAACATTCTCTGTTTTATAGTTGTGCGTCGGTAAGTGCCTGTCGGTACGTGATCGCGATCAAAGATCGTGAAAAAATAATAAATTAATCATTGTGTTTTTCTTTAGTATTATTTAAAATTTATTCGATTTTGTGAATGTAAAGTGATACATACATATGTATGTGTGTGTGCGTTAATAATAATTGAATTGAAAGTGTGAGAATGCTATTAGAAAAGCTGTGCACAATGTGTTGGTTTGCCAAACATGTCTCAGCATGCTCGTGTGAAAAAAGTGTTTTTGCTGTTACTCGAAGATTCTCAACTGCGCGTTATGAATGCAGCAAATACATATGCATGTATGTATGTATAAAGCAGTTAATCTAATTTAAGTTAACAATTTATCAATATTGATGATATTAAATTGTTCGATTATAGCGTTTAAAATATTCGACGCATGTACATATGTAGTATGTACATATACATACATATGTATGTATGTAAGTATGTATTTAATGAAAAGAAATGTATGCCGACAACAAAAGGTAAGGGCGAGCACATGAATATATATGTATGTATGTAAATCCATTTTATATTAAAAATGCTTATAATCATATGTACGTATGGTGTATTATCACACGCGGCAACTTTTGTTGCGGCAACTCTTGGTTTATAGGCGAGGGGGCGACGAGGAGAGGAGAATCGCGCCGAGTTTCCAGTGTTCAGCAACTCGCTTTGTGTTCTTATTCGTAACAGTTCGCTGCGACGTTTTTCGGCATTCGTGTCCTTTCTTTCGTAGTACATAGTTGCATTTCCGTACATTTTTTTGAAAATAATATTTTGAATATATTTAAAAAATTTAATTTCATCTTTTGTTAAGTAATTTGCAAATATGTATACAGATATACATAATATAATATAAATATTTTAGAAAATGGAGTATGACAAAAAAATCGAATTAATTAAAGATATTGTGAAATGTATGGAGAAAGCTATACAAGCTGATTCAGACGATAGTGAAAAGGGTGATATATGTGAAAGTCTGTCATATAATCTTTGTTTTAATTTTGAATTATAAATAAAATGTATTTCTTAATTGACAGAACTGATTAATACATGTGTTAGAACGGCCCAAATACCTATAAGGAAAAAGAAACGACAATGGGTTAAAGTAAAGAGTAGACAATGGGTTAAAGTAAAGTGAAAGAGAATGAGGAAAACTCGAACAGAGTTGCGCAACACAAGTTGCTCGTGTGAAGGTAATGGGCGACAGCAAAAGAGAATCGCCCGAGAATTAGCAACAAAAGTTGCTTCATGTAATAGCGCTCATGTATGTTATATATAACTATATAACTATATAAATATATACATAAATACATATTTATGTTTGTATGAACAAATGCAATTTCCCTCAGTTGTCGGGTGTTAACAATGACGAATAGCAGCAGGTACCTGTTTCGGATGACCACTTGTTATGTTTACCTGAAATTTTGGACTTTAATTAAAAATCTTCTACTTTATCTATACCAATTCCTATGAATTTACATCTTTTCCATTTATTTTTGAGACTAAGTAACATTTACATACATACATTTTCATTACATTTCATTTACATAGTAGATATATCAAATATAGATTTATAAATATTGTTTGATTTTTTAAATTCGAAAAATATTAAAAAAAAATTAAGGCTTATAAAACTAATTCAATCCCTCTCTCCGCATGAGTAGCTTCCAAACTGTTGATACCATCTGCCGAATATTGTGGTGATATCGACTCTAACTTAGCTCTGTTCTTGGCTTTCCTTTCAGCCAGACACTGCTTTAGCTCCATCATGAGTTTTTCAAAAAGGTGCGCCTGCTCCGGAGTTATTTCAGATAGTGATCGTATTTGTAGACTGCCATGTTTATCTTGGTTGGAATCTCTTTTAAAATTTGGTAAAGAACGACGTCTTCTCCTCTCATCCATTTCAGCAACGCGCTGCTTCAGCTCTCTTAGTAGTTTTCCCATAAATAAAGGACTTTCTTCTGGCACTTCGTGATCTTCTTTCGGTATATTAAAGTTGAGCTCCGTTAACATTTCCACTTTAAGGAGACTTGGCTCGATTGTATTTAATTCTTCAATTAATTTCGCTTCCCTCTTCTCATATGGCGCATGTCGTTGAGAATAACGGTGGCGTATTTTCAATGACGATTTCTTCTTAAAAATGCCAAAATCTAGTTTATTCTCCTTCGAACGTTTCATTTTGTTTAGCATATTTTCTTGAACTAGCTGCTGGTACTCCGCCATTAGACTTTCAAAAATCATCTTTCGTCTCAACATTTCTTCTGGTGAACAACTCTCTAGCATATCTTCCATTTCCCACTCAGCATATTCATATTCGGGCAGAGGTTCAATAATTGTATCCATTTCACATATTTTTGCTTGTCTCGAAACATCGTTGATGACTTCACTATCATCCTTATATTCCAAAGGCTCTTCGGGGATGACATATGACGCCGATGCTCGTGGCAGTTTTGTTGGTGTTTTTAGTGCTTCCCTATATGACGGGCGTCGACGTATACACGTACGCAATGCTAAGCACCGATATGTTTTCGATGTCGATTTTGTAATGACTTCCTCGTCCCGTTTTTTGTTATCCTGCTTCTTGACGGTGTCTTCCATATTCTTCGCTCTTGCAATCGGTGGCCGTTTCAGGCTTGGTCTATTTGGTGTAAACACCTTGGGCTTTTCGAAAGCCTCCATAGAAATATCATCGAACTTTAGACGCTTTCTCAAAGGTGATTCGGCGACGCGACCAGAACTGGCTCTGCTGCCAAGACTTCCAGCTGGCGAAGCATGAATGCGCTTATATTTACTCGTGAAATTAGAGGGTCGTGTGGTGAACTCATCGTTTATGATGGTGTAACGTCCAAAGACTGGTGGCGAAGCTTCCAGAGCGCTGTTTATTTTCTTCGATAACATCATACCCATGTTTGAAATGATATTTTAAATTTTTGCGAAGTATTTAATAATGTGGAATGTTCTAAACTTTACAACACGTGTAATGCCGACAGTTTACTGAATGCGAATGCAGAAAGTTTCCAAATCTCACACCTTTTTATACCTAAAATAAAATCTACCTGATGTAATTAAAGTACAGGGACGTGAAGTGGGTGTGGCAACGGCAGGTAGCGCGCACTTTCAGTTTACCCAAGCGAGGTCATTAGGTGTTATCCAAGAACTATTGTTTCAGAAAAGTGTAAGTGCTTGCATTGTGTGGTATTTTTGTGATAATTAAGTGATTAGAGAAGATCAGTTACGCAAAATTAAAAATTTCCTTTTTTAATTCTAGTGAAATAAGCAATCCCCTCTTAACGATCTCTTTTAATATTCTGTGCTGCCGAGGTACAAAAATGAGACGCTAGTTTATTTCTAAGGAAATTCTTGAAGATATATAACTTTTTGTGTTAACTAGGAGGAATTGAAGCTCTCTAGAATATTCACTCAGGGGATTAAAATTAATTTGAGACTGTCACAGCGGATACAGAAACATTTATAAATATTCTCTTATTAATTGCAAAGATACTTGGATCGGCTTTTAGGTTAGTTTGTATGGCAATGTGTGGATTGAACAAAAGAAAAATATGTGTACTGACTATGGTTTTTAAATAAATAACAGGTGTCGAGTTTTTAATAAAAATTCCAACGAAAAAATTAGTGCCACTTGCTAAAAAAAATACTTTTGATATTGTGAAATATTCGTCAGAATCCCAATTTTGATCGGTTTTTGTTGTTACGGAGGTGTTGACTAGGTGGTGTGGGATAATTATTACTTTTTGCTACGATCTTACAACATACTATCAAACTTCATTTTAAGAAAATTCTGAGGTGAACTCTATTCTGTAGGGGATATTCTATTATATAGGCATTAATTTGAAGTGTTTCAGGTACAATAAATAGGCAGTGAGGTAAAGTTAGGTTGAGTTAAAAGCCCGATTTTGTTATAATCGCCGAAAAGAATCTACTAGAACAGTCTAGAAGGCCGGTTCGTTGCGATATCTAATAACATATGATATCTTATAATGAATCTAAAAATAAAAATCTCAACAAAACATTTTGAGCCCATGACATTCTTAAGGTGATGAATATCAGTTTTGGTTACCTCTATTGGTTCGCAAAAAATATGTTGAGTCTTGCAAAAGCTGAGATATTCTAAACTAAGGCCTATGAGAAGATTCTGTTACTGCAAATTGGTTTGGTTAGGATAAAAGCTCGATCGCCCTTACAATGGCCAACAAGGATATCACTTGGCTATCCCAGAACGCTGGTCCATTTCAATACCTATAAACCCCACATGATGATCATAAAAGCCGTCCAAGTCCGTTATCCGTTTTAATAAAATTCTTAAGATTTTATCCAATTTTCGGTTATCTCTAATTATTCGCTTAAAGTACATGCACAATGTCTAGTAAGAACTCTCAATGAACTAAGTTGAGAGCAAGTAGTATTCATTCAACGCCTTCTGAGATCATGCGAGGTCAAAAGATCCAGTGCTAGAACCCAGGAAGATAGCAGATATCTAGCTAATTCCAACTATAGTGTAACTAAGAGAAGGTTACCGCCACTTGCGAGCTCATTAGCTTTACTGTTTCCAGCCATTTCGCCATTACTAGGGAACCCCACGAGTCTGGAAGAAAACAGAAACTGTTTAACTAGGGGCATTTTGACGGAGCTGAAATCTAGTATTGCCACTTCTCTGTCGGAGTGACTGCTTTCTTCTCTGAAAGAAGGCGCACTTTGGAACCAGGCATTTATTGCTGTCTTAATAATAGTCACTTTTGTCTGGAAGGTACCGAAGTGATCCCGTAACCTAAATCTATACTTGACTTAACCTTACATCCGAACTTTCAAATGTCTGTGAAAACTTCACTACTTCTCCAGCGACTCCGTTCTGTTGACATATCCATATCCCGTAGGATGTATTTTTTTAAATCACAGCTAGTATGAGATTTAATAGAAAAGTAATTATGTAGTTTAGGAGTAAGGCACTAAAAATCATAAATTTTTTAAAAAAAGTAGTTTGAGAAAAACTCCTAAAAGTTTCGAGTTTCGAGCCAGCTGGTTCGGATGTCATCTTACTAAATAAATCTCCGGAAATAATAAAAAAAAAATTAAAAATCCTCTCAAATCCACGTTCTTGGGAAGTTAAGTTCTGAAAGTGGTAAAAAATATATTCAAATTTTTTTGCAAAAAAATAATCCTTTGGCACCATTCCTAAGCATAATTATAATTAATTATCAATTATAATTGATGTACCCTGCTTCATTCTGGTTAATTTTCATTTAACAAAAATATAAGAAAAAATGTTAAATACTCCAAATACACATATCTGTAGTATGTTAAACTTATATATACTCCGAATATACATATGTATATAGGTTAAAATTATTTTCTTTCTCAGTAAAAACAACAAAAGAGAGATGTGCTGCTGCTTCGCTGTTGGCATTTTTTTTCTTTCCGAACTCATGTCCGTTTAGTGCTTTTCGCATGTGATTTAAAATAGTTTTTCATATTTTCTGCTATCAAAAGAGCACAAAACAAAAACTTGTGAAATTATTTTCCAATGTATTTTCAATGGAAATCAGCTTCGCTTAGTGGAAGCGGAAGATAAATAAAAATACTGCTCAGCAGAGTGACGGAAATGTCAAATAATGCGAAAGCGTATAACGCACTTATTTTTTCCGCAAATATGAAATAATGACAACAAATATTGCTGACCATTTAATGAACAGAAAAAAGACAGAAAATATTTTTATGTAATACATAATTATTAAAATTTCAACGATATGCGAATTTAAAAAATGGGATCAAAAAATATAAATATAAAATAATTTTAATTTCTTCAATAAGCATGAAATATTAAATAAACATTGAAATTGCGGGTTATGTTATTAACTCAGCACAGTTCAAAATAATTTTTTATTTAAACCAAATGCGAATTCGACCCAGGTGGCAACGCTGTTTTACAAAAATTCAACAATTCATGTTGTTTTAAAGCATATTTCGTAAAAACCTGTTATACAATACCAAGCATTTTCGCAAAAAAACTAAGAAGACATGAAAGTACAAGTACAAATCCCCACTTGATCCTGTAATCATTTTTTCCATGAAATTCACTTTAAGCTATTTTCTTTTATTGAGCTGAACAACAATTCGTAGAAATGCAAAACCATTGCTTATTGTGTCAAATAAACAACGTCAACAATAGCAAGAATTAAATAATGGAAAAATGAGAAATTCACTCAAATAACGGTTCATTACTTTAACATGGTGTTTCGTGTCAGTAGCCGACTGCTTGCCGTAAAGTACTCAATTACAATGGAGAAGAATCTCAATTACAGGTATATCCGGGCAAGTTTAGCAGTTTGTTGTAAAGTGTTGCAACACGCAAGCTAGTTGTGGCACGCAAGCAAAGTAAAAGGATTTATTTACTGTTACTAAATACTGTGTTTGAAACACAAATCGGAGCAAACAAAAGTTTTCATTTATTATGTGATAAAAAAGTGAGAAAATAATGAGAGCATAGTGCGTAAGTGTGTGCGCTTTCGCGTGTTCTTTAAGGTTATGCCGCCTTGCTAGGGAGAAAAAAAAAATCATTTTTTTGCATACTATTTGTATTAAAAAATAATAATAATGTGCAATTTCAGCATTTAATAAACTTTAATGATCTGTCACTAATTTGAAAAACATTTGGATTCTCTTGCAACCATAGCCGATATTCAGAAGTACCTCCAAAATTAATGTCTGGCGGTGAGAAACTTTTCTGTAAAAATTTGAAAAATTTCATAACCAAAAGCCAAAAGCCATTATAAATGCATTAAATGAGTACAGGCAAATATCAAAAGACTAGTTTCAATTTTTGACTTTTGAAGAAAAATCGTTATTTTGTTTTTTAATTCACGCATCTAAAATACTACTCCTTGAAATATATACTAACTAATCTGCATAAAAAGGCCATATAAAAATTTCAAGTCCATCGGTTAAAGAGTTTTGGAGAAATATTTGTCACCAACACTAAAAGTTATGATATCCACTTCACCATCACACAAAATATTAATATAAACATACATGGAAGTCTGTATACATACATACATACATGTACATTTAAACATACTTACGTCATTAATACATAAATTAAAATAAACTAAGTTCTTTTATGGTTTTCCACTTAATTGTGCAGAAGAGGCATCGAACTCTTTAATTTTATTCATTTGTTTATAAAATAGTCAAAATTGCATTGACAATATTTGTAACCAAAATTCTAAAGAATTTTAAGTGCATTTCCGCTTTGCTTCAAGTATGTCTTTACGATCGACATTCTTAAGAGGCGTTGCACTTATTGATTTTGCTGATAAGAATTTTTTGGAATTTTAATTGTATTTTGCTTTCTGTCTTTACTAGCAATTTTGTATTTAAGATTAAGAATTTTTGTAAACTACTTTAGTCATATTCATTGATTCAACAAAGCGGCAGTCATATTCTTTGGCCCAATAAAGTTAGAGTTACATACTCTTAGAAATAAATATAAATATTTAAATAAATGTTTTAATTTCTAAAACCAGCTTTTTGACAGCCGATTGCACTAAATTAAAAGATTTTTACAAACACGGGCAAATTTTTGAAACTGTCAATATGGATAAACTTAATAGGTTGGCTGTCAGTGTATAACCGGTGATCACGACAAAAATCTTCTCCCAAATGCCAGGCAAAACAATATACATACACTCGTGTCCACGCAAACCTTACCGCTATACTTTCTTAAATTTTTTTTTCGAACTTATTATCTAATTATAATTATAGTTTTTAATTTATTACGTTTAATGAGTAAAACACAAACTAGGTTTCCTGTGCTTGTACAAAAGCGGCCGATTTTATTGTTTTTAAAGTAATACTGTTATTAAGCTTCGTGTTTCAATTAAAAAAAAAAATAAATAAAAATTAATTTCAATTATAGCGTAAATGAAATTAATTTAAAAAAGTAAAAAATTTAATTTTTTCATCGCATGTCAGTCATTACATTTGGATCTCATTTTGTAAAGTTCACTATCTTTCAATTGCTTTATCTATAGCTAGATGTTTTTTGTTTTTAATTTTTAATATTTTTGATTAATAATTTGTCATTAACTTATTTTTAAATAAAAAATTTCTATACCGCAAAAAGTACCGCTATAAATTGTAATCAAATATGCACAATATTTGAAAGTTTTGAGTGGTAAGATTTGCGTGGCCACGAGTGTTGCATTTTACTCTAAGCGCGTATCACCGGCGATATATTGGCAGCAAACTTTTTAAAATCTGCTGAGAATGTTCTCAAGATTATATGTGTAAGTTCAAAATTCAGAAGGGATCACTTAAATAACCCTTTCAGTAAAGAACTGTTTTTGCTCTTGAAGTAAGTGAAGTATTGTATGAAGTATATTTCAAATATATGACGACAATATATCTCGCCTATAGTAATTCTCTTAATTCTTATTTTTTTTATACGCGGAAAACTCAAAGTTTTTTCTAACATTGGTCAAAGGCCCAAGAAGGTTAAAGGTACATATGAGTATATTCTGCTTATCATACCAATATCTTTGAAAAGTATTCATAGCTCTAGGCGACTGCTCAATTCTACTACAGTTTAGATTAAAATTGATAACTCTGAGTCATAAAAAAAAACAAATAAATGTAAAATATTAAAAAAAAAATATGAAATTAATTACAGCTGCCGGGTATTGGTACACACACACACTTATTTATGTTAATAAGGGACACAGAAAGGTGAAAAAAATATAGAACTCAACCTTAAGATGGTGTGAGATCACGGTCCTACCCCGTAAAGCAACAGTTTGATTTAAATGATAATGTGTTTTGAACTCTCTTTACCAGGGCTAGCCCGTTTGAGCCAATTATAAGCCATGTCTGTGCGTCATTTTGTATGTACGAACCAATCCCGCACTTCTCGAAATATCTATCTGAAATTTTGCACATGTCCTTTCCCTTCGAAAAAGCTGCTTATTTGTCGAAATTGCTAACATCAGGCCACTATAGCATAGAGCTGCCATACAAACTGAACGATCAAAATTAATTTCTAGTAAAGAAAACTTTTTTATTTGACAAGCTTCCCAAAATTTAGCATAGCTTATTATCCAAGGGAGGACTATAATTTCCGAATATACTGCTTCAATCGGACTACTACAGCATATAGCAGCCATACGAACTGAATAATATAAATAAAGTTCTTGTATGGAAAACTTTTTGATTTGATAAGATATTTTTCCGAAATTCAGCAAGGGTTACTGCCTAAGGTAATGATACAACCTCCGAGGAAATTGTTTAGATCGAGTTAATATAACATATAGTTGCTATATAAACGAACAAAACTTGTCAAGTCTTATATTTAGACGTGTTTATTTGTGAAGGGTGCTCCAGCGTTCTCTTTTTCTTGTTAAATAACTTTTCTATAAATTCTTCTAATTGACAAAATACTATTTATTTTATATAAAATCGACAAGGTTTTTGCATAATCAACCACATTCTAACCCAACCAAAGTGTGATTTCCACTTCCAGTCTTTCTACCGCAATAAGCCCACATTTCTACTGCCAAATACCGCAATGTACTATTGCCTACATAAATCAATCATAACTGTCAACGCCACGACAAAAGTAGGCAATTAAAATGTCAAATAATTGCAGCGTGAACACGAATCATAAAGCAAATGGCCATAAAAGCCCTTCACACTTTCGCCATAAAGGCACCTTTCCACAGACATAAACACACACATTCAGGGCATATTTCAAGCATTTGCTGCTTGTAGCAAGTGCACACACGCACACACATACTAACACAAGCACATTTGTATTTATTAAGTACATGTTTAACAGACACGCGCCACATTCTCGCTCGCAACGGCTGCTTGTACGCATAGTCTGCATAGTCGGCACCAAGTTGCATGTTAGGGACCGACTGTAAAACCAAAACGACAGACAGACATAGTAAATTCATTGCATTTGACTCGCTGAATTAATCCGCTGTGACATGTCTTTCGCCTTTAATTCACAAATGATTTGTTTTTGTGCGTGCGAACGCTTGTCTGCCTACGCGGGTATATGTGCCATTGCATTAGTGTGTGTATGTGTGAGTTTGGTAAAACTGTTATTTGACAGCGAGCGAAGCCGCTAATGATGCGTTTGCAAATCTGTGTGTGTGTGTTAGTGAACTTTAGTGAGCTTGGGAATACAAGCAAGAACGAGGCACAATATACAGCATTTAATTGCGGGTTCGTGCCACGTGCAACATCAAGCGATAGAAATGCGTTGTTCGCTGTTGTGCGTTGGAAATGGGAATTGCTAATTTACTTGTAGTCCAAAATGGATATTATTGCTATGATTAACATAACAATATTTAATGCTGCTGTTGAGCAGTTGCAGTTATGAGGGTCTTCTATGTCGTGGTTTTGGCGTTCGAGTATTCTCTGTTTTTTTTCAACCCAGTTCCAAGGGTGATGCACTGATGATAACAACTTTTTCAACTTTTCGATACCATTTTTATAGTACAATTTGTCTAATACTTCAAAATAAGCCTACGTTTCGGCAATCCTCACTTCATTCCAAGAAAATTTCCTCCCGGTGAGCATTCCTTTTAGATTTGAGTACAAGAAATAGTCAATGGAAGCCAGATCTAGAGATAACGGTGGATGCGGATGCAATTCAAAGCTCAATTGATTGATTTTTGCCATCGTTTTTACTTGACTTGTTTACTCCCTTGTCCTAGTAAAACAGGACTTTACTTTTCTTCAAACGCGGCCATTTTTTGGCGATTTTGTCCTTCCAACGTAAAATAAAGCTATGTTATAGTCGCTTTTATTGGCTCCTTCTTTTTGAAGGTAGCCAATAAAAATTGTTCCACGTGCATCCCAAAATACAAGGACCATAACCTTGACATAACCAATTGTTGGGGTTTTACCGCTTTGGACCGAGTTCATTCGGACCAAGTTCATGTTGTTTGCTGTCCGCTGGACTTAGGTATGTCACAAAGATAAGCATCTTAATAACGAATTTAATTGGTCTGTTTTTATAACAGTTATGTCCAAAAGTAGTCTGATATTGGCAGATTCGAGCTACTTTGACACTTTCTTAATAACTGTTAACTTTTGTTTACGATATTGGCTTTCTGATGAATAGATCCTTAATCCCTGAAGCATGTTCAGATTCAACAGTAAGTAATAGTCGTGGGTGGACTTTTTGAGCTTACTATCTTCCTATAAACCTATTTACAGGAAAACCAATTCTTAGAAATATTCCCTGGAGAGCTTCTAGAAGCGAGACGAGCACAGGCTCTTCGGAAAGTAACTATAGTACTCCGCAAGATGTTGTACTTTCTACTTTGCGCCGAATACCTGTGATGAACGACCATTGGAAGGAATTGGACCAACGAGGCTGCCAGGTGGTTGTCTACGCGGACAATGTGGCTTGTTTTGAAAAAGCAAAATTCTTAATTTGATAACCATGTGTGCGGGATAGGAATGATTTGGGCTATAAATCGCAATAAAACTGAGATAGTTTTATTTGCTAAGAGATACCTCATGCCTGAAGTTACTCTTTCCTAGTTGGTAAGCTCTATTCTTCAACTGGCGGATCGGGTGAAGTATTTTGGGCTAATTCTGGAAAGAAAGCTCTTATGGAAGCCAAACATCGTGGTGAAGGTGAAAAACAGACCGGTGGCCTTATCCTGTTTTAGAGGAGCAATTGAAAAAAGATGGGGCTTCCCACCAAAATAATATGAAGGGCTCCGGGCAGGAACATAATGATATTCTCCTTTGCTTCGATTGCATTCCTTATATTCTGGATCACTGCATCGCGGCTCTTCCTCTGCTCAGTCAACTTTGAGGAAACTATAAGCGAGCTTAGCTGTTGGAAATGGGGTATAGTGAGTTTTTGAGGGATGAATCGAAGCTGAGAGGGATAAGACCGTTGTATCGTGTTTCAAGTGGAATCAAGGTAACGGTAGATATACTGACCGAAATGCAGCTTATAGGCTTGCATTCAATACGGTAGCTATGTAGCTATGCTGAATAACCTCATAATCAATAGCTTCAAATTTCTTCTATATTAAACTTCCATGGTGACCGGTCCCAGTAGAATATAAAAAATTGAAAAACCGCTGAACTCACTAAAGAAGGCATCCTTACCTCAATTTCATTAGAATAGACCTATGGATCTCCAGATTTATGTGACTGCGATATCTTTATAGTTCAGGGTGAATAATAGGAGGTCCTCCGAACTAATTACTCTTAAAAAAGTTAATATCGCTTTAATAAACTTGTTGTGAGCTCAAAACGCTTGGTCCATCTATAACGATGAGGTGATCTAATTTGAGGAGTTTTCGGTTTGTCTTTTGTAGTGGAATCCATCGATTTGGGATCAACCTTATCACCTCACTTCCTTTTCCCACATCTTCAGCCAGAAAAATCTAATATTTGGAGTGGCTTTTAGTACTTGTCAAGTACTGTCTTCTGTTATCAGACAACATTAGCACAATCTTAAAAATTTAAAAAAAGTGAGACGGTGTGTAAGGTGTACTTGATCATTCTTACAATAAACAACATATATAAATAAAAAACTTTCTATGAAACAATTTTTTAACGCCAGATGACTGTACTTGAGTTCAAGTGACAGCTTACAGCAGCCAACTCGAAGCTCTAAAGTGAAAACTCAAACGAATTAAAAAACATTAAAGCTATCTCCAGCATTTGCCTTATCATAACGTGAAAGAATGTTCCGCCTAATCAGACACAGACGCCAACACACACCCTCACAAGGCAAGGCAATTATAAATGTAGACGAACACGTTTACAAGTACTAATAATATGGATTATCGCCGACCACTAACGCAAATGGCGGCAATTTCATCAACACCTAGCATTAGCCAAAGCCAAAGCCAAAGCCATCAACATCAACCTCATCATACTCGTCTCACCGCCACAAGCGACATCAAAAGTAGCGCTCGCACCAACCGCTATTTATTTACAACCAAAAATATGTTAGTGTGTGTGTGCGAGTGGCTAACACTCCACACAATTGCTTGCACACAAGTCGCTCTTGTTGCTGTTGCTGGCTTTGCCGTGATGGATTGCTAAAGTAATTTCTTAATTTATGTTGCGAACGCGTGACAGTGCCACTTAGGCGAGCCGCAATGCCCAGCCATATTACCGCCGACAAGCGTCAGAAGTGCGCACCAGCATACACACACATCTATATTTAGCATATTTACGTACAGTATTTAAATGGTGGCACACAAATAGCAACAACAACAAAGTGTAGTGTGAAAAACTAGCTGCTGGCAGGCTGACTGACTTCCCGGCTGCTTGACGGCTTGACTGCTTTCTGCCTGCGAAGGCGTTAAGTGTGGAATTACGACACTTGAGGCTGTTGGGCTTTGTTGTTTGTTTTAGTTGCTTTTTTTTTGCGGGCACTCTTGTGCAGTCTTATGGACGCGTGTGCTTGTATGCGTGGTTTTATTTGCTCAATCGACAGTATTTCGTTGTTTTTGTTGTTGCCAGCCAGCGGATGTCTAATCATGCTGGAAATTTAATTGCTTGACTAAGCCTCAATAGCCCGGCGATTGCACAATCTGGCACATTATGTAGATACAAGGTTGTATAGTCACCTGGTTTATTGTTTGCTGAGGTTTATGAGGAAGTTGCTAACAAGAAATTAGTGGTTGTTGCTTGATGACCTTTAAAACTTGTTTGGTTTAATTACATTAATTAATAAATGCACAATAAGGCAATAAAACACAAATCTCCGTGTTTCTTCTTTTTCAAAGAAAAATTTTAAATTTTTTAACTTATAGTCAAAAAACAAAACACGTTAACTATGGCTGCATCGTACTAAAATATCCTTCACAGGCGCATTTTTTTTTATCGCATAAAAGGGTATAAAGAGATATTTTCTTGATGTTGATCGGCGAGTTTCTATGTCAGCTATATGCTGTAGTGGTCCGAAATAAAAATAAAAAAGTTTTCCATACATTCCATTTCCATTTTATGTAGACCACTACATAAAAAACTGAGAAGCTTGTTCGCGTATTTATTGTTAGTTTCATCATTCATAATAATTTTTTTTTCATTGAGTTATAAAATTAATTAGAAATAAAAAATGTTCCCAAAAATAATCAAACTTTAACTATTAATATCTTTTAAACGGTTGGGTTTACGAAAAAATCATTGAGGACCTTTTTGTAGGGCATTCAATTTCCTACCAAATCTAAGGAACAAGATATTTTTTCAAGTAGTTGGAAGCGGGATATAAATTTTTCAATCTGATCAAAAGAAAAAATAGAAAACTGTATGTAGGAGGACCTTCCCGTTACAATTAAAAACTCATATTTAGAGAGGCTTTCTTAGAGGTGTCTAGGAACCTATTTTTCCGAGTATCAATCGGAATTTTTTTTTTCAATATTCTTTTTCTTCTTAATTGGCGTACCCAAAATTATATTCCCTTTAAACCTTATCTTCTTTGAACGCCTGTAAGCCTTATATTTTTGGCATCATCTTAAACCTAAACAATGAATAATGTTCTGTTCAAAATCTACTATATAGTTATTTAGATTTCCAGTGCCTCGAGAAATCAGGTAACAAGTTTGGACAATTGCTTTATGGATATTGTTCTAAACATATTTTTTATTCGTAATATATTTCTGGTTTTTCAAAATTAAACATATTATATAGAGCATATGGTGTATGTACATTTAACCAGCTTCTGTCGGGCAATAACCTCTTTTACCGAGTCCGACACTTGAAGTGTAACCAATTAAAAACGCCATAAATTCGGTTTAAAAATTATTTTTATTTATTCCAAAGTACAAAATATGTGAAAATAATCATAAACTCAGGACCAATTCACTTTTGCTCGATATGACCATCTTTTGCCTTAACGATGGCCTTGAGACGGTCGAAAAATGAATCGCAAGCTGCCCGAATGTGACTTGCCGGTATTTCGGACCACTCACGGACAATGGCTTTTTTCAGCATCTCGAGACTGATGTATTTTTTACATCGGACCTTGCTCTCCAAAATGGCCCAGAGAGAATAATCCATTGGATTCGCATTTGTTAAATTCGAGAGCCATTGTGTGGTCGGAATGTTGTTTTTCAGCCATTCTTAGTTCACTCGTGCTTTGTCAGACGGTGCTGAGTCTTGTTGAAACATCCGTGGTTTGCGACCGAAATGTGGTTTGCCCACGGCTTCAAAGCAGCCTCCAGAACACTTTTTCGATAATATGTCGCATTTACTTTGACGCCAGGCTCGATGAAAACAATTGGAGGGCGTCCATCTGCGGCGAAAGCGGCCCAAACCATTGACTCCATGCTCTTTTTGCACTACGTTGGTAAATAGATAGATAATAATAAAGTCTAAGATATCGGAATTTGCTAAGTATACCTTTTCATAGACTATTAAAATACTTGTCTATGTGTAAGAAGAGAAGCACTGCTACTTAATTATTCCCTTAAGTTTTGAGTAATCAATAAACTTTCAATTGGTATCCGTTAGTCTCATACCGGAATCTTTAGAAGGTACATTTTGCGCATTATATTTACAGTGAGGTGCTTCTTATAATCGATTATATATGTATGTATACTAGGGTGTGCGTTTTTTACAATTTTTATTTTGGCTGTCATTACATCAGTACACCATGTCGTATGAGCAACACATAATTGATAAGGCACTTGTAGAAGCACTGAGCACATTTGATGTGCAGTCTGTCAAGTAAGAGCGTGGTCGTGTTAATTTATAAAAAAAGAAAATATTTTATGAAACTTTCATATTTATATATACATTGTACACATTACAAACAATGATGCGATTTGGTCAACAATGTGTCCAGTCACCACCGGCGTCGATAATTGTTTGGCATTTCCGAGGCATGCCTTTTACTAATTTGTGTGTAATTTATGTGCGTCTTCCACGAAGCTTCTGTTTAATATATGCCCACACATTTTCAATAGGGTTTGCATCGGGCGACTGCGTTGGCCAATCTAATGTAACGATGCCAGATTGAGTTTTCCACTGAGTACAGAGCTCGCTGCGGTGTTTAGGATCGTTGCCCTCCTGCAGAACCCGATCTTCATTTTTTCTGATGAACCATCGTTTGGCAGATAGCAGTAAACCCTTTTTGTAGATTTTTATCATTTTCTCGGCATTTAGGTTGTCAATAAAGAGGTACAAAGTGCCGAATCCCTGCTTTGAGAGGCAGCCCCAAAGATGCGCCTTTATTCCATGTTTTATGGTCCGCTAAACAAGCCTATTGGTGGAAGTTGACCAGGCTCGCGTGAGAACAAAACGTGCTCATATTGAACATTCATCAGTAAAAATGACATTTTCAAAATCTCTTTCAATATTCTCATGCGCCCAAGCGAGTGGCTTTGTCACAAGTTTTTCAGTCAACAGAGGCTTTTTCATTGTGTTGCGCCATTTCAGATTATGAATATGAAGAAGGGTTCGGATAGTTTCGTAAGATTTGCCTTTAATTCATGGCGTTAACGTGTTTCTCTTTCAAAAGATCAACGACAACTGAATCTTTGTTGACAATGCATCAAGTATAAAGCTTCCCTATATAAGCTCGCGAAGGAATTAGAGCGACATCTTTCATTAACTGTCGGTAAAGTCGACCACGCTCTTACTTGACAGACTGTATAATTTTAACTGCGTATATATTTTAATGTGATGGTTTTATGAAAAAAATCTGTATAATATTTTTTGTGGAGCATCAAATTTTTCGTTAGAGTATTTGCTTTCTAAAGTTGTTGGCTTACTTACTTAATGCAAAATATCAAAAAATATAATATTATGAGGTCAAATTTTCAGTGTCTTCATTTTTATCATTTTGAAAGTTTATACACTTTTTTTTTAAAGAATTGCTTAAACATGAAAAATGCTAATATATGTGATAGGTCTCTCATCAAAACATCGCTATAGAAATTTATTTCAGTATTATTGAAAGCCCTGACTAATCCCATGATTTTTGTTATTAACCAAAAGTTGGCATACGATACATTTTTCAAGGGATAGTATTTGATTTCTTCAAATACAGAAGCATAATGGATTTATGAATTTTTGAAGACATCTGCTCACTTTCATTCAAAAATTTCCTCGCTTCGTCACATATATTTTTAGCCACTACTATATACGTTGTTTCGTAAGCCGTGAAGGAAATTTTTTCTCTATAACTCCCTACAAAGAAATTGCGACAGTGTAGAATTTATTTGTCGATATATTCTATATATATTCTATATTTACTATGTTATTAAAGATTTTCGGAATTTTTTTAATATTTGTTAAGAGTGCAGTCATAATCCAAGGTGCTCAGTATTCGCTTAAAACGTTATCATTATCCTCAAGTGGATATTAGTAATTAATTTCTACATCTTTAACATCAAGATAATTTTCTATTTCACTTCTGTGGAATTAATCACCAACAGCCTCGAAAGATGATATTCTGGGACAAAAAAAGAAAAAACGTAGTTACTTCCTCAAACCTACAATCAATCAATTCTACAAAAATATTATCATATTTCAAACCTCAATGAATTTTACCCTAATGGTGGAAAAATATTATCTTGCTAGACCTCATCTAAGGCAAGTGTTGCAGGGAATTATCAACAAATAATCCAAGTTCAACTTTTCAATCAAGGATCTCATTTTTCCAACTCACTTTAGAATATTTAATAACTTTTAAGAGTCAAATTTCTCAAAATAAATATTTACCTTGCACATGCTTCCGTTTAAAATTTTTTGAAATTAACTTCTAATCATCAAACGCTTTTGCTTAAGACATTTCTTTCAAACCGCAAATAATATTACTAGATTTGACTTCCGTTTAAGCCTTCCTTGGTGAAATAAATAGCGTCAGCCATTTTCAACAATTTTGTCAAGCGAGCATAGTTCACTGAAAAGCTACAAATATTAATAGTGTAAAAGTTACTAAAGTCCATATCAAAAGAGGGATTAGCCGTTTGCAGCTTCACACTAACCAGCTGACTTTCACACATAATCGTACCCACACACATGCATGTAGCTCTGTCACTTGCTTGTAGATAAGCTTTTAAATGCTTGAATGGCTTAACTGGTGAAAAAGGTCCGGCAAAGGTGTCAAACTGACCGCAAGGCAAAAAGGTAGTTTGGCAGATAAAAGGTAACCTTGAAATCAGTGTGACATACTGTGCTAACATATATACAATTGTTTCAGGAGATTTTGAGGCCAAAAAGTGTATTTGTCTTTTATTAGCACTTGAAATTGTGAAATGATTTTATAATGCTTTTTATTCCATAAGTACTAAAAGGGCAGTTTAGGCACTAGATCGCTATTATTTTATGTTTACATTGTTTTAAGCGTTTAGGACTGTCCGAAATGAAGTCGAAATTATGCTCTTAACGTAACGCTCCTTTATTAAGAATATACTAGATAGAAACACTACTTTTCTGTACACAAAACTACAAAAATATTGAATACGAAATTCAATAAAAGTCTGTCAAGACTGCCTGCTGTAATAAATTCATATGAAGCCATAAAATTCTCTACAAATAATAAAATCATATTTTGGAAATGAATACCGACGATAATGACCGCTGTTTCGCCAAAATGACTCACGCTTTATGGATATGTGAATGTACATAGATACCAGCTTACAATGACAGTCATTTTCTTGACTCGCACAACTTGCTACTTACAAATATATAAATGTATATGTAGGTATATATGTAAAAATTCATCCCCCTTATCGGTCAAGCGTTGGATAGAATTGAAGTCTGTCATAGTTTTTATGACCACTTTTATGGCATTCAACAAAATATTTATTCCGCTGCGGTACAAGAGCTTTAAACACCACTACTTACCTTTAAAGCCTGCAGCTTCACATAAGCACTGGTTTCTTTGGCGCGCAATTTCTTAAAGCTCACTATCATCAATTTATTGCCGCTTTATTACTTTTTTCGTCCTCACTTCCTATCGCCTGCTTTCTTGGCTTTCTTGTGTTGGTGTTGTTGTGTATGGGGCTGGTAATAAAATCTGCTATCATTTAATGTTGTCATAAAAATCACATAAATTATCTTGTCGTCGCATTTATTTTCACTAACTGCATATACATATATAAATAATGGTTGTATATATAAATAAAGTTACAGACGTATATGTATTTAGTTACTTTACACATGCTTATATATGTAGTTATATATGTATTATACTATATATGCAGTAGCTTTACTTTACCATATACCTAACACCCAATTTAGAAACTGCTGATATTCTTCAGAGTCTTGATAGAGAATTTACTTATTTTTTGTTTTTATTAATTTTTTATCATTTCTTATTTTATTCTGTTTTCCGCCTTGGTTTTTGCGAGGCAAATAGTTATAAGCTCCTTTTGATATATTTTATCTTAACAGAGAGTTTTTTTAGCTTAAGTGTATATAAATAGAATAATAGAATTTTATCTCTTTTGATAGACTACAATATATTGATATTAAACAGGAAAAATATTTTTTAAGACACTCAGAAATATTTTAAAATCTTTCCTATATGCCGAACAGTTTATTTGCCACGAAGTTTGTGGCACCAAGATGGAAAACCCGGAGATCTTATACAATAATATAATATAATATATACTTAGTCGACCCGAGTCGATAAGAGACGTCAGTCTGTTTTTATATACGTTGGCCCCTCAGTTTTTTGATATAAAGTTCTGAAATTGTGCTTCATGAAGGTACTCGTTTGTCGGAACCTGAACGATTAAAGTCAGTTCTTGTATGGAATCTTTTGTATAGCTTAGATATAGACGAAATCAGCGGTTTTGTTTTGCAATTTTATCCGTTTTTTTCTAAAGTTAAGGCTGAAGGTTTCGGCTGGCGTTTACTTTCGGTAACTTATCATTAACTCAGTTTCTAGGCGTTAATTATACATATAGTAAATGCCTTGCGCTCAGATAATAAAATATCTGCGCTCCGATGTGCAGTATCTTTTAAAGAACTGGTTTTCACCTTCCTTATTAAAACATATGGGTACTTCGTGGTAAGAGGACTTTTTCGCGATGCGGTCTTGTCCTTTGATTTCTGATCGTAACATAATCTCAATTTCACGATATTCAGCGATCAGCGACTTCATTTTTATCTACATTCGTATTCAAGATGGCTCCCAGGACGTGGTGCATCCTCATTAACGAAATTAGTGAAACGAAATTTTGCGAACCACTTTTAGCACTGTGGTACGGTCAGCACACCATCTCTGTACACATTCTATCAATTTCCTCTTACTTGCTTTGTATTTTTATTCTTTTGGTAGAAAAACTGTGAAATATGTCGAAAATTGTGTTTTCGATTTTCCGTCCTCGATAAGGCAGCAAACAAAAACTTATAAACAAATAGAATAGTACATTTTTCAATAACCTTTTTTTGACAGATCACGGAAAAATCGTGTGAATCTATCATTTTTTCAGAAGAGATGCTATTTGATCCAAAAAAAGAACAGTCTGCGGTGCATATTTCTTCAAAAATGATGCCCGTGAAAACGTCATCATCAATGGCGACTGTTATCGTGCCTTGATAACTAACTGTTTGATGCCTGAAAGCTCGTGATCTCGCCGGTATTTGGTAGATCATTTCATGTTTTGGGAAGGTTGATTGACCACCAAGTCAGTATGATATCCCAGCGTTAGACTTTTTTCTTTGAGGATATGTAAAGTCTAAAGTGTATGTGGACAATCCTATTTCGAAAGACGTCATATTTTTCACCAGCTATCATACATTTCTATAAAAAAATAAGGAACCTCGAAATGGCTCACCCTTTATATCAAATGAGTGAGAAATTTAAAATTTTCAGCTTTAAGGTTCTCTTATGATTTTACTCAGCTTCGGTGATTCTAAACATAATTTCTTAGTTTGAAATTCAATTTGCTTTCTTACTTACTTTCGAAACTAGACATTTTGTCCAAGAAATCTAAGTAGATTTTATAGTAGTATTTTATATTCATACTTTTAGAATATAAATACTAGATATTTTTCTATTTTTGTTCTAGATTAAAATATCACTAATAACTATTCTATATTTGTCTCCATCTAATTTCAGGTAAGGAATGAAAGACTACCAAAATATCTTACATTTCTATTAAATATGTAAGTGTTAGCTAAAGCATAAGACATTGGATAAAAATCCCGGGAATGTACCCGTGTTCTTTTTGTTGTTGTCAATATACATTAACTGGTTAATTTACGCTTCAAATCTATTAATTTCTGTTGCCAAACTGAACTTAAATGCAAAAGTGACAAAGAAATTTTAATTACCGCAACGTCTAGACACTACTCAATAGCCAAAACCGCAAAGTCAACATTTTCATAACAAAGTAAAGTGTTGGAAAACCACTATTATGTCGAAATCAACGGCATTTAAAATCAGCAAAGGTAGTAAAGCCCCACTCATTAGTGTGTTCGTGTGCGTGAGCAAATAAATTTAAACGTTTTATGAGCGCAAAGAGAGCACAATGCGGCAATCAGCGAAAGCGGTATACCAACAAAGTGTGTTTATTAAATGTAATGTTTTTATTGTTGTTCTTGTGGTGCTGTATAATTTGAATGCCAGACATTAGTGTCACAAAACTTTCATCGTAAGCAAGCTATTTCAATCAATTTTGACAGCGATCCGGGTAATATCCATAGTACCAGCAGGCAGTGAGTGGTTGCTATACACAAATTAATATACTGTACATATATAAATATTTGTATATGTGCATATACAACTAATACATATGCAAAACGATACTTGCCGGCACACCAAAAACAATGTAGTTTCGATTAGTTTTGGGAGTCAAGTGAGCTTTTCTGGGTTAGCGCCCAAATTTGGTAGCAAATGAGCCGAACGGACGCATTGGGTTCAAGCGTGTGTTTGCTTTTGTTCGGTCTTTGTTTTTTTTTTCTTTAACCATGAAAAACTTTTCCTAATTTGGTGTGATAAACAAAATAGTTGAAATACCAATGAAACAGTAATTTTATGTGTGCTCTTATAATAAGTTTCTGCTATATGTGTGGGTGGCTGAGAGAAAGGCAGATCATAGTGTGAAGTTGGCATACCAACACATAATAGGCACAACCACAAAAAGCAATGAACAATTGGATAAGTTAACCGCTGTATTGCTTTTCGCTCGAATGGCAACTCTGGCGTGTATTTTGTTATATTGTTGAGCTCCGTTAACTCTCAATAAAAACTATTTATTTTCACTTGCAAGCCAAAAAACACGTTATTTTTACTTTTTTTCTGAAAAGGCCTTCTATATAATGAAAACAATCTCCAGGACTTCCGAAAGGATGAGAAAGATTGTCCTACTTAAAACACTTTCAAATCAAACATTAAAAAAAAAACATAGTCATAGTCTAAATTTTGAGCTCTTAACAAAATGCTTCTTTAAAAGTCATTCTCTTGACTATTTTGTTAAGGAACATTTGTAGCAAGTTTCATTACGATATATTAATTTTTACACAAGTTACAGCTTGCACGGATGGATAGACCGATGGAGAGACAGACAGTTTTAGACACGGTTAGTTTTAGGTGATAGAACCATTAGGTGGACAAAACTATTAAACACTGTAATTACATATAGCTAGCGTAAAAATATTTGATTTAATCATTAAATGGTCAAGTCGATCTGTATTGCAGTCTCCGAGCAATTTTCTTCGCCGACTCTTCAGCATTTCAAGAAACTCTCGTTTAAAATTTAGAGGTCCGAGAGCACTAATATATATTTTAACATTTGGCATATGTATATATGTATATACAAATGAAAAATTAAAGCTGTTGATAATATTGTAACAAGTGGATATGACCTCTTAAAGGTGATTACAGGATTTTATACGATTACTGTATTTATTTTTTTTAATATTAGAGACAAATACATTTTTTAAGAATATTGTCTGAAGAATGTGAATTGTATTTGTTTTTTTTTTTTATGCAATTTGAAATTATAATTTGAAAAGCTGTTCAATTTCACACTTGATGAAATAAGAAATCATATAATTACTATTATAATATTATCTTACAGAGATAATATCATATCTTATTTACTATCGGTTTCGTATACGCCTAATAGCTATTTATTTTATTAGAGATTCCAGTTATTTTTATGAGAAGAAGAATAAAAAAAAAAAATTGTAAAAAAAAAAACTCAATTGTGCATATTATTCTCGAGACAAAAGTGGTCAAAGCTTTCTCTACTATGAGCAAAAATTTGTAAGACTTTGTTCATAATTTTGAAATTCTGGATTTAATTTTTAAAATCTATTTTGTCCACCTCCAAGTAATCCTCTTAGCCCCCACACACTTGTGCCAAAGTTTTTTCCAATCCTCGAAACAGGTGTCAAATTCAATTTCTGGAAAGCTTTCAATGCGCATAGCGATTCACGACTAATGCTTTCAATTGACTCAAGCTCACAATAGCCAAAAGTCACACGGGAGCTAAATCAGGCGAGTACAGTAGTTGTGGCATGATATTGATAAAAAATTTGGCGACGAACGATTTGGCGATTCTCAAGCACCAATTCCTTCATTTTTTGTCTCGTTGATCATCAATTGATATTGACGGCGTTACTGGACGTAGTTCGTCGTCAACGCCTTCTCGACCCTCTTTGAATAATTTACATATATCAATCAAAAACACTTGGTCGCGGCAAACAATTATTACCTAAGGAATTTTCCTATATTTTGAACGTTTCGGCACCAGTAACTTGATTCCGGACACAGAATTTAATGGAACTTCTTTTTTGAATAATTTCATTCATCGTAAAAATTGCCGAATGCACCTTATGTTCTTCAAAAAGACAACCGTATATTGAACGGTAATGACTACTATGATGTGATATTTGGTATATGTAGATCTCACTAACAAGCTTTTAACCTTAGGAAGGAATATTTGACGGACAGGGCTTTCGCGCGAAACTTAAATTGAAGATTGTTTTTTTTTTTTTTGCCCAGAATGGTACATGTTTTTCGCTATAACTATGATAGATGAAAAACTACACTAATTTATATATTTTGGCTTTAAATATGTACTATATTTTAGATGCATAGAATGTAGAGATATCTAAGAAATGCAACTCCCTAGAGGTGATAACAGTCGCTGTGAAGCTTTAATGCTAATGCCTCATGCACCAAATCCTCACTGAAGATCAATGGGTAAGTTGAAATAGATCATTTGGTTCAGAGACGTATATAAGATCAGCTTATTTGAGATTTTGTTCACTTTGGCAAGTCAAACTCTAAAATTTTGTGAAAACGTGCTAAAATTTCTTCTTTTACGAAAGTAAATGCCAACTAAATACTAAAAGCATAACTACCGCAGATATTCTCTTTTTCATGGGGTGGCAACCAAAAAACTAAATTTCAAATATTCATATGTATGTTGAGCTATTTTTTGTTTCGTATTAATTTTTAAGTTTTATTTATTCTTAAAATAAATAATTATTTATTCTTCGAAATAAGTATTCTTTTGGAAACCCTGCTATTAACAATTTGGAGAAAGTCTTGATATTATACCGAAAATTATTTGTAATATATTTTATTCTTCCATTTCCTCCATTTAATTCTATGCTTTACGAATTCATAAAGAATACAGAAAATAATGAATTCAGTGCGATTTGGCAACTCTTATTTAACTATTTTTTATAAATCCCTAAAATCCTAGATCACATTGATAATGTATAATTGCGGGTATTAAAAATTAAAAGGTTAATATTAACTGGCAACCCTGAATTAAACATTTTTACATTATATCCAAAAAATTACTGAAAAATATGTAAAATTAATGTAAAAGCGTATTTTTACACTAGACCCCATATAATTTTTTTCCAGTAACTACTACATAACACATAACTACCACATAAACGGTTTAGTGCAATTAGTGCTGAACATAACTGCAATTAGTTTAATATGTACACAAGAGTATTTATATGCAATTTTATAACATAATTAGTTGCAAATGTAGCACAATCTACGCACCCACACGCCATAGTCGTAATCCATGCAATATAAATTCACATCAATAGACACACATACTCATACGTATATACACGCATAGCAAAATTTATACGAGCGTTTTTTATAGACAGCATAAAATATGAGCAAATGGTGTCAGTTGGGCGCATATAAGGACATTCAAATTCAAAGCTTGGAAAATGTTGCTATAAAAATTCTAAATGGAAAACATTATTAGGGCACACAAAGCGGCGACGCATCAATTTATGTTTGTGAATATATGAGCGTATGCAAATGAGCGGGAGTGTGGGAGTACGCGTGTGAGTACGAGAGTATGCGTGCGTGGGGAGATTGTGTCAAAGCAGCGCGTAGATAAAATACGAAAACAGAAACTGTGCTGGTGGCAAAAACAAAGCAATAACCGAGGGGCATATTGTAGGCAATTCATGTTACGAGTTTCTATAAAAGAATATGTGCCGCTGTTTTGGCGATAAAACGGAAATAATTTCGGCTACATTGTAAACGCTTTAAAATCACACGCTGAACCGCTAATGCCGAAAAAGTTTCATATAAATTTACAAGGGTTTTGTGGTGGTAAGCAAATTAAGAGCTGTGAGTTTAACAAACTTCCGACTGCGATTAGCGGTAAATCCCAACATTATAATCGGCAGATGAAAGTACTTGATAATGTCTCCCGCTACGCCCATCGCCATAAGTGCGCTATTCAAAACCAACGACACGCAACAATTACGAACAACAGCACCACGAACAGGGTTTAACGTTAAATGAATTTATTTTCTTTTTATTTTGTTTCGGAAAAGTTGAGCGCCGGATTGGTAGAGGCCTTGGTTGATGAGCTGTGTGCCATGTATGTTCGCTCCTACATATTTTCAATAGCCATTTAACGCGGTACTCCAAGCTTCATACGCTTTGCAACCACAAACAACACCATGTGTGCACCCACTTACTCACAAACACACACACATACAACGCTCACATGCTTAACTCTGCGCTCAAACCTGTCGTTCTTCATTACGGTATATTTTGCACTTATGCTCTTTAATATGCATAACAAAATATTTTATGTGTGTTGTTCCAGTAGCATAATGTTTATACTCTCTAATAGCTGCCGCCATGGCGTATACGTAACCTCAATTTCATTTTGTTTACCAAATGCTAATGGGCTTAATGGCGGCGGCAGTGTTTTTTGCCATTAATAGAAGTGATGTTTTCAGGCTTTAATGGTTTTATAATAGTTTGAAGTTTCAACGACTTATATATAGATAATACATGTATTTTTAGATACGGGATGTATGTTACACAAGCCGAAAAAGTTCAAAAATAATTTAAAATTTGTTTGTATTAACCTCGAATTAGTTTTTTGAAAAAAATTCTGTATTTTAATTTCTAAAATTGAATATTTATATCTTTAATGAGTATTTTAACTTTGCTGCAAAGGTTTAAGGATTTGCTTGTTTATATGATCAGCGTCATGAACCGAGTATTTTTAGCCATATACGTTTGTATATATTGAGTCACAATATATATACGAATTAGTCCAAATCATTGAGTCATAATAATAATAAAAAAACTCAATCATTTACTACATTCCAATATTAATATTTTAAAAGTTATTCGCTTGACTCTGGCCTCTTCCATTCCAAAAAGTATCTTTTTCACATTCCACTAATGTTCATCATACGCCCTGTCTTCGCATCATTAGCTATGAATGCATATTTGTACAGCAAACATAAACTAAAAGTAAAGAGAGGGAGGAGAGAAACATACACACACACTCTGTCCTCTCTCTCTCTCTACTTTTAGTTATAAATTAACTCGAAGACAGTAAATATTTACTTGCTTTTGCACAAATAAAGTGCCATAAATTCCTGAGAGGCATTCAAGCACAAAGAGGCCAGCAATTTTCAATTTACAATAAAAAATTTTCAAATGACACAACATTTGTCTTCATATGTCATGTAAATGTCGGTGCTCTTTTATTGCAGTAGTCGCACGCTCAGCAAAGTGGGGGTTGGTGAAAGGCGATGATGTTATTTATTTGTTTCGTCACAAAGGCATAAATATTTAGTTGGAATTAAGTATAATAGGACTTATAAACAGACACATATAATTTTACATTGTATTAGATATTTGTTGGTTTGTATGAAATGATTTTGCGTGTGTTTTCGGTTCGTTTGATGAAAAGGAAAATTATAAATCATCATTTATTATTATTGAAGATTTATAAAGATAGGTGGAAAGCTAAAACCTGGCGTCAGAAGTGCAGTAAAATGACACCACATTATATTAATATACATGAAAGAGCATTGTTTTTCAACAATCATAAATATATTAGTACTATTCTATATAAAAAAGGGATTATCATCGTCTACAACTGATTTTTGAAAGGTACTAACCTTAAGATTATAAAAAGGATATTAATACTGACAACCGAAAACTATCTTAAGACTTTTACTGTAAAACCTGAAATGTTGATTCCATACTTTCAGAAAACATAAGATATTGGCTAAAAATTTTTTATTGCGTATATGCGGTGGATGACTGATATCAATTAACATTTGATTGAACCGTATTCACAACAGTCGGATCTACGTAACAGGAACGGACCCAGATTTTTATTAAGGATAGTCAACTTGGCATATTCTTATACAACAAAAATAATTTCTTATTGAAATTTCTCTTATTCTTATTCACCTTCGTTATTTACGTCTTCTTACAACTATAAACCCAAAATGTGTATCAAATAAGCACATGAACTTTTATTAGTTATCAAATTTATAAATAAAAATTCAAATTTTAACGTAAAAATTAAAAAACAAAACAAAAAATGTTTGAGAAGACAGCAATAATAGCGTTAATTCAGAAAATTAATGTGGTTCAAATTATAAACCACCGCCGCAGCTGCCTACTTTATAATAATCTTGAAAACATGTTTTATCTTCGATAAATACAGTGAAATATAACATGTTCTGCATATTCATAGTTTCGTCTGTCCAAAAAGTAGAAAGAATATATTTAATTACAATATATTTAACATTAAAATTCCTGTGTTCTAAAGCTGCTGAAAGAGTTAAAAGATTATTTCACTAAAAAAGGTTCACCTGAATCATTTTCACCCAACTGAGCCTATGAACTTTAAAAAAGGCTTTTATCATCATGAGGTGTTGGTGACGTGTATTATATATTACATCGAATGTTGATCCGGCTAATAGTTTCGAAGACATGAGACTATTTGTAAAACCTCTTTAATTTTTTTGTAGTCGATTCCTAAAACTTTATACGGCTTTCATGAAATTTTCACTCGACCTTTCTTAGATACCTTTGTCAGCTAATGGTCGAAGAAATAAATTTTTGATAATAAATTCGATTTTTTAAGTTCACTGAAATATAATTTTTTGGCCAATATATGAATAAAACAAAATACTCACTAGTTATGCTATCATTATCTGTATATTCCTGCTTTCTCTCTGGTTGTGACCACATTACGATTTTTCGGCGATCGGTTAGGCCTTAGGCAAAGCCCAATGGATAGGCTGCGATTTTTAATATTAAATTTTAGCTTCAAAATACCTTTCGCTAGTTATTTTACTCAATGTGAAGTATTTTTTTTAATATTAGTATTTTTCGGATTAACATGATTGCATTTAATTTTTGGATTCCGATGAATTTCTTATGTCACAAAATGGTTAAATTGAAAACTTGCCGGTCAACCATAGCAAAACACTTTTTTGCTAAATTGTATTTTTTGATTCAACATAGCTCCCTTGAAGGGTGATGCACTGATTAAACCCTTTAAAAACCTCCAACTTTTTGATACAAGTCCTTTGCTTCAATTTAATCTTTTGAGACCTGATAAGAGAAAGTAATCACTGAGGCCCAAATCTGGATACAACAGTGAATTCGGAGGCACTTCGAAGCCCAATTTCTGGGTTTTGACCATCGTTTTCACTGATTTGTATGGTGCAATATCTTGAAAAAATAACACTTTATTTTTCTTCAAGTGTGGCCGTTTCAGCGATTTCATCCCTCAAATGGGCTATTAATGCTGTCCAATAGTCACTGATGTTTATTCTTCCTTTTTCGTGGTATTAAGTTAAAAATTATTTCATGCGCATCCCAAACTACAGGTTAGCCGACTGTTGCATTTTCCACGCTTTGCAGCAGGTTTATCGTCTGCAGTCCACTTGTTTGAATGTCCCCTGGACTTTAAGTGAAACGATAGAGCCATGTTTCACTCTGAACTGAAAAATTACTCCGAGTCATCAACTCGTCGTTGTTTGTAGACGAAAATAAGCTAGCGAGTCACACACTTTCCACAGAGCTTTCTCATACCCAAATATTTGTAAATGACATAATGTTCAAGTTCAGTTGATAGCTTGAGAGTGGTTGATATTTCGAAGAACTTTAATTTGCGGTAATCCAAAATTGTTTAAAGGACTTTTTTAATGTTTTCCTTTTTTGGGCGTCCACTGCGTTGACCGTCTTCGGTGCTTCATTCAACATATTTAAATTTTGAAAACAAATCTTTGAATTTTTTGTGGTAGGAAACTCGTCATCAAGCTCGGTTTTTGCCTCAAAAGTATCTCTTCCCTAAAAAAAGCAAAACGCGGAATTCATTTTTGTCTATTTTTTTCACAACAGCAAAAATCGCTTCACTCGAAAACTAGTTATCTGACAGCTATTGAAGTTAAACACACGCCTTTTGAAGGCTCGAACTAACTAAAAATATTCTTGATGTAATTCTATGAGGTCCATCTATGTATCATGCTGGGACTTTTCGATTGGCTTCTTATATTATCGGAGACTAGATATTTCCTTCTAGGTTTTTCAAACTATTCAGGATATACATAGCTAGTACAGTTTCCTATTCACTTCAGTTTTCGTTTATGTACTTATTTACGTTTCCCTGACTTTCTTTGTTTATGGTAGTTAACGTAGTTTCGGAAAACATTAATTTAAAATTACCTCTATAGCTGTAATTAAAAGGCGATACTTTGCTTCAGATATTTAAAAAAATCATTATTTTCCGACAATTCGAGCAAGTCGATGCTATTTTTATGCAACAGTTTTTATTGGAAATTTTCCACTAATATCCAAATATCTGAAAGTTGCTAATGCAGTGGCCAAATTACCAAACAGTTTGATTGAGCAATAAGTATGATATCAGATCAATGAAACCACCTTTCCGAAAATTTTCAATTCTTTTTACTTAGTGAAACCCACACAGCTGTCAAATAAATATCGTTAAACGCCAGAGGTTATCACACTCAAAAAATTTGCCAGTATTAACAACTAAATTGAAAAACAAACCGAAAAGCTGTTATATCCCACTTTTCACCGCCATTGATTAAACAAAATATCAATTTATTTTGCACTTATCGGGGAAAAAATGCAAAAGCCGGCAGTAACAAATTGCCATCTTCGATAACTGCCAGCAGTTAACCTAACAAACAAGCCACGTACATGTGTATGCATGTGTATTTCTGTATCACATGGCAGCCGATTGGGAAAATTTGCATTGGCAATAAATGTGCCGAGGCAGCAGACACGAGCCATACATTAACATTGGCTTTAATTTCATCAATTTGCCAATTCACAATATCATTTATAATCTGGTAAAATGAAATTTATATCCCTTTGCACACAAGTTTAAGCAGCAGAGCGCACACACGCACACACACAAATTGGTATTTGTGGACATGTGTTAGTGTGTTTGCTTCGAAGCGTCATTTCATTTCATTTGCACATTCGCATTCGACGAGTCGTTTATATTTGCAATTCACTTTCATTTTCATTTCCATTTCCATTTGAGCTCTCGCATTTCACTTCTCAATCCCAATGGATCACATTAAAGCAAAGCAAGCAACTCATGATTTAGCAAGGCGGTATATTTTTGTGTTAGTCGGCTTTGCGTCTCCTCGCTTGGAGTGCCGGCAGATACCTCTGGTGAACAGACGGGTCGACACTGTCTGTGTAAATGATGTAGGCAATAGTCTGTCAGGTTTTTAGCAAATCAACAACACATTCACAACAAATCGAATTGTTATTGTTATGCGGATATGTGTGTAGATATGTGTACACATTTGCAGCATATATGTACATATGTATGTGGCAAGCGCAAACATTTGAATGTTGTGGCAGACAGGCAAATAAAATGTAAGGTAACCGAGTAAATATCGCCCAACGGTATTGTTTCGGTGAGACTGTAATGTGCAAGTATTTGTATGGCAGAATGTAAGTGTTTACAGAATGTTTATTACAAAGCTCTTTAAAGACTTTTCGGCACAGACACTAACGCTAAATGCATAACTACGTATCGGAAAATTATAATTTCATTTAAAATGACGAAATAGTATATACTTAAAACTAGTTGAATTTTCTACGGAAAAAATAGTTTTATTTAAAATTGCTATTTTTTTGTCAAATATTAAATATACTTCAAACTAGTTCTTATCGGACTAGTTTCAAACTAGTTGAATTTCCTACGGAAAAATGTAATTTCGTTTAAAATTGCTTTTTTCTACAAAATATTAAATAAACTATAAACTAGTTCTTGTCGGACTAGTTTCTAACTAGCTGAATTTTCTGCATTTCAACTTAGCAGAAGCCTTTTAAAAACATGTATATTCCAAAAAGTTAATTGTTATGAAAAAAATGTATCCACTAGTAACAAACTAGTTACACCTAGTATCCTTAAAGGATTATATTCACTTGCAAATGTAAAAAAAATCAATTATTTTTTTTACATGTGCAGCGAATGAACATATATGGTATTTTCGATTATTCGAAAATTGTAATTCATCCAGCATATATTTTCAGAGATTACGATGTATTTGTAAATAATTTTTTATATTAGTATAATCGGCCTCCAAAATTGTAAACGCGTTTCCTCGAAAACGCTGTCGGTAAGGAAAACTTTTCAAAATTGTGAAAATGCGAAAAATGCTAAATAAATAATCAAGATTTGAGCCCTTCGTATAAACTTAAAAATAAAACTTGTTGCATGCATAATGGTTCAAAAACTAGTTCAAATTTAACTAGTTAAAAATCTTTTTAAGCTGCCAACAAAATTTTTATTCAATCCTCTTAATTTATTTATATTTTTATTTTCCATGCATTTAAAATTGTAAATTTCTCTGCACTAGTCTCTGTGGTCTCAGTGGCAGTCACTGAGTCACTGGTCCCATGGCAACCGATATTCAAAGCATTCATTTGTCGTAACAAATGATTTTCAAATGTGTCGTGGAATTCAGTATTCGCACACAATATATTAACATGTGTACATATGTATGTATGGAATTACAAATATTTACGCACTTCGAAATGAAAGTGTGTCAAAATCCCTTTGCGCACTCGTGTGACATCATGTTTGTACATTGATACATATATAATATTATTGTGTATTGTGTCAATGGGTTGCCCGAATTCCATTTAAATATTTGTCTACAAAAGTATTTTACGGTACTTTCATATAAAAGTCTTGAACGAAAAGTAAATTAAATTTGACAAAGATATTCCAGGTTATTCATTTGTATTTTTACATATTTTTAATATAAAAGTCTTGTTTAATTAATTACTGAAAAACTTGTGATTATTTAAGACAGTTTTGGATTCAGATTTACAAAATTTATTTCCTTGACAAGAAGATTTATTAAGAAAAAATTGTTTTTGCATAGCGCTGTGGTAAAGTTTGAAACAAAACCTTTCGCTTCATGACGAGTTTACAATTATCTTAGTTTGCGCTCTCTGCAGGATTAATTTATATAGCAATCACCAAATGTTTTCAATAATCAATAAGTGATTTAGCGCATAAATTTAGTTAGTACTTAGTTATTCTTCATAACATTCATCATACTTCTAAGGCACAAAAAACATATTCCCTAGTAAAGCATTGCTACAATTCATTATATTTCTCACTCTCAAATAGACTATAGGCATAAATATGCGCAATGCAAACACGGTTTTTTTTCAAACTACATTCCAAGGTTCCATATAAAAAATATAAAATATGAAAGTTATTAATCGGGATTTTGCTGTGTAAAATTACACACAAAATTTCTGGGGAACTCCAAAATTACTAATTACTGTAAGAATAGGTGACTATGCAACAGGCAAGGTGTTATGGTTCTAAACTATTTACAAAACTCTATTTTAAGGATAAAACTTCTGCCACAAGACGTGCTCTAAACTTTAATAGAAATAAGTAAAAATGGGCTCGGCTCGCGTGTAACCGCAAAATTTATTATCTTGCAAACTTGCAAGAACCGAAGTCTGGGAAACTCCTTCAGGTGTTGGCAAAACTTTCTTGACCTACTTTGGTATAAAGAAGGTTATAAAAATTAAAAAAAAAAAAAATTAATAAAACTTTAATTTTAATTATAGTGTAAATGAAATTAAATTACAAAAATATATTTTTATTTTTCATCGGATGTCAGTCTCTTACATTTCGAGCTCATTTTTTAAAGCTCACTAGCTTTCAAATGATTTTGTCTGTAGCTGAAAGTGTTTTGTTTTTAACTTTTATTATTTTTGATAAATAATATTATATGCCATTAATTTACATCTAAATAAAAAACTTCTATACCGCAAAAAGTACCGCTATAAAGTGTTGTCAAATATGCACAATACTTGAACCTTTTGAGTAGTAAACTCTGCGTGGCCGCGAGTGTAATTCACTCATATACTGACCGTCATATTTGACATAAGGTTTGGTAGAATAACGAAAATAATTATACATAAGACAATATTGGAATTTGGGTACTTAGTAGAATTTCACATATTCTTAGCATTAACCTTTAGTACTATGTACATCCAATATTATACGTTTAGTTATTTGATGGCTGAGTCAAGTTTTCGCCCACTTTTATGCATTTTAGGTATAAATATTCATTGTTATGATTAAAAGACCATCTCTCATTTTCATCGAGATAACTTACATATTGGTGGATATTTGCGATACAAAATCGCCTGGAAGTTCGAAAATCATTATATTAGGTATGTGGAAGTTAAAGGAAGTATTGATCCGATTCAACCCATTTTCAGCACACAGACCCACTATTATTTTAAGAATTTTCTTCGAATTTCCATTACATAGCGCACCGGTTACATTTTCTGTAGAAATTCAAATATAGGTAAAGCATCCAAAGGATTTTAAAATTGTGTTGTATAGGAAGTTATTGTAGTCCAATTTCGCCCATTTTTACTCTGTGATATAGGAATGCCAAACTGATGCCAGGCACCAAATTTGATTAGTATTGGTTAAGACGGCGGCATCACGCCCCTTATAAAGACCTCTCAACACTCCTCGCGGGTGAAATTTAATGACTCTTGCGTATTTAGTTATTTTTTACTTTTGTATTTTTTAACAGTACCGTTATATGAGTAGTGAGCGGATTTATGATTCGATTTCATTCATTTCCAAACTGTCGGAAGGAGCTCTAAGAAGATTTATTTGAGTGAACTTGATTGTTTTGGATAGAAGGGTTTGAAAAATATGTATAGCAAACCTTTTGAAAGATTGTTTTCAGCATTAATGATGTCTCTCGTTAATGCAATACTGGCTCATGGCTCCATATCTTAATTTATTGCTTAGTTATGGTCTTTTGTAAGTTTTCGCTTAATAGCGCTTTTTGGGTGTGACAGTAGTCCGGTGACGCCCATCTACGAACTCGTCCTCCACTTTTGCCTAAGAACACTTTTGATGTATAGCTTTGCATGTTTATGGTCTTCAAAAATAAATTGGTAAAAATTGCCAAATGGTTCTGAGAAAAGGTATTTCTTATGTAGTCTGATGGGCTCAGGTAAGGTGATTATAGTACGGAATTACTTATTTTCAATGCAAATAAACTGTTTAAGACCTTACTCAATCTTATTTGGTGGAAAATTAAATAAAAAACTTTGAGTTATATATAGTATATATTTGTTGTAGTTCTGTAAAAAGCTGAAAATAGTACCCCATATATGCATTCAATGTCACTTTTGAAGTTTTCTTGCTAAGTCTTAAAAGGACCGCCACTCGAAAAGATTAACGCAGACAAATGATGTAATTTCCATTCGCCACAGAAAGTTCGTAACTTTTTCACTTATCTCCTTTGCTTTCATTGTCACTTTGGCATTCATCGTGAAGACTTATCTTTTGCTGATTAATTTCACTTTGCTTTTGTTTTGATTCATTTCGGCGGCGATTAAGAGCCTTAAACTAAAATTGACTTTGTTTTTCGATTATCTTTTTTTGTATTCGCACATCGATTTGTTCTCTCTCCGAATGCGTGATTCGTCTTAATCAGGAAAAGCTTAGTTGTGTTTAGCGGATTTTATGTGATTTTTGTTTTACTTTTTTTGAACTTAATATGAATTGTTGGTAAAAGTAAAAGTAAAAAAATACAATTTTTTTTTAAAGAAAAGTAATTTATTTCTTGCCAGTTCTGCTCTTTAATGGCTTCAAATATTCAGTTCTTCTTTCACATTCCATCATTTGGTATTTTCCCACCAGTTGCCTTCACGTCTTACTTTACCTCACACCGCACTTCACACACCCACACTTACAAAATTCGTTCGATTTTCGAATTCAAATTAGTTGTCATGCTGTGAATTTCTAATGCTGCCCCAATTCGTTATTCACATTTTATCGCCGTTCGTTGCCTGTTTCAGCATGCTTTCCGTAATTTTTTCTTCTGCGCTTCTTTGTTGTTGCTTTATTCTTTCACTGCCTCCTTCCGCGCAAGATGTTGCCGCTATTTGGCATGCCATAAATGCGTTCTCCAATCACTGCGTACATGACCGCTTGATGGCCCTTTTGACAAGTCAGTGTGTACGTTAGTGTGCCACTTGCTTGACATTTTTCGTGATTTTTTATTGAATGAAAATTGAGCTTGAAAATTAAATTTTCCAATTTCAATGTAATGTTCGAAAATTGAATATCAAATTGAGCTCGTGTGTTATTTGTTGTCAATTTCGAAGAATTCATCCTGGAAGCTCATTTTTGCTGAAAAGCCGAAAATCAGAAAAGTGTTTCTAATTATTTAGTGAATTTATCCTTTCCTCGTATTTCATTAGTAATAATTTTGATAAAAATTATAAGTTAATATATCACATAAAAGTTTATGTTGTTGTTGTAGCGGAAGAAAATATTCCTGTAGCTATTTCGAGGAATTATGCTGAGTTGACAGCCCTTGACCAGGTAGAAATGCGGGTATATTCCGGTTACCCTCTGGTTACATTCCGTTTACATTCTGGTCACATTCCGGTTATTTTAACCCGATTGTCGTGAGAAGTAGAGTTTACAAACGGGCTTGTTTCATTGCTACTAGCTTGGTTCTATTAACGAATTTTAAGTTGATATTTTTAACTGCAATGAAATCATACCCAGGCGTGCGCAAATATTTGAATATCATTCACATACCACATTATGGTGCGTCATTGCGAATACGTAACATTCCGTCTTCTCCGATAGTAAGGAATGAATTCACAAGTGTTTCTAGACAAAACCCTAAATAAATTCTGTCTAAATAGATCAAATAAAAACGCTTTTAAATCATTGATACCCTTTTCTTTTATCTCCAGGAAAACCTCTTTGAAAGCCGCTTAAATATTTGCTTACCCTCAGCTTGCGAATGTGAATTGCTTCGTTTAAAACTTTTAAGAAAATATTACTTCCCTGCCTAAACTAAGATTACCCACTCTACTCACACATTTCAACGATTTACAAATGCTGTCGGCACTCACCCCCTCCAATTGCGTGCCAAATAATAATGGCCAATTGAAATAATGTCCTGCCACAATTCGTGTATGGACCACATTATGTAAACTATGTAATAATAATAATCGCTAACACAAACAAATTGAATATAATAAAATGAAATACATGAAAATTTACATACAAAGCGGTGGTTGCCTCTGCATTATGTGTCCGTTGCCGATGAGGGCACCGCTGTGGAACAAGAGCCGTCCGTGAAAGCGGCTTATTGAAACATAAATCAGCGCATTTATTGTTTACGCGAAACTCACACACACGCAAGCATATGAAGCTTACATAAATATCATATTTGGCATTTTATGATATTGTTATTAGAGAAAGGAAATTCATTTCATATATAATACCTGACAACCTGCAACGGCCGCTGGCGTTTAAGTCACCAATGCGCTCTAAAGTCATAAATAATTGGGCTCATAATGGGCTGGCGCTTCCAAGTCGAAGCTGCAAATACAATAACAATACACTACTGAAGTTATAGGAGGTGTGGTTGCCAAACATTTTCAAGGCCATTGACATATTCAATTTGGCGCACGAATGGTCGCCTGCAGCAGCGCCAGCAATTCCAGGGCCAGCCGTAATCTTGTGTACGGCAACTTTTGTAAATGTCACGAGCGTCCTCGATAGCGTAGGTGCGCACATAAGTTATGGGCATTAGCTGTATGTGGAGAACTAAATTCTAAACTCACCTGCGCCAGAATGCGAACAAAGTCTTAGAATGCTGGTTCAGAAAGTTGGCATTGTGCTCCATATTTATTTAGCATGCGGAATTATTTTCAAATATGTTGTATACGCATTTGGGACATTTTTGACCTTCAAACTTATCTTATGTATCTCTGAACAAGAGAATATTCCACTTCAATATATATTTAATTCTACGGTATATAATTATACTCTTGCAACATGTTGCTACATAGAATAATAGTTTTGTTCATCTAACCTATGTGTTGACCATCGGAGGTCTAAATGTTTTTTTTCATAAATTTTACTGTACTTTCTTAAAATATGCTTTAACATACCCTTAAGTTGAAGAAAGTTGTACAGAAAGTTTTTTTTTTTTTTTTAATTTCGAAAAGATCGCTGTTTTAGTCTAAAACTCTAGATGCTTCCTTTAACGCTTGCAACTTGAGTAAAAATATTTCGAATGTCAGATAAATGATATTTCTTACTAATACTAAAGCCTTATCAGAATAATCAAACTAATATGGCTGCATTAATGTCGACTATCGCTTCTTTTGACATTAATCCAAACTACTCTCCTAGTAAAGTCATATGCTAAGCAATAGATAAGCAATATGCGATGTGATAACTATAAAAATCGCTCACTACTTCGCTTGTGACACCCCGAAATGAGGCATCTTATCACCCTTGCTTTGGGTTACCTTGAATAATGAAATAATATTTCTACTTGATATCAGAAACGCGTTTCAGACGACCTAACTGTCCTTTAATCAGTAATATTAATCGCCTATTCGGGCCAACAGAAAGGGCCTTGACATCTCCGGCAACTGGAGACATATTTCGCAATTTAATCTTCCCTCTTTAAGTGGTAGAACTTTTGCAATTTCAAGGTCTGTCAAATATCTCAAGATTATTCTAAATAAAAAACTGAAATGTATTGTTTCCAGAGTCCTTCTGCTGAGAATTAATGGCTCAATTAAACTTACATCAACAAAGGCTATGGATTCGATCTCGATATCCTGCCAACACATAATCAAACGAAAAAATAGCAGTTTACGGCCAGCCGGCTATGATTTTAATTCCTTGGAGCCAGACTTCGTGTCACTGCAGGCATGTATTATATTCGACCTTGTAATAAACTCGGACTGAATTGGTAATGCAAGCAAAGATCCAGAAATAAAACACAGCGTTTCCTTCCCCCGTAGAGACGAAAGTGTCAATGGTTCTGTAATCTACAGCACCAACGGCGTAATGTACGTATTCACCGACGGATCAAAAAGTGAAATAGAAACGGGAACGGACTTCCTCCGTAGCAGTACTTACTCGTGCAGTTGATAACAATTTAGTACTTCAGACCGAAGATGCTGGAATAGCATAAGTGGTCAAGTGAGCTGCTGCTATACCAGCAAGCTCATGGACGTTCCGAAGAACAGCTATACATCAATTAAGACTATTCATAGCGCCTACCCTAAGTGTCAATGCATTAGGTTATGCTGTCAGGCAATAACTTTACTCTTAGAAAGTAACTCGGTTAATATCATTTGTGTACCCAGTCATATACATAGGAATAGCAGTAAACGAAAAGGTGGACGACTTGACCCGCTCCAAGGCAGCCAGCAAAACAATTCTTCTAAGCTCTTTCAAGGATTGTTTGAAACATTGGACATAAGAATAACACCTCAGGTCTTGAAGAAGTAGCAATTTAGAGCATACCACAAAGAAATTATAGTAGCTTCTCTCAAGATTCTGTTTCTTACCTTCACCAAGTTGAGACGGGATATTTTTTATGGCTTCCAATGCTCCACCTTAAGAGACATTAGGCAGCGAGCGTGGTAAATATCAGATTTTACCAAATGACACCAATAAGTCTTCTTTTTCAACAAACCAAGTATAAGCAAATCCAGTTGCCTCAGAAAGTTTCAGAAAAGAAAGAATAGGTTATTCAGTTTGATACACTACTATTTACATCATAATTCTTAATATTTTTTTCTCCCTCATTTTCAGACAGGTCTCAAATATTTGTTAGACAGAAGCAATTGTCAAATCAGCCACTATTATTATAATTTTACTCTCCCAATATGCTTTATTCACTTTATTAATTTAATTTTATTCAAAATAGTTAACTGATTGTAGGCTCTTTTAAAAATTGAAGTCGAAAAAGTCGTTTCGTATTCCTAATCAAACCTCAACGTATTTATTTTATATTTATACTAATAAATAAATAAATGAGTTGCGTGGCATTCTTCCCTTTTTTTATACAAAAATTTCAAAATAAAGCGAAGTTCTTTATTATTTAGTCTTAATTTTGAACAGCTTTAATTTTTTTTTCAACTTCCCCGAATTTAATTTTTTTTTTGGCTAAATTAAGCTTTAAATCTCACCTTTCCAGCACTATATGGTATACGAAAAGACATTTTTGACTACCCAATAATTCTTGTTGCGTACTTCAAGTCAGTTTAAAATTTCAATATGCTTGTGAGCGACTCAGCGCTAGAATTGGTGTCAGCTGCGATTTTTCTCCACATCCATATATTTTTCTTCCATATTTTTATGCAAAGCTTTTTCATGTCTTCATTTAATTCGCCGAATCATCTTGCTTTTGACATTCGTTAGTGTTTAGCGTTTCATTTTCTATAATGTTCTCATGCATCCTCTTGGTGTCGATACTGATTACAAGGAGAAGCGATTTTGATTATAATGATTTCGCCTCTCTTCTTCTTTCTTTTTGGTCTACCTCTTTGTTTCACCTTATATGCCAATCGTGATTATCTTTGACTGCTTGAATGATTTTTCTTAGAATTCGACGATTTGCAGTTTATTTTTGTTCTTTTGTATAGGAAATTCAGATAATAATGCCGCTATCTCTGTTCAAAGGTGACCTTACCGTATTCAAAGAAGTTTCACTTGAAAAAAAATTAAAACGTGTTTATAATTAAAAATTTCCTCGAAAAATTAATTTTTTCATATACATAATATCTTACGAGCTCCAATCAATCAATCTTAAATACCTTACTTCACCGGCAGGAATCTATAATTATCAAACAAACACACAAGTCTGTATATCTCGAATAATAGGACTTAACACGTGCCTACAGGAATGCTTTTACACACACACACCCACATTCCCACACAGACAACTACACACGCATATTATTTGAACGTTTCCTTATGAATTCAAGCAAGAAATTGCGTAACCAGGGCAACACAACAGCCATCTTTTATTCGATATCTTCACCTAAATCGAGATAAACAAGATAATAGATGTTTTTGGGGGGTTGGGGTGATGCAACAAAGGGTGCTGGTTGGAATAATCAGGGAAAACAAAAAATAAGAAATATATGGTAATACTTCAGAAGCGTTTTTGTTTTGTGTTTTTCGTTACTCGCTACACAAGCGGAGTAATTTACGAGCGCTAAGCAATTGGGAGCAAGTGGTAACACGGTGGAGAAGTTTTATTTATGCGTTATTTTGTTTTTGCTGCTTTGAAGTTTCTCTTCTGGAGCACACACTTTGAGTTCAATGCTTGTTGTTGTATTTTATTGCGGAGCATAACTCATGTTAAAATGATAGCAGAACACATATCTATCTTTAGATTGGCATAAATAAATGACGGGAAATAAATTTATCAGCGATATCTTGTGCGATACGAATGTGTGGGTACTGTATGAGCGAAAGGGATTTCTTTAGGTCATTAAACAAACTAATTTGTTGTGACCTGATGGGTTACAATACTTCAAGGGATAAAGGATGCCTAATTTCAAAATTTAATTTGGGGATGACTACGAAAAAACTAAACAAAGTGACAACTATACAAGTTGTTGATCGTAGGTCTGGCATAATTATTGGACTTCAAGACCGGAAAAGGTCCTCTTCCAATTCTGACCTTAAATGTAAAGTCAGGTCGAGAGAGGCATAGAAATATTGAGTAGAGCCTTCAAATTTCTCTTGAAATAAAAAGCTCTTAAAAAGCACTTAAAAGCACGTAAAAACCGTTTAAAAAAGCTCAAAAAACGATTTAAAAAACCAACGAACGTGACTAAAAGCTCTTAAAAAGTTTATAAACAAGTATAAAAAAGCTCGTAAAAGCTCAAAAATCTGATTAAATAAGCTACCCCCCAAAATGCTCAATAAAAGCTAAAAAAAAGCCATATGGAAAGCTCATAAAACGTTCATAAGAAGCTCAAAACAAGTTTTTTTTTAAAGCTGCAAGCGCTCTGAAACTTGTTTCAATTAGAAAAATCAAGCTTAGAAAGCTTTTAGGCAAATTAAATTATCTCTTGAAAATTTTGGTTTGATCTGAACCCTCATTTTGGGTGCATGAAGTGAAAACCTTTCTAATCGTCAAAGTACCGATTTAGCTTTTTAACTTTTTTTTGAAACTCTGACAAATATGCTTTCAAAGCTTACGAAAATCTCACAAAAAGCTTATGGAAATAATATAATCATAAAACCTTTTAAAAATCTACGAGCGCTCTTTAAATGGCTTCGCTTGGAAGCTCAAAGCTCATTAAAGCTTTCAAAAAGCTACGAATTCGCAGCAAATGTCCTCGATCGGGTTTGTAAAACAAGCTCTTAAAAACATTTAGACTTCATATCTGATATTGTATTCTTTCTTTAAAATCCTTAGAAAGCTTTAAGACGAAAGAAAGGATTTTTCAAAAATTATGGGATAATATGTACCTTCAAGGCACCAAAAGTGGGGAAAAGCTCTTTAAGCTTAAAATTAAATTAATAAATTCTAAGTTCTGCAAATAATTTTGTAAAGCACTTTGACGTAATTCAATTTTCACACAACATTTATTTGCAAAATGAAATCATTTACAATTTGATGGAAACCACAAAAACCGATTGTAAATTTAGTTGTGGCTGCAATTATATATATAATATATAATATAACTACAAACACAAATATGTAATTGCCAGTTGAGTAGCTGTTTCTGTTGTTATTGTAACAGTATTTGCCACTGCTGATTGCGATTTGTTTATGCGGAAAATGTGTTGCACAGCAAAATTTAGCACTTAACGGGACATAACCACTCGCATTTCACTGCAAACAAATAAAATCCATTTGTATTAAATATCTATGGGCGGCCGTAAGTACACTCGTGATGATGTTTATAAATTATTTCGCGTGACTAGGTGGCAAGTTGTGGTCGATGTGCACATTAAATTTGCACTTTTACTCATAAATTGATTTCGCTTATCGTTGAATGTTAATTTAGTGCTTTTGAAGTATGCAAGTGGCCCTAAATGAGCTTTTAATCGTGAATAAAAATTACTAAAAAATATGAGTTCTTTAATATTGGATAATACACGTACACATATATTTTAAAAGCTCTTGATTTGATCATCTGTATATAGCTATCATTTGGGGTTCTCAAATTAATTTCTCTAGTCAATAACTATTACAATGTACAAGATATTAAGCCTGTTTTCGGCTTTCACAAAAATATTCAATATTTTTGAAACTCCCTTGGAGCTTTAAAAATAGGTAACATTTTTATGGAGAAAAGAAAAATATGGCACAAATCGGCTTGTCACGAATAGTAATCTGACACAATTATATGTTGAGTCAACAAAAATTTTAAATGCATGCATGATAAGAAACAATGAAGCTTTTGTGCTTTTCAATGAAAGCTTTTCTGTTCAGTCAAAAAAATCGAAATTCGTTCTTAAATTATTTAAATCGTTTAGCTTTCAGCAAAAATTTCCGCTTATTTTATTTTCTTATTTTTGGAAAACTCTTGGGGCTATTTTGGAGCTTTTTAAAAATGGCAAAATTTTCTTTGGAAGGAAAGATAAATAGACAACTTTTTAGGAGAAGTGATCTGACAGAATCATATGTTGAATAGAAAAATTTGAAGCTGTGGCTGAGCTTTCAATGAAAGCTTTCCTCTGACTGAGCAAAGTATCGAAATTTTTCCTTAAATTACTTAAATCGTTTATTTTCAAACAAAACTTTACGCTTATTTTTCAGCTTTCACAAAAATAAACGATAATTTTGGAATTCGCTTGAAGCTTTTGGAACTTTTTTAAAAATGGCAAAAATTTTCAAAGAGGGATGATAAATAATGTACTTTCTAAGAGTAATGATCTGACAGAATCATATGTTGGGAAAAAAATTTTGAAATGCACGAATGGAACTGTGGCTGAGCTTTTGTGCTTTCAAATTAAGCTTTATTATTCAGCACGAGTAGTTTCAATTTGTACTTACTTAATGAAACCAATTAGTTTTAAGCACAAATTTGGTCTTAGTTTCCCAGTTGAAATTGCAGAAGAGGTAATTCCTCTAGATACTACTTGGAACTTTCAAAATAGCCCAAAATTTTTATTCACTAAGATTTTTTTTAAGAGTAAATTTTAATTTTTTAAGAGAGAAGAAAATAAAATGTACATTTCAAAGAAAATTTTCTTGGCAGAATTGCATATTCTGTCGAAGTATTGATATTTCTAACACATAAAGCTTTCAATAGACAGCTCATAGCAATATTTCGACTCTCAGCTTTAAATACCAGTATAAATTATACTGCTCTGATTCAGCAGATAAATAGATTTCAGAGTTTAAGCTCCGAAAAAGCTCACTGTTTGTAACCTAATCAGCTTTTAAGTAAAAAATTTACACGGCGACTGTAAACTTGAAACAGAGCCTTTAAATACTCCTTTTGTATACGCAATGCCAAGTTTTAGTTCACTAAAAAAATCACAGAAAGCTGATAAAGCTCCCATGAGATTTTCTAAATATAACTATATCAAGAAAGTAGTCTTAATAAATGGCCATGTACTTTGAATGAGTCACTTGAAAGATGCTTAAGGGAAGAAATCCACACGCAAGTCAGAAAAAACAAATTTGGTGAATTATTTTGGAAACACGTTTTATTAGAAAACTTTGGATTACCTTGCTGTCGCCACTCTGCGAAAAACGGGTATGACAGTGAGGAAGCTTTTTTTGCAAGAGAGTGTAAATTCTACAATGAATTTCGATTTTTGAAAAATCTTAAAAAAGTCATTTACTTTGAAAAAATATACTCTTCAGAATAGTTAAAAAGCTTTAAATAATCTAAGACGCTCGTGTAAAAATTTCAGCTTGATCGATTCTGCCGCTTCTGAACAATTTTTATCATTGACTCTGAAAGCAGTGTTTTGAAAAAAAATTCTTTGAAATTTAGAGTACCAATTATACTATGAAATTTTTTGCTGGATCGTCTAAAAATTTCCAGGGAATATCTATTCTCAAATAAAGGTACATTCGATTTACAGTGACATCTCCCATAAGCGGACACTGACGCTACTAGGCTCTCTGTCCGGTTAATAGGTTGGTTCGATTACTACATTGGCCTCAATAAACGTAATGTTGGGATCGAGCATTGTGTACTGTTAATAAAAATGTTCACTTAACAGAGGGAACAATTTATACGAGTATAGTGTTCAGTTAATAGTCCTTTCAATGGAGAGTGCGCTTAATAGAGCGTCTGTTTATTAGAGCCTCCACTGTATATACAAACGCAATCAATTATTTGAAAACTCACAACTGCATAAAACACCTTAAATCGAAAAGTTATGACATTTATGAGAATATTTGTATAATTTCTGCACATTCCTTGATTTACGACTTGTAAATGAGTACACCTTCGGCTTATTGTAGGATTGCTAGGTTATCATTTTTTTATTTTCAAATAACTGCCAACTCATAAAAGACCGGTGAATGCCTATGCGCAGTCTAGACGCCGCATCACAATAAATGGCATACAATGAAATATGGCTAATTCGTTGTCAGTCAACGGCTTTGGAGCGCACATACACAACTAAAAATGTACCATTATATACGTATTAACTGGAGTCACAAGTGATAAGTGGCGTGAAACTGCCAAGGATGCTCACAGATACAGATATATATATGTATATATAAACAGCATACCAGCAAGTGGATTAATAGCCACCGTCAGCATGTTTATATGCACATATATTTGCAACTTATTTATACCTTGTTATCGGCGAAAATTCAGCAAACAAACTTGACAGCCTGCAACAAAGTAGCCAATCACCTAGTTGGCAGACGTTTTACGCTTAAATTGCCAGGCATTTAATTGAACGCAATTATGTACACATCATTTGCCAGCGCTTCACACTCTGCTGAGCACTTTATCCAAATGCGCCCGCACACGCACACCCACATACATATTTACATACACATATATAATATTTACAATGTAAGTGTATTGCTGATCTATGCAGGCGCTTGGAATTTACTGCGCAAACAAAACATGTCTACATAAAAATATATATAAAATACATATACATAGATAGTATACATTACATATTTACATATATATAACATATATGTGTTTTAATGTGTATATAGACATATAAAATCATGCAAGTATTTATTTATGCCTGCCGTTTTGCATTTTATATTTATTTTGGTCTTCATGCTGACAGCGAGTGCTCTTCAAAATTATATGACTCCTATAAAATATATACTCGGTGGTAATATTGCCACATTTTATACAACAAAAATGCATAAATTTGTTAAAAATGGGAGCAACAACTTGAATGTGCATGAATATCAAATTAATACTTATCAGTCGATAGTGCACTAACCTCGTGGCTGAAGGTTTCCATCAAAATAAGGAAGAATATATCGGTTGGCGATAGTTCTTCAGCTTGTGAAGCCAATATTTCTGGTTTCTCTACTGGCAGTGTCAGATACTTAAATAACACTGTTCAATTTCAGTCTATTATTTCATGGCATTAACAGAAATAACATATTTGTGCTGATATCATAGAATCAACGGGTGCTTCCCGTCATCAGTATGGCAGATTTTTTCTCTTATTGCACTAGCTTCCAGATAAGTCTGAATAGGTGACCATATGTTCAAAACTTCTTCCATTTCGATAATCAATGGCGCTCCTTTTTTATTGTATATATATAACCCTAAATATCTTAGAAAACTTTCTACACAATGGGATAAAAATATAATCATGCTTGGAACCCTTTATTTGACAAAAAGGCTAAAGCCAGTGTTAAGCTGATCATTTTTACGAAAGTCTTCAGTAGCTTAAGATTACTACCCTTTTGAACAAAAAAATCCAGTTGTAACTTGAAGATAAGTTCTTTCAGTTTTCGGATATTTTTATGAAGTAGTAAACGGTTATGTTATCGATTATGTTTCCGATTATGTACCCAGTTATATATTTATCGAAGTCTCCCTCCAAAATTTGAAATCAAAGTCTTGCAGTTGGCAGTTATGGACCCATTCAAAGTTTCATTACAACTTCCTTCAAATATCAGTTTTGGGTTACGTTTTCAGCTATAAGTGCAGTTATAGCTTCTTCGAAGTTTTTATTTTAATTTAGGTGCAAGTTATAGAACCAGTTACAGTTTCATAGCAATTTCTATATAATTTCTGAAATGAAGACAGTTTCATCAAAATTTCTTTCCAATGCCTGAAGTAAAGATCTTTCAGTTTCGTGTTAATTTTTCAGTTATAAAGCTGGTTACAGTTTCATGGAACTTTATTATTTTATTTTAGATCTATTAATAGTTCGTCGAAACTTCTTTACAATCTGTGAAGTCAAATTATTTAAGTTTTCGGGTATGTTTCAGGTTATGTACCCAGTATTAGCCTTATCGCAGTCTCCGTATAATATGTGAAATCAAAGTTTTTCAGTTCCCAGTAATGGACCCTTTTAAAGTTTCAAAAAAATCTCTTTCAAAATTCTGTGGTCAAGATCTATCAATTTTTGGTTACATATTCGGCTATAAATCCAGACATAGCTTGATCCAAGTTTATTATTTTATTTAGATGCAGGTTACATAGTCAATTACTGTTTTAATGCAATTTCCTTTCAATGTCAAAAATCAAAGCCTTTCAGTTCCGAGTAATGGATCCATTTATAGTTTCGTCAAAACTTTTAAATCCCTAAAGTCAAGATCTTTTAGTTTCGGTTTACGTCTTCAATTAGAAGCCCGATTATAGCTTCTTTGAAGTTCATTATTATATTTTAGATGTAGGTTATGTAGACAGTTATGATTTTGTCGAAATGTCCTTCCAACGTCTGATATCAAGATTTTTCAGTTTCAGGTTAGGGAACAGCTAACCAATTTTTCAAAGCTTCATTTAGTAACTCTTGCGCTTTTCGTTTTTTGTTTTTTGGTTAAACTACACAAAGGCCTGTACTTCGAATTAGACAATTGATTATTTTCTTTTCAAAACTAGAAAAACCATTAGGCATACATCTTGAGTCGATCTTGAAAAAAAGAACTAACGGACTGCACTTGGTTATATGGTAAAAAGCTACCATGAAAAGCATATTTTGAAAACACATGAAGGAATCGCAGATTTCTCATATCAATTATACATCAAGCGAAAAAAATTAAATCGATTTTTCGTATCGAAAACTGAATATGAAGATAAACATGAAGACTGAGACATCAAGAAAGTTAAATACAAAGATATAGACGAAATCAGAAACTAACAAAAAGAAAATAAAAACGATGACTAAGACGGAAAGGAATCTGAGGAAAAATTTCAATAGAAAAAAGGTAAAGCTTAAGATAAAAAACTATGGAAGAAATTTATAAAGAACAATGCAATCAAAACCATGCAGGAACGAATGTTAGTAACAATTCTCAATGAATTCTTTCATATGACTTGCGTTAAAGGTACAATACGTTCAAATTTCAACAGACTATTTAAGAAAGCAGTTATTTCTTCTCTGTTTAATTGGCGAATAGTATAACCTCAAACACTATAGAGAAATGTAGATGAAATTTTTTTCGAGTTTCCACTTTGTGGGCACATTGGTTGCTAATATGCTAGTCAAAGTGTGAGCGCAAGGAAAGCATATAAGTTTTCAGCCGACAGTTATTTGAGATAAAACTTTAAACCATAAATTGCCTGGATATTCGAAAGAAATGTGGAAGGAAATCAAAGACAAAAGCAGCAAACTATATATTTGACCACACACATACAAACATATACTGATTCGGCAACTAACATATGTAACCATATATCATACAAAAGTCATAGCTTTCTTTATTTCCTCCGCTTTCAATTGTTTCTCGTTACACATATCTGCCACTATTGCTGCAGCAAATGCATATGCAACCAACAACAAGCGACCAAACTATTTTACTCTGCGTGTTGCTTGCGCATTCGTTCAGCTTTTAGCTTGGATAAATGAGAAATAAGTTGAGAAAAGTAAAAACAACTATTTATTAAATGACAAACTCACCACAAAACTCGGTTTACGAACAATTGTACATTGAGCTTATTTGCTATTCGGATTTATATGACAGGATATTGCATTTTATGTCTTCACTACGACCACAACCATATTGTTGCTTGCCAGCTTCTTGCCACCGCATTTGCTTATGAGTATTTGCTCTGCTTGGCGATATAAATATAAAACAACAAATGATTTCTTGTTATATGTGTGGGGTGAAATGATATATTATACTTGTAGAGCAGGGGAATCGTATGAAGCAAGTAATCGGGGTGATGATATCAGAGTAAACTGTATGGGGGAATCAATGGGAACAAGAATGAAATTATTGTGCGTGATCATGTGATATGTGGTATGATAGTGAATACTTTTGAGTGTAAATATTGTGCTGCGCTAGAGATTGCTGAAATAATAAAGCATTCAATGCAGGAGAATTTTATGTATGCGAAGTTTTTGGTTCAATTTTCCATAAGGCAAGGAGTGCAAAATAAATACGGACAACGTGATGAGTGCCAGATGAGAGCACAGTTGCGAGGAGAAAGATAGTCAATATAGAACCAAAACCAAAATTTTTAGTTTAAATTAGTTAAAGTGAGCCAAAAACTGGGTGATTGAATTCGTAGGCTTCCCGTAAGGAAAAACATATATTTTTTAATTGGTTTCGGTGAGCATTTATAGTTTCCATATACCTAATAATAAAAAAAATAAATTAATAATCTTTTCCTAATAAAATTTTAACATAACTCTTGAAATATTTACGGTAAAATTGTCCTTCCTTTCCTTTCCTTTCCTTCCTTTAAATATATAATAAAATATAAAATATATACAAAATCCTACATTTGCATTTTTTTTCAAAATTTTATTTGCAAAATTAAGAAAAAAAAGCTTGAACTTGTGACCCGGGTTTACCACCCTTTCAAGACTCTAGCATTTCCTTTTTAACTATATATTCCTTAGTCTGTTCTCTTTCTGCCTGCTAATGGATACTGAAACTGCCCGAGTACTATAAACTTGAATAAGGACACTTATAAGCAATTATAGTGTTGGAAGTGAAGTCTCCCCTTTCAGCCCGAGTACTATAAACTTGAATAAGGACACTTATAAGCTTTTCTGGCTCCTAAGCATAGATCTAAGACTCGTCGCCAGTAATAATACGTTTCTTGGCATCATAATAGTCGGAAAGCAATGTTTTATAGACGCGATGCTGTTTTTCGAAAAAAATGCGTGATTTTTGAGCCAACCCCTCTTAGATTTCCACCCTCCAAAGAAGTCATGAAAATAAGCATAATTTACCAGACTAATACCTTAATGACCCTACTAAAATCGTTTTAGAAAATGGCGTTACTGTCCGATATAAAGAAATATTTCTATATTTGTCCATTTCTGTTCCATCTTAAGTAAAGAAAATATATTATAATATTTCAAAGAATTTTCTTAATTTTACAACTCTTTGCCTATCAATATGGCGACCCTGGTCATTGAGTGAAATCGCTGCAAGTCACCTAACGGTTAAGTAACAGGTTAATTACTCAATAACGCCACTAGAGTTGCTGGTAAAGTTTCTATGCGTTTCTTAAGGGCCAATTAACAACTCTAACTGAAACTCTTGCAAACAAAAAGATGATCATTCATGCGCAAAGCCCTTATGAGTTGCAAGGTATTATTTTCCTTTGAATATGTAGGAGTTTTGGTAGCAGTGACTTAGGTAGGTTGTTATTAATTGTGAAATATTTAACTTAAAGATATTTGGTCACATTTAAAACTGTTTAAACGAGTTTAATAAAATTTCAGTATAAATTAAATAATATGGCAACTTTGTTATAAAAAACAGTTGTAATAAAATATTTTCATAATTTAACTTTCCTAATACGTGGCAACACTCTTGTAATTCCTCTTAACTTAAATAGCCCAAAATTAAAAAGTTAAGCTTCTCTTATGTGGGTAAGAAACTGTTACACTAATTTCAAAAATTTGTATGATAGTTGGTAACACTATTCGTTTAATTTTACCGTTTTACTGTCAAAAAAGTAATGATAATTTGTAAATTATGGATATAGCAAGCATATTTATAGCTTAAAAATAAACTTAAAAAAAATGAAATTTTTAATAAAAACATGTTTAAATAAGTAAACATTTTTTATGTAAAATTTATTAAAAAAATTTAATAAAAAGATTTAAATTAAAAAAAAAAAAATAAAACAAGAAACAATAATTTTAAAAATTAAATAAAAAAAAATAAAATTTTTCAAAATAAGAAAAACGAAATATTTTATTTGAAATAAGTAAATAAAAACAACCAAAAATTCATATTTGTCTATGTAATGTTTTTGTAATTGAGAGAAAAATTAAAACTTTTATTTAAAAAAATTAACATTTTTTATTAAAAATTTATTAAATATGTATTACTAATTTTTATAAAAAAATCAAACTAATAAAAATCAAAAAAAAAAAAATATGTTTTAAAAATAATATATTTAAAAAAGTTGAAATTTTTCAAAAAAGGAAAGAATCGAAATATTTTATTTCAAATAACTGTATAATAAAGACAATAATTTCCTATTTGTTAACATAATATTTTCAAAAGTATATAGTATATGAATTCTCACATAATATTAGTAATAAATATTTAAATATTTCGAAAATGTAAAACAACAAAGCATTAATCGAAAGCATACATGTCCATCTGCCCTCCAAATGCTTTCGGAGAAATTTAGGAAGCAAAGGATAACACTAAAAACCAAATCGACTGCTTAGCTCAATACATGCCCACATTCATACAAACAAATTGATTGGCGATTGTGCATATGCATGCATGCTAGCTATCATAACAGCATTTATGTAAGCTTCAGTGCTGTCGCAACTTTGCTTCCCCAATATCCCACAAGCGTAGTTTTCACTAACTCGGCTGCTAGCTTGCTGCAGAGAAGAGAAAAGAAGTACAAACGCGCCACCAAACATTTACATAGCAAAATTGTTTTCCTATTTCCCATTTATATTGTTTGCATTGCAACTTAATCTTTGATTATGCTTAGCAAAGGACATTTGTTGTGCGATCGTGTGCAAACTGCCAGTGCAGCAAGTATACGGAGTTGCCAGAGAAGCTGCGGAAGAGTGAAGTTGTTTAAGAGTGAATCCGCACAAGAGTGACTGCAGTGTGCTTGCTAACATAACTAACATTACACTGCATAGAATGGCATAGAAGAACTTGGTTTCGCATGGTAGTGTATTGCAAAGTATAAAGTGTCATAGCATAGTATGGCATAGAACCCAGAATGGTCTGGTTAGGAAGCGGGGTTGTCGCTTTTTAATTGTAATTTGTTTAAATAATAATTGTTGGCATTTAAAATTCACAACGAATTGCTATGAGATAGTTGTTTTGTAGTGCTATGTTACGCGGAATTGCTGAGCTGCTTGCTTCATGGTCATTTGTTCGTCTACAGACGCACTACAAGTGCAAATATCTCAGAAGAGCAAGGAAAAATTGAAGAAAGCGAGTATTTGTCTTGTTAAATAGAGCTCTTTTATCTATTCTCTCTATTCTCTATTTCACTGGAATCTTTAAACAATACTTGTGGGTAAATTAAGAAGTTTTAGAGGGCACCTTTGCAAATATTAAAATTATTTGGTCACTAAACCTGTCTTGAATACCACAGAAGTTATAAATTTTGTCATCAAAATTATCTTCTTCGCCTTGGAGCGTTAGATACAGGCATAATATCTAAATTTCTAACTATTTTAACAACTAATTTTTTCTTATTTCTATTTACACTCTTCTAAACTATAACCCAAAACAGCAACTATTATTACAAATATATAAATTTCCCTATCCAAATATCTCTCCCAATCAACTCTTACCTTTTAATTTCCTCTCACCATTTTCCTAATATGCAAAATAGCACAACGTCGTAGCAACTTGACAACTTTTAAATGCTCGCAAGCTGACAATTTATGGACTCTTATTGGCAAAGGTCCTGGCACTAAATAATTCTGGCTTACATACTGCCCTGTGACGTCAGTATATTTATGAAAGCACAAAGCGTTACGCAAGCGCTACATACATTCTCTTGTCTCTAACTATTTTTTGGCTGTCAGACATATTTCCTGATAGTATTTTTTTCAACTCAAGCGCGTATTTTAAAAGCGATAAATATCAAGCGAGTGTCAACTCGTTACTGCACGAAGATAACAGCTAACTGTAGTAAGTGAAAACATACACATACATATTTGTTATTGTAAAAACGCAAAATTTGTGTCAAAACATATTGTTAAAATTATAACGTTTTTTAGTTCGAATGACAGATTATCATATCTGTGATTTTATGACAGCAAATCAGAGAAAGCTAAAAATTAAATTTAAATTGTAAAATGATTGGCTTAAAAATCGGCAGAGCGACTAAAACTATTTAAATTATTTAATGATATAAATATCACTATTTACACTGATGAAAAGTGCTAAAGTGAAGAGTTTACAGCGATTTTAAATTTTCAGGCAACGTATTAACTAACCTTCAGGAAGCCGAGTGTCTCATGTGTACCTCTTTAGCAGATGGAATATTTGCCTAAATAGTGTAACGAGAACAACTTTTAAGACAACATAATTCCAGCCATACTATAGCTAATGCTTGTAATTTTTATAACAACAACTTTTTTTCGGTTAAAACTCCATCAGTATTTCATAATTTACGAGCGGTAAACACTCAAATTGGTTCCGGTTATTGTATAGATAATTTCATGTCATCAATGATTGGAACAAAGTGTCGGTCAAATGACCAAAATAGCCACGTTTGCATATTTCCACCGAATTTCAATTATCCAGTGCAGCATTTCGGCTGGAATTTTGACTATAGTGCGCTGCGTACAGTGTTCGATCTCCCCGAGTGTGGTTGGTTAATTGGCAGAGAAGATCATCTTGAAGCGTTAAATTACATGATTTTGCCTGCCACTTGACTGGTTAATTCCTCACAAATAACGAGTTTTGCATGCAATGTGTTCATGTTTAGACGTGAAACATGAGTCGGCACATCATTTTGTTGGAAATAGGGATCGCCTGCGTCGATTTCATGATATTCCGACGAAAACAATCCGGTCAAAATCTTGTTATAACGTTCGCTATTCTTGGCAACGGCACTTTTGCAGGCAGCAAAGACCTCAACTTGAAATATACTGCAATGGTTCAGCAACTCAAAGGGTTGCTTTATGCCAAACTCTGGACAGTATACTCCCGCACCAACTCCGTCGTCCATTTTCGGGCCATCCGTGTAAATTTTAGAGTGTTAATACTGCTAATGTTCTATAGACACATACCCGTTATTAACAATGCAATATCGTCCGCATATGCCCCTATCTCAAGGGATTTGCCTTCTAAGCCTGAAGGAACTACAATACTTTAATGCCTTACAACAACATAACAAGAAGTAAGGATTTTTATTTACAATTCCGAAACGTATTTTTTAATATTTTTTCTTAAATGAATGTAATAGCAAACCAGATTGTGGAGTTTTATGAAATCAAAACGAAAGTTAAGCTCTCTCAGATTGTAGTCATATATGCAAACTCACGAAATTACAAGTTTTCTGATATCAGAAAATTGAAAACGAAGTAAAATGCAACTTGCCAATAAAAAATATAATATTCATTGTAACAAAATATCAAAAATATTTTCTTTCAAAAGCGAAACCGCATCACCAACAAAGCAAATAAATTCAAACAATCCGCAGCTTGACGTAAATCACAATAACATCAATATTCGTATTTGTGCTTAACTTTGCCAAATATTAATCATCGAAAACCGCTTTATTGTTTCTCAATATTTTCCATTCAGAACTTTAGTACTTATACACATTTCCAAGCATTTGAACCAATTGTCGAAGCACTTTTGTCACTCTGCTTGAGGTATCTGGCTGGTTTGCGGCGCTCTGAATGCATCAACCGCCTTTTCAGGTGTTTATTTTTTTCATATTGAAATAAAATGATCTCATTCGGTGCCAAGTCAGAAGTATATGGTGAATGACTCATCCAATCGATGTTTCGAGTGCTAAAAAATGCAGTTGTTTTAGTCGATTTGTGAGAAGCTGCGCTGTCGTGGTAAAGAGTGATCCGTTTTCGGTCATTGGTTTTCCTGATTTCTTGAAAAACAGCTGAGAAACAAACGGTTTTATACCACTCAGAATTTACTGTTCTACGTTGTACCAGTGATATGGTTGCAACCTGTCTAGTTTTTCTTAAAAAAGAGGACATTATTTGCTTGTAGTGCTTTGTGCGCGAACAATTTTTATTGGATACGGCTCATTTGGTAACACCCATACAATCGGCTGATCTTTATTTTCAGTCTCATACGTGTAAATCCACGATTCATCACCTACCATATTATGACCTCATAGAGGTGTTTCAAAGCAACGCTATCGTATTCATCTTTAATAACAAAATTTTTCTCGTTCAATCAATATGAAACCCGTTTTGAGCGGTTGACAAAACAGATTCAACGTAAAAAGGTTTTTTCTACAGCCAACTTCTCATGCAATATTGAATGTATGAGAGTCCCACTAATGTCCATAGTTCTCTCAGTCTCAGGATATGTCATTTGACAATGTCAGTTTGTGCATAGCGTCAAGAGTTTCCGTAACTACAACTGATATTCAACGAACTTCACGCAGTTCATCTCGGCCTGATCTACGATCTCGATTGCACTTAGCCTAGGTAGTCACGAGAGCACAAGTATCTCAAAAACTATTACTCGGATCAACTTAAAAATTTAGGACAACCCATGTAACCCTTTGTTGCTGAGTTAATCCACATTAAAAGATGTACAAAAAAATCACGCGATATTCGCGATTTAATTCCATTTTTTGACGGAAATGAATATTTTAAGTTACTGTAGACCACACCAATAGCATTCCTGTGTCTAAGCGTCCCTATGTATAACACCAGAAATGCTAAGCTTTACGATTAAGTTGTGAGCTGCCAGATTAAAACACTTGGGTTGTCAAATACCGAAATATTGGGTAGTCGAAAAAGTTTTTTCGTATTTCACCAATAGATGTCGTTGCAGTCGTATATCTCCAGTGCCACCAATCACAATGTTTCATGCCATGTGTTGGAAAGGTGATAAGCTTCATTTAATCGAAAAATATTAAATTCTTGTATAAAAATGGGAAGACTGCCACGCAAGCCACCAATGAAATTTGTGAAGTTTACGGAGACGATGCTGTATCAGTTCGTGTTGCGCAACAAGCGCTTAACTTTCAATGATGGAATAATGTCTCTAACGGAAAAATGACAAAAAGTGGTCGACCAAAATGGTACATATTTCGTCTCCTTCGTCTTCTTCATTAAAGTTCATTATAAATATAAAAAAAAAAATAAGTTGAAGTTTGATTAGAAACAAAAAAACATTCTTTGAACCGGCAAACTTCACTTCCCCTCTAAAGTTTGGCTTTACATAGTGATTAAAAACAACTTCCCTGCAGTTCCTTTAGCAAAATATTGCTATTGTTTTCTCAGATCAATTATTATCCTTGACATATTTTACAGCAATTTCTTTCCAACTTAAACTACCACGAGACACTAACACTGCAACAATTTGAAGAAAAACACCTATTCCACTGCATTTCTTTGCCTTCCTTGCGGATGACTAAGAAAGGCAGCAAATTCAATCAAAACTTTGTTTGTGTTTATGCAATCGAACATTTAATCTTGTGTCACGTTGATGGAAAATCAAAATAAATAATTGTCAACAGAGACACGACGTGTAAACAAAATAATAACAGAGCAGCCATACACATGCATATATGTACGTGTATTTGTGAGTTCGCTCACTCCTTAACAGGTCACAAGGGGCAATGACATTTGCACCCAACCGCCACACACACACACATACGCAAGGAAGCCGCTACAAAGGCAATAACCACAAATAATGGCAACTGCAGCGACAGCAGTAGCAACAGCAACAACAATAATGACGGCAATAATTGCAGCAAACACATGTCGCATCAAATGGCGCTCGCGCACTGCGCCACTGATTGGTTTCGCCGCATCTTCTGATAAGTGCGAAATGCCCGCAATGCCGCGAGCGCGCCGCCAAGCGCTAGACGAACGACGCTGTAGCACTTGCCTCAAGCGCTTGGCAATATTTACAGCTGCTGAAGTGCCGTTGTGCTACGAGCACATATTGCTATAAACACACAAATATATATATGAATATGTATGTGTATATATATTCATTAGGTTTGCTCCGCGCGGCTTTGTCGATTCCATTGTGCCTCAACGCCAACAAATAAGCGCTGCGGCTACCACAAATATTTTTCTATCAGCGCATTGCTTTCTTCCTCTTCTTCGTCTTCTTGTTCTTCCATGTATGCGTGCATGTGTGTGTGTGTGTGCGTGATTGGCATGTGCCTTCTTGCATATTTCTTACACCGCATTGCATCGGCGTCAGCCTTCTTTGCCACTTGTTTCTTTTCCTTCTTCATTTTTCATGTCTTCTGCTGTGTTCTCAAAATATTTGCACTTCCGATGAACTGCCTGACTTCAGTGGCAGCATTTCTTGCAAACAGCAACAGCTGTAGTGCAGATTACAACCAGCTCCAGCGCCAGCTCAGTGGCAAGACCTTAGTTGACTTTAGTGGCCGCTTGTTCGCAGCATCGTTTCTTCATCGCCTGCTCGCCCACAGATAGACAGACAGCCTGCCCTGGTGGCCAACCTTCTGTGCCGCACTATTGTTAGCCGTCTGTCTTTCTGCCGCATCTATGTGCTCTTGGCCAACGCAATTGAAGACAAACAAAGTGTGCACAAAAACGGTATTTTTCTACTAACATCCTGAATTGCTTTGGCTGCTGATAGCTGCAGCTTCTGCTGCTGATGGCCGTAGCTCTTCCTCCAGCAGCGCTGCAACAATTTGTGGCTGTATGCATTCGGTTTGTGGCGTGAACAAATTTTTTCTTGTCGTCTGCGTGTGAAGTGATAGTGTTTCGCCTGGCTTGATAGTGTTGCCACCTTGCTATTTGTCTGCGTTTGTGTATGTGTGTATGTGTGTGTCGGTGTACATTTATAGCGCGGAAAATTGTGTATACAGGAAAATTGCAATTTTTCACGGCTATCAGTCGCTGTTCGTTTCCTTTCTGCGCTTTTCTAATCCAATTGAAGTGATGCTCTTTTATTGATTGCATTTCTTCTCCTCCTCGTTTGCTTTCTCATTTCGCGCTGCAATTATTAACGTAATAAATGGTAATAGTTTCTTTCATTGATATTGCTCTTTTTAGTAGCAAAATTGGCCAAGAAAACCCAATGAGGGATTTGATAATAAATTTCAATCAAATTTAATTAGTTGTTGCAATAATAAGGAAATGGTGAGAAAATATTGATATAAGCATATGAACGACTAATTTGATGTTAAATTTTTTATAATTTTTGGATTTTTAAACTAAAGTACCATAACTAAGCACTGAATTGAAATATAAAATTCTAATTTGGCACAGGTAATCACAGTAGCAAAGGGTATCTGTGGGAAAAAAATAAAAAAAAGCCACTAAACGACTAAAGCTATAATAGCCCAATTCGCCTGACACAAATATTATAAAAATTCCTAAAGACAGTGTGAATATGGATGATAACCCCGCTCATATCTCTTATAACGGTACTATTAAAATGTACTCAAAGTTCGATAATGAATAACTGAAAACACCAGAGACATTAAATTTTACGCCAGAGATGGTGCCTTAAATGGAGCTAGCATCAAAAATGGGCGATGGACGTGGCATCCGGCTACTTTGAGGTGAAATCACATATTTCGAGACCCGCCCGACCGATTTCAACAAAATTTGGTATGCGGCATTCTTATGCTAGAGTCTGGAAATGGTCGAAATAAATATATAGCCACGCATACTTTCCATAAAACACAATTTTAAATTCCTTTCGAACTTTCCCTTTTCAGTATAAAAGTATAAAAATCTAAAATGATTTAATATATCACGGTGAAACTTTGCACGAACACTGCATTTGAGGTGAGCCATCTTATGACTAAAAATTGCGTAAACCGAAACAAAACTGTTCATAAAGAGATAATACTTTCGATAGTAGTGTGCCTTTTTGTCTTAAATGTGCGGGTTTGGGTCATAATTCTCTTAGCCTCAATACGAGATTTTAATAATACAAAGATTTTAGAACTTTCGGATGACTTTATGCCGCATATATGGGCTAATATGTGAGTCACCTCAATGAAATTGAGAGAGTGGCGTGTTTCCTTATAATGGTGTGCATTTGTGCTTAGAATGAATAAAATCGCATGAAAACTCGACCTATGTAAACCTTTCCATGGCTTTAATTCTTGTAAGCTTCAAGAGTATCTTACTTACTTGTTTTCATAATTATTATTTTACGCATTTATCAATACATAATACTTTTTCTTAAATATTTTTCTTTTATTGACATTGTTCAATTACAAAACCTTGGGTGATCACAATCAAACATTTTTATCTTTCGCGCCAAAATGTAGGCAACACATTTAACTTTTACCTCCACAGATCATACATTGTCCAAAAATTTTCAGAAACACCTACCCACGATTGAAATCCCTTGTTGTAATTGTAGTGGTAACCTTATCCTCGGTTGAGTGATAAGGTTCAGGTTAATGACCACAGAAGTCAACGAAAGGCAGGCGTAAAAGAGTTATGCGGGGACTCATTGCCAGCAAGACGTATGTTTTGTATGTTGGTGTCAATTCTTTGAATAGCAGTCGATTAAGGTGTTAATTACAGTACTGTGATTTTTTTATATTATGGTGAAGCATCGAAAGTCGAAGAGCGGAACAATTATTCGTTAAACCCAACCGAATCCCAAGTCAAGAATTTCCTACGGGATCATCTGTTAAATCTTACTTCATGGGTTACTGGGTGCCGGGTGGGATGCAACTGTGAATGGTCGATATATGCCTGAATCTAGTTGTACTGTTTAGAGCCATCGGCGTAATCAGAGAGTCACTTTTTGTAGTTCTTAAAAGGTGACTCTGCTTCACGTAGACGACTACAGCGATGCTTTTTGCGAAAATATCACCATTGAAACTACATGAAGAGGAGTGCATTGTGGTCCCTGTAATCATCCGGAGTGAAGCATTTTGACACGTTTGAAGCTTCTCTTTTATCTAAACTTTGGAAATAAACACAGGCTCAGTGTGACAGATAAAAATTATGCTTTTGGTATTTGGAATTTAAGTACTATCAACTGTGATATTAAGTTCGAGTCTGTAATCCTTTCATGAATAAAGTAGCTGTGGACTTAATGGCACACAGAGAAAGATCGGTGGGATAGCTCTATAGGTCACCAGTAGCGAAACCTTCAGTTTAATTCTTCTCCGCTAAGAATTTGTTTTCGAAATAGTACGGATGATTATCGGCCGCTAAGATACTTGTAGTCCACCTCTTCAGCAGTGGTGGGAACATAGATTTTTAAGTAGTATTCGTTGTTTTATGTTGTTGTATGATGTCTGTGCTCTGTTGTGTCCCACATATCCAATTCAACTAGGATCGCCCTTACACATGAAACTTGATTTAGAATTATCTATGCGTTTATGATCCAAAGTGTTGTGGTGGTACTCTGCAGCCATGTTGGTGGTCTGCTAAACTCAAGGAAGGGAAGAATGACAACACCTCAAATGTCTTCTGTACTGTGGAAAAGAGAGTTATCGAACGGTAAGACTTCCCTAGGTTCCTTGTACTTGGGATTGGTGATTTTCCTAGAGAAAAATCCAAATAATGCCAAGGCGGTCTTTAGGGTAGTAATTATCTCAAACTATTATTGGTGAATTTTTGAAGATGCACAATTTTTTCAACGTTCTTAAAAGCATTAGGTTTGCTGAATCGTTGTATGAGATCCTTTATGACTACCTTGAGACTTTATATTGCAATTTTTCCGGAAATCGATATTTATAAATGAATAATCTAGGTTTCAAAATATTCTATTGAAAGGAATATTTTTATCACAAAGCCGATCCCCTGTAAGACCTCCGAAAAAGAGTTTCTGATGAAAAAGGAGATTTTCTGCTTAAATTATCTCAAATCCGAATTGGGTTTTTATACTTCCTAATATTTTTTTTTTTGATGATATAAGCTTGGATTTGGAAATACATTCCCATTATTGGCCGATTTCTTTGTCTTTATAGCTCCACGTAGTTAACATTGTCATAATATATTTATAGCGTCAGTAAATACTTTAAGTTGTACTAAACAGATTCTTGGCTAAATAGCTTCTATTCGGTTCACATCAAAGTTTTTCAATCCTGATAATTTTAAGACCGCGAAAAATTTATCAGCAGATTCATTTCGTTAGTTATTTTTCCAGTCGCGTGTTTTGTATAAAATAGCAATTGAACAGAAGTAAAGAAAGCAATTGTAAAGAAGTTTTGAACAACCTCACAACTACTCAGAAATCTGTCCTGAATATCTAACCTTAAACGACGATGGTTCGACAAAGCTTTAAGAAACCGATATTTTCGATAATTAAACCTTTCAATTCATCACCGGGACCGGATCTTATGTACCATTGCCTTATATTTCAGATGCTTTTTTTTCACAGTTTTCTCTCTGCTCAACCCGAATATTCTAAATACTAACAATGTAGTATTTCCTTACATAAAATTATGACAGTACATATAAAGTGTTTTTCTTCCGAATACTCACAGCTATGTACGTACTTGTTAAAAATGCTTGTAGCCTTGTCGACGAGAACCACATGAAAGCACATAAGTGCACTGTACTATGCGATTATCTACGCCATAAGCGCAAAAATCTTATTTGCGCAAGAATTTCAAATACAAAATGTGATTATCGTTAACGACATAAAATTTGCCGTCGCTACACCCGACCACAGCCTCCACCACAGCCAGCAACAACACCAGTAGAAGCCACAGTAGCTGGCAGCTAATGTGGTGAAAGCATCCTTCGCGTGTTTGCTGTCAATACACCATTGAACATGCCCTCGTGCATGGCCGTTTTCATCTTTTTATATATTTTTGCTCCCCTGCCCGCCACTTCGCCTTGCCTCTTTACATTCACCGCTTGTACTCCTTGTTGCTGGTTGCAACATTGCAGCAAAGAGAAGCTGCTGTTCTTACTTGTTACTTATGTTGCATGTTTTGTTGTTGTTTGTTATAGCTGTTTGCTGTTGTTGTCGGCTGTTATTCTGTTGTCTGCTGTCATCGACTTGTTTTGCTTCGGTCTAATATATTTCTACTCCTTATCATCGTACTTCGTTGCCATTGTTATTCGCTGTCGTGCATGTGCTGTTCAGACAGACTGTAGACTAAGAGGAAGAGTGCGGGTATCGTCTGTGAAGTATGGCAAAATTTTGCAATATTAACGACATTTTTATAGCAATATTCATAACACATTATGAAGTAGCCTGTTTTCATTTTGTTAACCCTTAGGTGATCCAAGCCACTGTAGAAATATTTGTTGCAATTTGCTTATTTTGTAACGAAATGTCGCTTCTAAGCTCTATTTTATGGAAAAAAAATGTTACTCCAAGAACACACGTAATATTGAATATCTCTACAAAGTCTATCCTGTACTTTTCCGTGACAAATAAAGCTCTGTGCTAGAGTTTTAGCTCTGTGTCAACAGAAGTTTCTCTAGATACGAAAAAGGTCTCATCTTTCGATTTGTGGAGACAATATCTCTTGACGTGACGGTGAACTGAAGCTAGAGGTGCCATGATAATCTATTTTTGTGTTTAGCCATCACCAAAAGGCCTTTGATAGTTTCAGAAAAAGTCCTATAGTATATATATATGAAGATTAAAACTTTGATCAAATTGTTGTTCTAGTCAGCTTTTCCTTTATAAAGTAACAAGTAATTCGACCATTTACCAAATAACACAAAAATAGAAAAGACCAATCGTTAGATCAAAATTACAAATGAGAAATCTCTCATAAAAGTCTATCAAAAAAATTTTAGTTCTATGTTCCCCTGTTCGAAATAAAAATTCAAGATATTAGTAATACTATGTTCAGAAAATACTCAAGCACTTGCTCTGTTAACAAATTATTAGTACACTTCATTTCACTGTAAAGACAAACGTGAAAGAGACTTTGCTTCGGGTAATGCTTAAAATCGTTAAAAACATGTATTGTAAAGAAAGATATAGTCTGAAGCGGACCCAATTTGGTTAAGCCGCTATAGTGAAAATTAAAATTAAGCACCAATTCCTTCGTATACTCTAAAATTAATAAGGTGAGGAGATTAGCGTGTTGTGGGGCAATATGAATTTCCTTCGATGAGTCAAACTATCATAAAAAAATATTACTTGCTCGTATTGCATCGTTTACGTCAAGCTATTTGTCTGAAACGGCCGGAATTATTGACAAACAACTCCTGGTTCCTTTGTCACGCCAATGCCACGTGGTATCGTGTTGGTTCTTCACGAATTTTTCGATAGAAATTCGACTGATATTGTTGCACAACTACTTTGGCTCGGTTGACTTCAAAAAAGCACTTTCTGTACTTTCTCTCTAAAACTACAAAAAATATTTGCCAACTGGTACAACAATATACATCAATTCTTCACTTTTCAAGATTGTTTAATATATTTTATAAATGCTCCTGTGTATTAAAAATGTGTGACTTTAACAAACATTCGGTTGACTTTATTCCATATGACTGGTGATTTTATGTGAGATACCTTAATCAAATCCAGGGAACATTTTTTAGTATGTGACATGTAAATAGTATGTGTTACTTCTCAATAATTTTTTGAACATGAATTTTTCTGAAGAAATTTTTCGGACTTTGATTCTTAGAAATCCCAGGAGTATAAAATACTCGGTTACACCCGAATTTAGCTCTTCCTTACTTTTTTGTAGTGCCATTTATCCTTTCCTTCAAAATAGGCCTCATTTTCGGCAATCATTTCTTCATTCGATGAAAATTGCTTCCCGGCTAAGATTCTTTTGAGATCAGAAAACAGGAAAAAGTCGCTGATGGTCAATTCGAAGCAAAATTCTTGGCCTTTTTCATCATTGACTTGTGACGCCGTGTATTACCTTGACAAAATATAACTTTCTTTTTCTTTAAATGTGGCTGATTTTCGGCGATTCTGTTCTTCAAACGATACAAAAACGCTATGTAATAATTGCTGTTGATTATTCTTCCCTTTAAAACTAGTCAATAAATATTATTCCATGCCAATCCTAAAATAGGGACGCCATAACCTTTTTGAATTTTTCCTCGCTTTGAAGCGGGTGAATCTTATGCAGTGCACTTGACTGTTGACTGTTAATTGCACTGCGGAGTGAAATGATGGTTTATTACGCTTGACCATCTCCAGACACTGCGCCGAATCATCATCTCGTCGTTGCTGTTGCTCAAAAGTAAGCTTGCTCGGCACCCTTTTTGCACAGAGCTTCCTTATATCCAGTTGACAGAGTGCTTGCTAACTCGAACATGATGTTTTAGTCGATAATAACCTCTTTTGGGCGTCCACTGCGGTTACTTATTTCATCACATCTAAACTTAGCATACCAATCCTTGACTATTGATTTTCCTTGAGCACTGTTCAGAAATTAGTGATGAAGCCATGATTAGCTTTAAGTGAATTTTTTCCTTTCGACACGTGAAATTCATTTTTATCCAGTCTGCTAGATAACTGGATTTTAAATTTGTTATATTTCTTCAAATTCAATCAGCTCCTTTTTTAACTGTAGCAGATTCAAAAATCAAAAATCAGAAAAACTTTTAAAGAGCAATGGCATCTGGATTCCATTAAATTCATGCAATTAATATAAACACAAAAGACTTATTTTTTCTAAGACAAACTAAAATCTTGTTCAGTAAGCGAAATTGTAAACAAGTAGCAAGAAAAAATTATTAAGAAAACTTTAAAAGCCCATTTAATATTTGGCGTTTTAAGATACCGACCGCTCAAGTGTCTGGAGGCTTAATGTCCAACTATAAGCAAACAACCGAATTTCATCTATTTATGAGAAAAAACAGCGCAAAGTAAATAAATTTAGTTGCAAGACATTAAAACTGTTTGCATTGTCTGACCTTCGGCTTTTTCAATTAAATAAAGTTCACACACATACACACACGCACTCTTGCGTACACATGGAACATAGTAGATGTGCCAGCTAAAATAACAACAGCAAAGTAAATCGCCTGCGGTCACAATGTAATTGGGAAGCTCACTCCATTTTTACCCCCCACTCGCTTGTTTGCTTGCTTTCTTAGTAAAATACGTAGAAAAACAAAAAACAACAGAGCTTACGAAAATAGTTGTGGACTAAATAAATATAGAGAAGTTGAGGAATGTGGAGCTTGCTTGTGGTTTGTGGTGAAAAAACTTGTTGGCGGTGAAGTAGGCGATGAATCATAGAAAGTATTGGTAGCGTAGTAGAGTAATATAACATGAAAACACTAAAAGTTGCATAAAAAGTAGCGTATATATGCGTGCGTCTAATAACACTAGGTACATATTAGCCGCCTACATGACGTATGAGTAACATTTAATTTATGCCTCGCATTTCAGCACACTTCGAGCCAATTAACTTTTGCCAGGCGTTAGAGGAATTGCGTAAATGAAATACTGAAAAAATATAGAATAACAAAAATAACAAAAAAAAAAAACAAGAAAAAATGTTAATTTCGGTTGCATGGAAGCCATAATACCCTTCAGAGGTACTTTTTTTATTGCGCTTATTAATTTTGGTTGGACTCTAAGATAGTGAACCGATCAGAATCATATATTCTGAGAAAGTATTGCTATGCTGAAAATTAATCTGGGTAAAATTTCGTGAATTTATTTGGTCAAATGAAAAGGATTTCCATACAAAAGCTTTATTTTCAACGATCAGTTCATATGGCAGCAATGTGTCATAGTGGTCAAATTACTATAATATTTTCGTAGATTGTACCGTTGTTTCGGAAATTAATCTAGGCAACTTTTCGTGCAGTTATCTTGCAATAAAAAGCAGCTTTTAATATAAAAATTTGATTTTCATCGATCAGTTTGTATGACAGCTATACGCTCTAGTAGTCTGATTTAAACAATATCTTCGTATATTGTAGCGTTACTTTGAGGAATCAATCGTGCTAAATTTCGGGAAGATACCTGGTCAAACATAAAAGTTTCCCATACAAGGACTTCATTCTGAACGGTCAACTTGTAAGGCAGCTATATGGTATTGTGCTTCGATATTAGCGAATCCGACAAATAAACAAATTTATGAAAAAAGAGGAACGTATGTAAATATTAAGAACGATATCTCAAGAACTTAGGGCTTAGTTCCCGTATCTACAGACGACTTAGCTCGTCACGCTGATAATTCACATAAAAACTTTATGGGTCTGCGACATTTCCTTCTAGCTGTTCGAAACTTCATTGCAAACTTTATATAACCTAACCTGTTCAGGGTGTAAATATCAAAATCTGTTCAGGGTATAAATATCAAAAACAACCACTAGCCCTAAAAACGCCGTATTAACATACGAACTTTCATTGTGGCAGCGATTGACACTTAAATACTTGTATGCTATATATATTTCATACTATTTATAAGAAACTGTCTGCCTACACATATAATTACTCAAGAAACTGACACGCACTGAGACCTACAATTACTTAAGTCAACAATGTAACGGCACGAATACAAGTAAAGTTCTTCATGGCTGAGATTGGCGACACTCAAGCAATTTGCCTGCAAATACCAGAGTATGTGTGCGTGTGTAAAAGCAGCGGCATGAAAGTGACAATGGTAGAGTGCTAGTATGACTATGCCAAGTATGAAATTATTGTGCGCAGGCCAAATGGAAAATCCTGCAGGGCATTGAAACGTGCAAGCGCGAAATTCAATTTAATTTTCCTTACAAGCAAAAACAAAGAAAATATTTTGTTGTGTAAAAGTGCGCAAAATTACATACAAGTCAAGCATGTATATCTGTACATTAAAAATATATATATGCTTGCATATATCTGTGTGTGTGCAACACAAAATTGTGGCAACGCGTATGTAAGACGCCAGCAAAGGCGCCGTTGACACTGACAACAGCAGCGTTGAAAAACAATTTATCTCGATTTACATATTAAATGACATTTTTGCATATTCTCCAACAAGTCAGCCATATTTAATAGAGTTTCTTGATTTGCCGAAAGCTGTTAGGCGCACATGCTTGAAACTGAAGTATTAGGCTTTTCACTCAAATGTATTTGAAAGTGAATGACACAGCTTTAATTTAAATATATTTTACTTAGGTATATATAAATATATACAGTTGTTATACATATAAATATATACAGTAGAGCTTCCATAACTCGAACTTATACAACTCGAATTTTTGAATTGGCAATAGAAGTTAAATTTATTACAAATTTCCTGCCATAACTCTTATTTTTCGTTTATTCGAAGATTTTTTGTTGGTTCTGGTGTTTCGAGTTAGGGAAGTTTAACTGTATGCGTATTAGGTTACAAGTTAGTGGACTTTTTATTTTACAACCCTTTCTTTGCTAAATTAAAAGGACTATTTTTTCAAAGTCCGCAATTTTGTTATTTACCCTTGAGATTTAATTTCACTAGATCCGACCAGAATGACGTGTCTAAATATTAAGAATAATCAAGAATATTTGATTTCAGATAACACCAAGAGCCAAAATCACCTGGGAAACCCAAGTGCATTTTTTTTGAGCTTCCAACTTCGGTTGACAATAATAATGTTAATAAAGTATTAAATTTCTTCAAATATTTTTTTTTTTATATTTTCAATATGTAAATAAAGACACTCTAAATATTCAAGATAATAAATTTTTATTTTCCTATAAGAAACCAACCTCGAAAGAAGTCATGAAAATAGGCATAAGTTACCAGACTACTACCTTAAAGTACACATCAAATGCACTGAGCATCTATACTCGTACAGAAACAAGAAACAAGTGATTATACAAGTGCCATGTAATTCTGTATTGCCCATGCGAAATGGTGTAGCATAGGAATGCGCAGTATTATATTGAAAGTATATAAAAAACACACATTCGCTAAAACAAAATACAAGTATATGTTTATATATAGCTTACCGTATTTCTAATAAATAATCGCCTTCACAAATAAATAAATATAAATTCCAATATTTTTGAGATATTTGAATTTTTTTCATTCATAGGTATACACACTTCGGTTGCCATTCACATAGGCTTGATTACCAATGGAAACACAAACTTTTCCATTTTCGGCGTTAAGCTTCTTTCGAACATTCATTGTTTGTTAAATCTCTTACTTCACACATTTATATGTATGCCAATCATGCTAATGGTATGAGTCAAAATTTTTTGAAGCTCACAAATAAATACCACCAACTTGTTTAATAAGTGAAAAAATCGAAAAGCCTATAATTCCGGTAATGTATGTCAAGAATGTGAACTTTTGAAAAGAAGAGAGATTTATTGATTTTAAGTAAACTCAGTTCATTTGCTTAAATACTTGTGCTAGGCAACATCCTCTCGTTCCCATCCTGAGGGGATAAGCGTTATTCTTTTCCTCCTTGTAAGCTCATTGACTTTACTCACTCTCAGCGAGTTTTTTGCTATAGAAGTGGATGCATAACATCCTGAAAGAAGCTGTAGTAGGGGAAGCACATTTGCTACTACCTACATGGCTGCTACTTCTTGCCTGAAAAGCACTACAGTGCTCTTAAACAAGAGGTGATTTAGAGCTACGATCCATTCATGAAAAGACTGACTGCGTCTCTTCTCCAGCGATTCCGCCCCGCCTTCCTCAGAGATATATATGCAGAAATGATGTTAGAAGTAAGCTCCGCGACGCAGTGATTCAAGTTAACCGGGATATAGTCGAAGTGAGAGAGAATTTCAGAACTTCTGCATGACTACTGACAATGAAGGTCGCTCGTTGCACACTTTCTGGTTGTCTCCACCAGTGAACAGAACTGGCTTAACCACGGTTCCGTAAAGACAAAGATCAACTTCTGATGAGATACCTCACTAGGTCCCACCAGTTCCTTTATAACAATGTAAGGCAGCGGATGCCTTATTCAACCTCTCCTCAACTTTGGGCTTCCATGAAAGCTTCCTATTAGGAGGCTATTCTCCTCTAGAAATTTGAAAAAATTGAAAATTTGTTTTTTTCATAATTCGATAGTTTCGATATTCAAAAATATCTCCCTAAAAGGATTTTTCAAAACTCAAATTATTTTCAATGTTATAGACAATTTAGTGACGTGGCAACTAGACCGGTTGAGCGAATATCGTATAACGTAAAACTTTAAACGCGTTTTTATCGAAACTACTTTTTTCCACACGGTACCAGCATTATCTCAAGTTCTATACAACCGATTTACTTGAAATTTTGTGTGAACCTTCTTTGCATAATCATTTATCATTTCCAACAAGCATCGTGATAAAAATTTTTGTTTTTAATATTTAAAAAAAAATTCAGGGATTTCAAAAAAAAAAAAGCGTAAAAAACGATTTTTATTTTCAGGCAGTCGCCATTTTTCAAAAAAAAATTTTTCGTGTTCTCTAAGGTAGGAACTATAACAGATTTTTTTTTGAGACCACCAAGAGAGTCAGTGTCAATGTCACCAGGATGCGCCATTTTTTTACACCTGTCTCTCCTCCCTCTAATTATTTTAATTTTTAATATTTTTTTGTAAATTTTTTTTTCTGTATTCTTAAGATATCAATAAAAACATCATAGAAAAATGGATGGTAAAATATATTTTGGTACCTTTTTTAAATAAAATTAAAAAAAACTGCCCAAAATTTGATTTCTAGACTAAAATACCCCTTAAAATAATCTTCAATGTTTGTTTGAATTCATCCCTAAACGAAAAGCCGAGGTTATTAGAAGAGAAGGGGTTTGTCTATAAAATACTAAACAATTTTTTAACAAATATTTTTATTTTGCTATATTATGTGTACTATTGTTAAATACAGAAGATATAAAACGCAAAATATGTAAATACTTGGTAAAAAATTAAATAATTTTATATAATATTTTATTTATAGGGTTTGTTATGTATGTGTGCTTGCATTTTTCATCTAAACACGTATTAAGCTCTACATTTCTTATATGAAAATACTTTAAAATAAGTACTATTGGTTGCCTCTCAAATAAAAACTGCCTAGTTTCAAATAGTATGGACTTTAGTTTTGCGTTTTATACAGCCGCTTTATACAGTGCGTGTTTTTTTTTTTTTTTTTTTTTTTTTTTTTTATTTTTTTTTACCGAGTGTAGCTTTCTTACATTATTATTGATCACTTTTAATTAATTATTAATAATATTTCTGAGAAATATACTAAATTTTTATATAAAAGAAGGCAGATTTGTATATTTTGATTACTATTTTAATATTTTCATAAGGAAAAAAATGTGAGAATTGCTTTTTACTTTTCATTTTTATAACAAATTTTATATCATGCGGACAGCTTGACTGATTTGATTTGTTGAGGCACTTTTAAAAATTGTTAAAACACTTACTCAGCTAGACACATGAAGAATTGTTTCACCTCTCATCCAAAAAGTTAAAAAAAGCTATAATTTACTCGTCTATTCAATATGAGGATTCCTATTTTTCACTTGAATTCATGCCGGTTATATCTATGTGAGTAAAATATATCTTAAGGAAATTAAAGAAATATTTTCAGATTTCAAAATTGTTAAAATATTATATTGAGACCTCCAATTTTTAATTACAATTTCCTATGTTATAAACTCTCTGACCAATTTAAACCCAACTTTGTAAGCCAAGAGATTTTTGTTTAAAAACGAAATTGGTTCGTAGGTTCTCTTATACATGCTTATTGACATTACTATTGCTTCTTTCTAGTATATGTCGATCGGGATGCAATAAAGCAAAACAAATTAACGCGTTAAGGTGTACGGCGTATAAGACCTCGAACACTTTCTAGATTACCTAACCCAAAACCAGAATCTTAATAGCATCCATGTAATCAACTCGAGCAAGGTCAATTTTGAATTTCACTTAAACGTGCATTGCCTTCGCTCAAGAAATGAACGCACAGAACAAAAGCCAAGAGTAGAATCTAAAATGCAACGAAAATGGTAAAAGAACGCCATTCGAAGAAGCTACAAAGCCGCATGCAAATCAGCCACAACAACAAATTTTATTTTCGCGCTGCTGTGCATTTCTGGGTCAACGACAAGCCGCGCTCGGCATCGTTAGCGACACTTTGCTGCCACACAAATATACATACCGTAATATAACGGTGCTTACATTGAATTTAAATAGAAAGCGTCGATTCCATGGCTACAACCGTCGAGTCTATTATTTACCGTAATTGCTTTTCTTTAATTATTTTCTGCTTCAACTTAAGCGTATTGATTCGTTAGCCAATCGTTTACTTAGCTTTTGTGTGATTTTATTTTCTCACCTTTCTGCTGCTAATCTTATTTTATGCCACACTCATTTTCACTCAAATTAGCTCGACACCTTATGCGGCCGTTATTTCGCTCTATTTCTCGTCGGCAAACAGGCAGGTGTTAAGACCAACAAGCCAGCTAGCTACCAAGCGCCTAATCGAACGGCACTCGGCTAAGTATGGGGTAGTCTGCCACCTAGTAGAAAGCCAATGCCGAAGGCAAATAGAGCGCGCACCAAAAGCTGGGTTAAGATGTTGTACGTGCTCGGCGAAGGGTTATTTTGGCTTAGCAGCTGCAACAACAACAACGACAACCAACTATATAGTGTTGTAAAGGGAAGCTTGAGCAAGCACAGCAACACGCCGCAGCTTTATGTTATGGCGAACGCTTGTTAAGTGCATTAAGTTGCGGGCTGGTGAGGTGGCAGCCAAGCTGTGTGTGGTCGGACTAGTTGGCCCCCCTTGTATAATTACGCGAATAGACTATTGTGCTGCATGTTGCACGTGCCACATTTCGCGCAGCTAATATTGTTGTTGGTGCGGCTCGTTTGCTGCGCTGGTTGCTGGTTTACTGGCGCGTTGCTTGGCTTCCGCTACCGGAGGCGGACATCCTTCTTGGGCTGGCGAGCGCTGTGTGCCTTGAGTTGCTACTTGGCCATCGCGGATTTTCGTTTTCGCAGGTAAAATGTGCAGCGCAATAAATCGTTTAGTTGAGTTATTAGCGTTAAAACTAATTATTAGCAAGTCTAATACGCGCTGAAGGTGTGCGCTGACACAGTACACTCATCTGCATTAACTCGGCTTCACTTACATTTCGGCTGAAGATAACTTGCTGTACTATGCTACTATATGTATGTGTGTGTATGGAGGTAGATGTTTAGGGGGTATAGAGTGCATAGTTAAGTCAGCGTATTTCAGTTTGTTGGTGAAATTTCGTCTGCTGTTGAGTGTTTCTTTGGGAAACGCGGCTTGCTTGTTTACGGAACTTAACATCAGTTGCCTCAAATTAAGTGCCCAAGGTTGCAATTAAACGTTCGAGAATATTTGAATTTTAATAAACCCCGTTTTATTGTGCGCAGATAAATGGCATGAACTAGAAAACTAATTTATTACTTTTTAGACTTTTTTCAGAAATTATATAAGTAAGAATTTCTTATAGACAGTATTGCAAAATAAAATTTATTACAAATATCAATTTATTAAATTTACTAATTTCAAATTTTTTCGTTCTTTCTTTTCAGGTGAGTGTTAATTCATTGGATTCACTAAATGGGTAAAAATGTGACATAAGTTCATTAATTCGTCTACCAATCTAAAAAAACAAAACACACAGGATATTCGCGGAAATTTTATATTTGTTTAATTAACTTAATCTTGGACTTATGTACTACTACAAGCAAAAAATAGTAAAACTTTATTCATAATTTTAAAATTCTTAATTTATTCTTTAAAATGTATGTCATCCCAATTTCCAATCCTCAAAACACTTGCTAAAGTCAGTAACCGGAAAAATCTTCAATGCGCGTAGCAATGCATAACATTCAAAGAGTATTTATTTTTGACAGTTTGGCCAGTCGGAAGGTAACCTCGACCTCGAAGTAACCTGTCTAAATAACCTTGATTTTTTACCTGCTTTAACATAGTTCTTTCAGTTTCTCCACACATTTGCCACAATACTCGGCCAATTGACTATTTTTTTCCGTCTCGTAAGCATAAATCCAAGACTCATCGCTAATAGAAACACGTTTCTCGACACCCTGCTAGTCGGAAAGCATTGTTTCACGGACATTAACGCGATGCAGTTTGTGAAAAATTTAGGGATTTTGAAACCAATGGTGCTTTTATTTTTCTTAGTCTTAAGCAATGTTCAAAATAGTTTCCACTGATCCTTTCCATACTTCATGCCACTAAGATGTTAATAATGGATTCTCAAACACAAATTCCTTTAATGCATTGTCGTGTTGTTCATCAGTTGATGTTGATGACCGTCCTGGAGGTACGAGTAGTTCATCGTCAATGCGTTCTCGACCCTCTTTGAATAGTTTGTACCATCAAAAACACTTGTTCACGACAAACAATTACCATCAAATGCATCTCCCAACGTTCTTAATATTTCGACACCAGAAATTCGATCAAGCTCACAAAATTTAATGGAACTTCTTTGTTGAATAATTTCACTTATCGTAAAAATTGTCGAAAGCAAAAGAAACTTGGGGCAGCACCTCCGTTAACTTAGTAAAGTGCAAAAATATTTGCAGATATACATAATTATGTATTCTTGCTATTTTTGTGCGTACCATCACAGAACTGTCCAGGTAGTTCGTCAGTATACACAACTGATTTGTAATATTTTTCAACTCGTTTGTTAACTATTCTCACCCAATTTAATTTTTATATTCTGTTTCTGAATTTTTGTTATGTTTTCGAGTGACTGTATCATATGACCTTCAGGGTTTATTATTAGTTTGATCCGATCCGACCAAAGTGTTTTCAGCTCATATAAAGCTCAATGGAACATGATCGATTGGGGAATCGGGTTCGTCTTTTCCTGGCAGGCTGCAGAAGTGTCCCTCCATAATTTTAGTATGCTCTGGGTAGCAGTCACTAGATCACCTCTGGGGGTGCCACAAGAATATGCTCCGGTCTTGACACCTTCTGTTAGTCGCCGCATCTTTTCCTAGAATATACATACATATAATTATTAAAATTTGGTAAAAATTGCCGAATCACATGTTAGTTAACTTCAACTTTTATCTCCTTCTTATTTTCTGCATGTTTCTTAAATTTTCCACCAGTTTAAGACTATAAAACGTTTTGGGCCACAAACACATAATTTTAAATGGCTTTCAATAACGAAACTGTGTCACGCTACAAGTCACCAAAGCCGAGCCAAGATAAATGAATGAACCGAAGAGTCAGCAAAAGTCGCCATAAATGAGAGAAACTGCACACATGCATACAAATGTCAATGCATGTGTGTGTACGCAAGCGTTTTGGGGACAATGTTTTTTGCGCTGAAAGCTTCTTAACAGCAACGCTATAATAGGAGAAAAACAACGCACACACATACAACATGCAGCATTTAAATTTTTTACCATTTGCCATCGCCTACAATTTGTGGCGTTATTCTAGTGCCAACGCGCACATCCATACGCACACATACACAGCCAGTTGCACAAATACTGGTGCACTCTTACTTTTTATTTTGCTGGTTTTTGTTCCTAATCCGAAATTCAACGCAGTCAGCTGCACTTTAATGGCTGCTGTCACAAGTCGATTTGCGCTGCGAAACACTGCGAAAAAGAACACAAAAAAGAACGAAAAAAGCGCGAATAAAGCAACTATAAAAATCGCTAAGAATTGCAATGGCAGCATTAAGTTGGTCCCAAAAAAAGGGAAAAATTATATAAAAACGCAGCGAATATTTTACGCCGTCACGCCCCTCACTTTGCCACATCATCACGCCCAATATTGTGTGATACGCTTGTTTTACAACTAATTCTTTCTCTGCATTCCTCTTCTGCTGCTATTTCGGTTTTTTCTGTGCTGCTTTGCGCTTTGTTCTTACCTTAAAAGCATACGCTGCGGCGGCGGCAGTGAATTGTGTTGGCCAGCGCTTCAACTTGGCTTACCCACCTTCACTTGAATTCCTCGCCACCAGAGTGGGGCTTCTATAGTTGTCAGCTGATAGCTTGCGAATTGGGCTAGAATGCACTACAGTTTTTGCGTAAGCGGCCAATATGTGTGTTGGTTTTCAATTACAGTGACGAGAAATAAATACGCAGTGATGCAGCGTATGACCCATTTACAGAAGTGATTGAGTTGCAAGGCATTGCTTTTGGTTTCATTGATATGATATTTTTGATGGTAGGCATACTCAGAACTTTTTGACTTACTAGCGTTATTTGTGTTATTTACAGTAACTTAAAATATTCTTCTCGACCAAAAATGAAATTAATTCTCGAGCATTTTCGCTCGATTACTTTTTACAACTTTCGATGTGGATTAACTCATCAGGAGTGTACAGATGAACTCAAATAAATTTGTGACGATGAAGCTCCATCAAGGACTAGTATTTGACGATCGTATTGGGGTCGTAGATCATTCCAAGACGGATTTTTTGAAGGTTGTCCAAAGTTTTTAGAATGAATCACCGATTAATAAGATACATTGAATTCTCTTAACGTACATTATTATTTTTTATTTATAAAAAAATATGCTTCTTTCCAAAAAATTAAAAAAAAGCATTTTTTTAATTTGTAAGTGAATATAACCCTTTAAACAGCCTTCAGTATTCCATTTTTATTTTTTAAAAGTCTCCAATGATTCATTTGACATTGAAAAATTGTTATGATAATCAAAACCTTGCTAAGTTCTCACGCTGCACTTATTTACCTCCACACTGTTCATCACCACTACAAGCCCAGAAACTGTTATTTTATAGTGCGTTCTCATTGTATATCTAAGCGAACAAATCGAATGGGGTTGGCAAGGAGTATCGTTTATAACGTGCGCCCAGTGGGTGCAACCCATTAACGGTACAGCACGCACATAAATCACTTTGCACATTTCAATTCGTCATTGTCTCGTTTTTGCTGCAGCGTCGAAATCGCTTTCGCTTTAATTTGCATTCGCGGCGATTTCCACGTGCCCGCTTTGTTCCCGGTGAAGCTGCTGTTGCTGCTGCTGCCACAACTTCACCATTCAAGTTTGTTCTTGTTTACTATGCAGCGAGCATTTACCTGCAATTCTTCTTGTGCAGCAAGTATTTTATGTATGCTGAGGCACGCTAAATTGTGGTTGCGCGCGCGCCATTAGCGGTACAAAAGACGCTCTCCACTCCACTCAACCCACGCGAAGTATTTGTTTTGGGCCTCAACATATTTGCTAGCCAACTGGGTGTCACTGTGCTGGCATTTAAAGTGCTCTTTAAAGTTTCAACTGATATCTGAAAGCAGGGAATGTGGGTATTTGCAATACAAACATACTATATGTCTTGTACTTTTTTGTTGGCAAGATACATTTGCTTAGATTTAGTTGAAACTTAACCGATTTAGATCACGATCAGTAATCAGTTGGGATTTGTAGGGTCATTAGTGGATTTTTTAAGTTGAGAATTTTTGTCTGATGCTCTTCCGGCCTTCTTAAAACTCATCTCAAACCTTCAAGTAACGTGGCCGGTCCGCCAGGCAATTAGTGTATAAAAGATGAAAAATTTTCTAAAATTTGGAGTTCCTCTCAACACAGTCCACATTAATATCGATACGCTCGACACAGCAATACTTGCAACTTCTTCAACCTGAGAACAATAAACTATCTGGAGGTCTGCAAAGTAAAGTATCATACTAGCTATACTCCGGGGAAAAACTTTTTAAAATTCAGCAACAAAAAAAAATTATTTGTTGGATAAAGCAGCGCTTCTTTGCCTTATTCCTTCAATTTGCCCGTGGTAACAGCGAAAATGTAAAACGTTGCATTGTCATGGTAGAAGAGTATTGCTGTGGCGTCGAACAGGTCGAAAAGTTTAACATTGTAAGTCCCTCTTATCATTCGATGTACTATATATCATATCTTGTTAACCTCTGAAAAACGTAGGTCAAACCACCTATTAGGTATCATCCCTCCTACCGATAGAACAGTCTTCGCCTTTTTCGGAACAGATTTTGCCTCTGGAGCGTATAAGTGCATATATGTTTCGTAGGCAATTACGAAATATTCTTGAAAGATCATCACAGTTTGCTACGCAGATCATTAACCTCTGTCGGGTTATTCTTCATGACAGTCATTTACCCGGCACCTTAATACGTACTTTTAACCACGACGACGTAATAATTAAACGGTCGTTTTGAATATTTTTTTTATACAGCATCCAGGCGTTAATTTTTCCAGTGCAAAGATAAATTCGTCGGATCAACCGAAATAGCTCTTTTCCGTCTATGAACACTTATAACACGATAGAAAATTTTCCTCGTATGTTGTCTTGAATAGGGTCCACTATTAAGTATATATAAAATGATTTCCAGGCGAGCTGATTCGATTCAGCCATGTCCGTTTGTCTACCTGTATATAACTGAGCAAATCCTTAGTGTTTGAGATATCAATCCAAAATTTGGCACATTTATCGGAACAGCAAGTATTAGCCCACTCTAGCTTACAACCATCAAACTAACTGATCAAAATCTTGCACTTGCATTAAAAATTTTTTCGATATTTGACATACAAGACCTATATGTTATTATCTACCAGGTTGTGTAAAAAGTTTTGTCGTTTGATAAGAAAAATACAATTTTATGATTCAAAGTACACTTTATTATTCAGTATTATCTTCCTGAACATTAATACACTTACTCCAACGGTGCTCTAATCTGTGGATCCAATCCCTGAAGTGAGAATCTGGAAGGTCTGCAAAATACGCTTCAACAGCCGTTATGACCTCTTCATTTAATGAAAAATGCTTGCCACGCATAAATTTTTTGAGTTCTGGAAATAAATGGAAGTCGCTGGTGGCCGAATCTGGTGAATACGGTGGATGCTCCAAAAGTTCAAATTTTAATTCATGGATTATAGCCATAGTCACAATAGTCTTGTTGCATGGTGCATTGTCTTGAAGAAAAAAGATTTTTTTCTTCTGCAAACCGTGTTTTTATTCACGAAATTTTCCCTTCAACTGGTTCAAAAGGTTGCAATAATTTCAAGAATCAATTGTTTTACAAGTTCGAAGGTAATCCACAAACAAAATTCCTCTCGCATCCCAAAAAACTGATGCCATAACCTTTTTTTTTTTGCCGATTTCCAGACGCGAATTCATTTTGAAGCCGAATAACCAGGTTCACACCACTCTTTAGTATCTTGTTTTGACTCAAAATCATGGTGGTAGACCCAAGTCTCGTCCATAGTGATAAATCGCTGCACAAAATTCACTTTATTCACTTAAGAACGGTCAAAAAGTTGCTGAAAAAGTCGCATTCGAATGTGTTTTTGTTCCATTATTAGCGAATGCGGCATCCGTTGTGAACACAGCTTTCTAAAACCCAAAATTTCACTTAAAATATAGCACACACTGCCTAATGAGATGTGGATGAGAGATACCTTCACGAAATTCAGCACGGATTAATGAAAAAAGCAGATAAAAAATATTCAAAGAAATTTTCTGGATCGGAGTATAATAACTTTTTTATTTGTGAACAATATTCTAGCTTCGGTGCTGCTGAAATTAATTAGTGTTATTTCAGATTTCTTGTTTTAATTGAGCATACAAAGTACTATATATCTGAGTTCAAATAATATGTATAGAATGTATTTTCATTGTCTTTAATAGCTATGGTTTCTTTTTTTTCAAAGATTTGGAAAAATTAGCATTGCTTTACACACTCATAGAACTGATGTGCTATTAATATTAAGCCTCATGCAAATAGTTAATTTATCATTTCATCACTAGTCCCCGCTGTTAGTATTAACTACACTTCCTTTCTATTTCAAAAAATACATTACTTACTTATGAAAATATATTTATTAAAATGACTACGAAGGTATTCTGTTGCTTCTACCATCAATTTCATATACTTAAAATATTTAAATAATTCTTAAATGTCGCCCATAACTTCCACATGTCCTGAAAACGCATACGAGCATCTCGCCCGCAAATTTCCTCTTACAAGCACCTCATTTATTTAACCAATTTCGTGCACAAATTAATTGCATAAACTTGGGCGCAGCTAGTGAAAACGCCATTTTCCGAGTTGATTACATGCTCTATCAGCCACACAACGAAGCGTAACTGAAAATTTCGCGCTTAATTACGACACAAGTATGCTCGAGCAATATACACAAAAGCATTAAAATATATTTAAAATATAAAAATCGATTTTACACTTTAAATATGTGTGCGTGCGTGTGTGTGATGAAAAGTATAAACAAAATTGAAAGAGCTTTACTTTTAGCATACATTTGCATAACAATTTAACCTCTTAAGAGGCTATTGAAAGCATTGCGACGCGGCGCCTCATTCACTGTAGGCAGGCGGTTAAACGCGCACGCACACACACACGCGCCCACATGGACACACATCTCTGTGCATATTTAACGCACACTTTCGCATGCTGCCAACTAACTAACGCCCGCGCTCATTCATAGCCAACGCTTTTATTCATTCATTCATTCAGTCTTGCCTGCACTTAGATCTGCATAAAAGCTGGTTACTCATACGCCCAGTTGGGCACGTAATGGCGTTTTAAATGTGCGAGCGCGTGCACACAGCTTTTATGTTTTGCATACACATATGCATATATATATGTATGCATGTGTGTGCCGTTAGTTAACAGCATAAATTTACTACACCCACACATATGCTCGCATGACAGCAATATATGGACGCGTGTGTGTGTGTGTGTATAGGTAATATTTGCTTCTGCATGTGTGCGTAAAATTTTAATTTTTCCCTCCGCTGTCATAACCGCTTTGCCTCGCACACCTAACCAGCTGCCGATGTTAATTTTCTGCATTGTCACTGTTTTAATATATCCACATCAGCCACTTAATCAGCGTTGTGACAGCCCTTCACTGCACGCACACACGTGCATATGTATACATATGTATTTAACCGCTTGCATACGCTTCCACATGTACGATTTTTGAACGTTGAGAGTTTATTGCCGTGGTAGTTACCGCGTTTGTTGTTGTTGCTCTTTTAGTCGCGGCGTTTGGCGTTGGCTGTCATTGTCAGTTTTTTTTTGGTGAGAAATTAATTATTTTTGTGTTGATATTGGCCGTGCACGGTGTATTCTGACATTGGGTCCTTTAAACAAACAACGGCAACCGTGTTTGAAGGAGACACCCTCCAATTGGCGGCGATGTTAAGCTGTTATAATTCGTTAATGAAATACATATGAACATTTCGTTAAGTGTAGACGCCAATGAGAAACACGTGTGTAATTGAATACCCTTCATTTTGCTATATTTTGATTAAAGTGCAGGGTTGCCGAAGACAAATTATTTAAATCGAGATAAACAGAATAGTTGCAAATGCTGGATGAACTTTCTGCTGAAATAACTTTTACTTAATTTCATTGTTTTAAATGAAGCCAGCATCTAGTGCACAAAAGCGGAGCTAATAAAGGATGCTTTTTGAGACAAATGGTTTTAAAGAAGCAGAAATTGAAACAATTTGACTTTGCTATAAGTAAGTATAAGGGCTTATCATTACGTTTCACAAATGATTTCGGACCAGTGACCGCCTGTTTCTGGTTTGAATAAATTTAAGCAGACAGGCTTTTTGACAACTTTTGCAACAATTGTGGCTGTATATCAGAAACAACGTGTCGAAAATGCTCTTCGAAGGCGTCAATCGTCTCGGGCCTATCTGCGTAGACAATCGACTTCATGTAATCCCACAAAATGTCCAGCGGTGTGGTGTCGCACGACGTTTAGGAAATTTGTTGAATTTTCGGTATTGTGGGCTCATAGATTAAGTTAGGTTAGTCTAGTAGGCCAATGAGCCAGTTTTGGTCCTTTGCGATATCAGATGGTGTGCAGTTACTAAGTTCATGAGGAGTAGTCGTCCTTTAGGGTGCCTGCGCTTGACGCGAATTTTAACAGTATTTGTGGCTTTACCATTGATACCTCCTCCAGTGTATCATATTGTGGAGTTGCTTACAGCCTAGTCTTGCCAATGCGGGACAAGTGTCTGACTTTGATATATCCAAAAAGTAATTAAATTAACCTAGAAATGCTACATTTCCATATCACTGACTTTGTTTATGTGTCATATACTTTTGATTCGGTGAATATTTGTGATTTTTTGCCAAATAATCGTCATTTGCGGGAAATGTTGACTTTCTTCTCACATTCAAAAAAATCGGCGGCTGAAGCACATTGAAAACTTCAAAAACTTTACCAAGATGCTACGTCAAGTGAAGCAACGTGCCGATAATACCGACCGTCTCCGTCAAGGAAGGCCAAAAGCCTACAAGAACGGTGAATTAGAGACTTTCTTGATGGCGATCCATGTCAAATGCAATAAGAGCTTGCTTTAGCATTGGGAGTCACTAGCCAAGTAATTCCGAAGCGACTGGATGAACTTTAAATGATTCAGAAACAAGGCACTTTGGTCACTCATGATTTGAATTTGGTAGGTCTTGGCCGGCGTTATTTATTATGAGCTGCTGAAACTAAACGAAACCATCAAATGGAAATGGATCAAGGGAACGCTATTAACTTAAATTAATGTGACTGACCCGAGTACCACAATATATGCAGTCTCAATGCCGGGAGAGACACGAAAAGGCAACTCTGCTGGTGACTTTGCTTGGCCTCAAACCGTTTTTTGCTGCCGTAACCTAGTATGCATGTATGTAAATGCGGACCACGTGGTTATAAACCGTACGATAATAATGGCTTCAAAGCAGAATTTCACATTATGCCCACTTATTTTTTCTGAACGATCTAAATAAGCCCCTAAACTTAGATTTTTTCAAGTTCAAATTTGCTTCCAATTAAAAAAAATACTAATGATTAACAATTTGTTTAAATTACAATTAACAACAATAAATAGACAATGGTGAGATGAAGCTCGACCAAAAAGCTAAGAAACATATTATTTTAATCGCTAATACCTTTAATTAACGTAATTAGTCTTTTATGTTAATTTTTACTTTTACAAATAGGAAAAAGTTTTCCTCTCCTTTATTAGCGTAGACACCTCTTACGCGATTTTAGTCGGTTATATCAACTACCATTCGGCGTAAATGAAGTTAGTTGCATTTTAAAGTGAAACAATTGAGGAATTTGCTGAATTTTCAATACTTTGAACTTTTCTGTAAATTATATAATATATTAAGCAAATGCTGGATCAAGAGGTCCGCTTTCTAATACTATGGACGAAAGATCGTAAAACAATTTAATTTAAAATTCGCGATAAAAGCTTTTTCTCGAAATATTGTTTTTAAGTTGACATGACTGTAGCGAATCACATTTCAGGCCCCGAAACATTCTGAACGTTGGACAAGCCTTTCGGTGATAATTGTATGACGAGAGCAAGTGTTTTTCGTTGGCAAATTTATTCAAAGAAGGACGCGTTAACGACGAACCACAGTCCTGGGTGGCCATCAACATCAATTGGTGATCAACACATCAATAAAATAAAGTAATTGGTGCTTGAGAATCGACAATTAAAACTCAAAGGTCTTACTAGCATCACTGAACTATCGTAAGGATTTTTGAAAACATTTTTGAGAGATAATATGGGCCTATGAAAAACGAAAACACAATTAGTTTCAAAGTCATTTAATTTATACCAAAAACAGCATCGCGTTAACGTCTGTGAAACAATGCTTTTTTAATACCAGTATGTCAGGCTTATAACTGGCGAGGAGTGTTGGATCTATGCTTATGACCCAGAAATGGATGATAAATCGGCCGAATTACGTGGCAAAGGTGAGCCAAACGTGAAAAAATCCAGTCAAAGCAGGATAAAAATCAATGTTATGTTGACATTTTTCTTCGATTGTCGAGGTGTGGTGCACTCCGAGTTCCTTCCGAGGCATTGGTGGCTATTCGGGAGATTTACTTAAACAATTGCCTTGAGGACTGGAAAAACAACACCACAAGTGTATTCGTAGTAGGGCTTAAAGGGATTACATTGAGGGGGATGACATAGATTTTGGAGCATAAGAAGTTTAAAATTGTGAAAGTTTTACTATTTTTTGCTCATACTGGCATGTGCTCACCGCACACCCGGTTCTCTCCCCTGTTCACTGTTATAAGCGAAATGTTTTTAATTGCATTTTTCTTCAACGAAACATTTCTGCTCACTATAAATTGTTAAGAGTATACTGTTTTCTTATGATAAAGGCAGACGTATATATTTTCCATCCAAAAGTATTGTGGCTTGTACAGAAAGTTTTCAAATGACTCTGCGCTAATTTGAGGAATAGATTTGGTAGCTCCGAAGAAATATGCTAAATTATGAAATTAACGGCGTCCTTGGGGCCTTCTACAAAAGCTTTTGGTTTTTAATATTTTGTGTACTAATATAAAGTTATCTCTCTGAATAGACTACTCCCAAATTTTTAATAATTATCGTTGCGTAATTTGTATTTAAAGTTAAGCAAGGTTTAATTAATCCAGGATATGGGGATCGTACTTGTACAGCTAAAGCTTAGTTTTCATGAATTTAGAAAACTCCCGTAGTTGGGTCTCGATAACCTTAAAAGCGTTTATAAATTTAATTTATATTCTAGCTTCTTTTACTCTAGACCATGTATGTTTCTAATTTCGATAAAACGCTTTTGGCAGCGATTTTTCATATTAACAAAAATTTTTCCATACTAACAAAAAGCATTGCTAAAAGCATTCTCTGCGCTACACTCCGCTCGTTGAATTAGCTTAATTTCCAAAATATTTTGAAAATTAGAAACCAAAATTGTTTATATTTAATTGATTACCCTAAGGCTCTGAATACAAAAATCTGCTTATAAACATGATCCTAAAAATAATTATATTCAGAAATCATCTGCATTCACAACCACATATTAAAGTATATTTTCCACTTTGGATTCAAATTGCCTTTATGTGTCATAACTGATTACCTGTTTACCTACTTTAAACCTTTCTCCGCTAAATACACAAAAATAACAAACAGCACACCATAAATGTAGGGTATACACACTCTCACCGACTGCAATGATTGGCATCAAACGCGCCCTAAAAGGGTACGAGTACGCCTATTTAAATACCCCCCACTTTTAACCGTTTCCTTTGTTTCTCCTTTTGAAGTGTTTGGAATTTTCTTTTTTTGTTTTTATGCCACAATTTGATTTCCTCTCACTCGCCTTTGTTGTCTGCTGCTACGCCATGGCTGAAGCCATCGAAAAGTAGACCAATTTGCGCGCCTTTTTCCGCTCTGCTTTTAAGTTAATTTTTAGCGCTTCCCTTCAGTGCTTTCCTTCTTTTTTCCATTGTTTTTTTGTTCAGAAGTCAAAATTCACTGCGTATTTGCCGCTGCACGTTTTCCCAGCGCTTTGTGTTCGAGGCTCATCCGATTTCGCTTTCTTCCTTTCAGGCCACCGTTGAGCACCGTAATACTCGCATACACAGGCGAAATTAGATTGAAATTAGGGTACGCGTGCGTGAATATTTTTGGTGTAAAATAAAGAAGGGCCAATAAGGTTTCCTCTGGCATTTCGTTTTGAAAGCGGAAACCGGCATAAATTTGAATATGAAAGAGATTGGCTGCGAAATGTGTGCGCGCGAATGTAAGGAGAAATGCTAAAAAGGCAAAATCATAGAGAATTCGAAAACTGCAGACAGTGGCAAAAGTATTTTAAGATTCCTTTTTTTTCTTTTTTTTATTGCGCTTTGGAGTACACAAAGGATAAAGATTATTAAGTAGTAGAAAGTGGAAATAAGTGAGAGGGTTTTATGTGCGGCCTCTGTAAATACAAAAAGGTGGATTATTGACTGACTATCTTTGAATGCAGGGCGAATGAACCTTCGAGGTTTATGGGCGAGGGTATCTTTCTTGTGATATTAAAATACTCTAAGTATTTAAAGTACTTTTTGTTGTCTATTAGCAGCTTATTTTGGATAAAAATTTAAATATTTACTTTCAATAAATTTATTTTTTTTTATAAAAAGACTGAGCGCTGAATTTCTTTTTCATCATAAAGCGCTATGATGTTTCCACTGAAAGTGCTTTCGCAGAAATCATTAAATTTGAAAGCTATGAGCTTCACTCGCATTTGAGCATTTTAAACCTTTTTTTTATAATATACAAAGTTTTTTCATGATTTGCATTAAATTTGGCTGTGAAATGAGTTAATATTTATTGAGGATTATGTTTCGCAGATGATTACCTTTACCGTTATTTATAATTACACGTAAATTTTATTTTTATATGCCACTTTCGTGGTAAATTTAATATGTCTAATTAAAAATTAATGCTTTATATCCAATTTTGATTGATTTTATTGTTGATGGATTTTATTTTTTTGTCAATACGACGCTTTGGGGTTCCTTCTCTGCGGTATTATATTTATACAGAAATTTTTAATACTAAATTTACATAAGCACTCTCAGGTTTGGGTTTCTTGCATTTTTTTCAGTCAAACATAATTTGCATAATTTTTTTTTTTTTTTAGCTAATATTACATCTTCTAGGGAAGAATCAGCAAAAGCTTACTAAATATACGGCTAATGTCCTTATGGGTTAAGAGTATAAAAATAATTGTTTTTTTTTTTTTTTTTGAGTGGCTGCTTATTCTAAAATTTCACGTTGATCTGAGGAATAGTTTCAGAAATTCAGTCTTGAGAACTTGTGCGCTCGAGGCTAGCTAGGCTAACTGCGCCGTCTTTAAACGCATTTTTCTGGAAACTATGCTCTTGAAATGGATTGGCAAGATTTCTTGAATACTTCTCAAGAAGTACACAGGTCTCTGAGATATAATACAAATTTTCAAGACGTGGACATCTATTTTAAAAATAAAAAATGCGGCGAAATTTTCACTGAAATTTTAATTCTTTTTGTTAAAATTTCTGCCAAAAATTAAATTTTCAAGTTTTTTTCCATCGTCCAAGTTCTAAATTAGCTAAAACAGGTATTTTTCACTTTAGATAATCCTGAAAGGTGTTATTCTGCCAACTCGGGCGCACCTGTTTTCCGAGGAGTCATCGGAAATGCCGTTGCAATGGCCGGGTTAAAATATTATTTTAAAAAAATTTCAAAATTTCTTTGTTAATAGTGTATGTTTCTAATGATAAATTTTTTTAATTAAATATTAAATTTTTTATATGAGAAAAAAGTTGTTGAGAAAAGGCTGTTTTTTACCCGAGGAAACCTATTTAAACCCTTAATCAACCGGTCATGAAGGTTTGCTTATGAATGCAACATTTCCACTTTCCATTATAGACTTGTGATGTAAAATTCCTTACTTGGTTTCTTTGTACTTCCAACTCGAACACAACCTTTCCATCATGACCACTTAATGTGCGACCACTATTTAAGTGTGCAAATCTGAAAGACTTCGCTTCTTCCAGTTAATTTCTTTTCAGCTTGCGCGCTGGTCTGCAGGCATAAACTTCGCTTTATCTGTAGTGCAGTCACTTCTTTCAATACCTTTGCAGCAAATAAACTTTAACCTTTTTTATCAAGTGGCTATTACATACACATATGCATGCTTGTATGTATGTATGTATGAGTTTGGTGTTGCACGGCTTTGTTGGCTCTGTGATGTTATTGCTTTCTCCAATTGTTTATTCAACAATGTCGCGTTGCAGCATTCAATTCTGAGCCAAAAATAGTTCGTTTCGGTAACAAGAATGTTGCCAAAGGCAAAAGGATTCGGTTTTACGTGTGTCTCTATGTATGCCCGTGTGCTTTGTAATTGCATAAAATGGTGAACGCTGCCAACTTTGTTGCCTTTGGTCGCAACTTTTTCTCAACAAAGCACATGTGTGCAGTGTTGCAGTGTTGCATTGATTTTTGGCACAGTTCGTTGGCACTTCACCTTTGACAGCGACGCGTTGGCTTTGCTAAAAAATATCAGTAAAGCCAAAGAACAAAACTTTGCAAGATTTAAATGAAAAAATACCGTTTGTGCACAAAGTTTTTATGGAAAAGTCGAAGTCCTTTAGCGCTAGATACATATGCACTAGAGTACGAAGCGAAAAAAAGAGCATTCGGTTTTTTTGATCCACCCTAATATAACACACCATACCCGAGTTTTTCTACCAAAATCGTTGTGTGCTTTTAATTTTTGTCCAATTTCGCTTCCGAATTTACTGCCAAAATTGCATCGGTACTGACAATTTCAATACCAAATACAGTTTTTTTTCATATTAACAGCAAGCAAAAGTTACACAGTGACCTCAGTACATGAAGAAGCTTTAAATCGTGAGACTTTTTATAACCACTTATTGCTATCAGAATATATTGCATCTCTGGCATTTCAAATGGTTCAATATCGTGAAACATGGCACTATGATAAGTGGCACGTTCTCTTTTTAGAACGATTGCATCGTTATTAACCTCTTTCAATTTGTTCCATATTTACCCTAAAGTAACTTAGTGGCTGTGTACTTCGCAATTTGAGCGTATTAGTATTGCATATGGGTTCAATCGCATACGTAGCTAGTATTATTCGGAGATGATTGACAAGAAAACAGTTTGACCGACAACATATTGGAAGTGGACCTACGCCTTTATTTGAACTAATATGTTAGAAATAAGTTCACGTCTAACGAAGAAGCTAGGCAATCTCGGGGACATTATCAATACACCCTCGGTCAATAATTGCGATTTGAAATTTAAGTATTCGACAAGTGCGGCCCATATGCCATTTATGCCACGTTTGTCTGCTTTTTGAGCAAGTTGGCTTTTGAGAATAATCTATAACTTTAACATATGTGTCGATTAAATACATTATCTGCAAGAAGGTAGAGGCATAAAAATTCGCTCTCTTTCGGAGTCTAATTGTAGTGCAGTACTTGCTCTGATGAATCTCTAAGAGACTTTAGAGATTTCAAAGCTGATCGATTCTAGTGCGAAGAAAATCCACAAATTATTCATGAACAATCATTACGTTCACTTAAATTCACAGTGTGGTGTGGATTTTGCTCTGGTGGAATCATGGGTCCGTATTTTTTTCGAATAGGGGGCGGTATATATCGATGATAACCAACTTTTTATGGTCGCAATTGGAGGAAGTTGATCTTGACTTCTTTCTGCTTCCAACGAGGCGCAGCTAAGTGCTACACAGTAAGTAGTATAACCGAATTGCTGGGAGAAAACTTTGGAAATTTGATTATTTCAAGAAATTAGGACACAGAATGGCTTCCAAAAAGCTGTGATTTAACAACATTAAACTATATCTTAATAAGTAGCGGGGGACATTTAAATTATGTTATATTCAGAACTATATTATATCGATTGTACTTCGCAACAAATAAAAATTTGAATTTTCGTAACAAGTAGTTTTTTTATATATCTCTCTTTTTGGAAAACATTTTATATGTATATATTTTTTGTTGTGGTAAAAAAAAAGCTATCTGTTACTGATGGGATCTCCGCTTGGATGACATTTCATACGGATTTGGTACCTAATTTGGCTAAAAAGATACCACCTCCCACTCGGTTGTCTAGTTTAGATTTCTCTGTATAGATACTTGTCCTTGTGACCCTTTTAACCTCATTCCTTTCGTATTCTTCTCTGCAATATATGAAACCAGAAACTTACTAAGTATCTTATAAAACGCTATAACAGACGTCTAAATGGGCACATTCCCTCAGTTTAAGGGTTGACTCCGCTGCTAGTTGCTTACAGAACAAGTCTGTGTTTAGTCATTATGACATTTATCAAATTTATAATGTTAGTTTTGATGACGAATCGGTCTATGACTCAAAAACCGGTTGTTAAGTCGTCTTTGCAAAATGTCAAAGAACGATACATTAAAAGTAATATCAGAACAATAATAGCCAGTCAGCTACAATTGCTTAAAGTGGTCTTAGGACCTTATATTTCAAGACTTCCAAATATTTTCAATAATAATAATGTAAACGTATAATATGTCTTTTTTATTATTCGAGTAAAAAATAGTGACCTAACTTTTCTATATAATTTAAGGTCAAACCCTCTATAAAAGTTTAGTTCTGCTGAATTTACCATTCTGCAGGTTCCATATTTCACTTTAACAATTGGATTTCTCAACTCGCTTGAGCTCCGACTAATGAAAGGCAAAATCTTTCGGAAGTATATGTAATACTGAAGTTTCTGCTTTTCGGTTGACATTAAGATTTGTTAGCGATCTTTCTTTATTTCTTTCACTTTCTTAAAATCAAAATACTTCCTGATATTTGTTCAAAATTTATCAAACTTCTCACATCTCATTCCTGAAGTTAAAGCAGAAATAGTTCTACCAAAAAAAATTCTTAAACTATTTAAAAAAATTCGAAACATGCAATTTACTTTTCTTAAAATATTTCATAAATCTTCCAATTAGCCACATAAACTATAACCGATTTAAAAAAATTAGTCTCAATTCATACATGCACACACACATTTTTATTTCCCTCAACTGCTTTATCTTACTCATATCCTTTAAGCAGATAAAGCACACGCCGCTTTCAGGGCAATTGAACACATTTTCGTTCAATTTCTTTTCCACAACCACTTAAAGCCGCTATCCATAACCGTTCCATTTATGTCTTTAGTATTGAAAATTGGCCAATTCACTGCCAATAGCAGCAGAGCCCTCGAATGGCTACTTTTCAACGATTTTATGTGTGTTACTCTTGCCAGTTTTGTTGCTTGTTTAGCACAAAAGACTTGTGCACAAAAGTGGCCATTTGTTCATTGCAACAAATACAACAACTCCTTTAGCGGGTGAACATATAAACATAAAATGCATTTCCGGTGCATAGAAAATCGAATAGCGGTTGGAGCAAACGATTATGGTTAGTTTTTAAGGTTAAAGGGTATAACACGAAAAAAAATTGTTTTTGTGGTTTTCTTCTTAAATAGTGATTGAGGTTGTATGAGGACAACTGATGATTTTCTAGTACCTTAACTTTTCAATATATACTAATAATAGTTTTAGACGTGCTGGCTTTTAGCCTCTCTAGATATTTCTGCTGAATGAACTCTTTCAATAATATATTGTCGTCTCCGTAACTTCACAAATTTTATTGGTGGCTTGCGTGGCATGCTTCTCTTTTTTATAAAAAAAAGTTTCAAAATATACCGAATTTCTTCATTATTTTCAGTCATTTTGGAACAGTTGTAACTTTTTTTCAAATTCCTCGAACTAATTTTTTTTTTTTTTGATTAATTAAAGCTTAAAATCGCTAGAGATATACGACAGCAACGACGTCTGTTGACAAAATACGAAAATACTTTTTCGACTACCCAATAGAGCGGTACGACATTAACCTGAAAACCTATTGCTGTTGACTATTTAACATGGTTAGCTCTATATAATTGATTAAAAATAAAGCAATTTGAGACCATTTGACACCTCTTTGACATATTCAAAACATAGAGTTCAAATTTAGTTAGTTAACAAAGTTATGGATTATTCTGGCTAATAAGGTAGCACACTAATTTCACATTATTGATTAATTTGTAATAATTAATAATATTTTATAAAATCAAGCCACTTTTAACTTCTACTGTAAACAATGTAGATGTAATGCGGTGTAAGTAACTTCTACAAAAAATGAACTGTCTACATGGTGTATGAGCAAACTCTATAAACAGGGTAGTAATTACATGGCGTATGATGAACATTTTTATTTTAAGGGGCACGTCTAAATAGTATGAAATTTTGAAAAATAAAATATATCTATTTTGTAAATATATATAGGGGTATTTCCATGGTCGAGAACGCGACAGTCGTACGCCTTTGAAGTGCATAAACCAAAAGTAAAAAAATTAACAAAAACAAGTAAGGAAGGGCTAAGTTCGGGTGTCACCGAACATTTTATACTCTCGCATGATAAAGTGATAATCGAGATTTCATTATCCGTCATTTACATATTTTTTTATTTTGCTGTAAAATTAATTAGATTAGATCAATTTGTGTACTTTGAGTATTGAATTGTATTTTCATGTATATGTATGTATTATACAGAGAAGGCATCGATGGAATTCAAAATAGCGTTACATTGGAAGAAGGCGTGGTTGTGAACCGATTTCATCCATATTTCGACCATGTCATCAGGGTGTTAAGAAAATATTATATACCGAATTTCATTGAAATCGGTCGAGTAGTTCCTGAGATATGGTTTTTGGTCCATAAGTGGGTGACGCCACGCCCATTTTCAATTTTTAAAAAAAGCCTGGGTGCAACTTCCTTCTGCCATTTCTTCCGTAAAATTTAGAGTTTCTGACGTGTTTTGTTAGTCGGTTGACGCACTTTTAGTGATTTTCAACATAAACTTTGTATGGGAGGTGGGTGTGGTTATTATCCGATTTCTTCCATTTTTGAACTGTATATGTAAATGCCTGAAGAAAACGTTTCTGTAGAGTTTAGTTGACAGAGCTATAGTAGTTTCCGAGATATGTACAAAAAACTTTTTAGGGGGCGGGGCCACGCCCACTTTTCCAAAAAAATTACCTCAAAATATGCCCCTTCCTAATGCAATCCTTTGTACCAAATTTCACTTTAATATCTTTATTTATGGCTTAGTTATGACACTTTATAGGTTTTCGGTTTCCGCCATTTTGTGGGCGTGGCAGTGGGCCGATTTTGCCCATCTTCGAACTTAACCTTCTTATGGAGCCAGGAAATACGTGTTCCAAGTTTCATCATGATATCTCAATTTTTACTCAAGTTACAGCTTGCACGGACGGACGGATAGACGGACGGACAGACAGACATCCGGATTTCAACTCTACTCGTCACCCTGATCACTTTGGTATATATAACCCTATATCTGACTCATTTAGTTTTAGGACTTACAAACAACCGTTATGTGAACAAAACTATAATACTCTCTTTAGCAACTTTGTTGCGAGAGTATAATAAAGGTGTTGTTATTATTCGAAAGCTTTTCATTATCATTATGTATAGTAAAAAATGTAGGAGCTTTCGATAATTTGTTTCCAATTCATTAGCAATAAACATGGGATCAAGAACGCGACAAAAAATAGAACTTGCTTTCGACTACATAGAGAAAAATGCAAGATTCTGCGAAACGCAACAATATATTTTAGAATGATTAATTTAAACTAAAAAGGACATAAAAGGGCTTCTTTTGATACATTTCTTGTTGATATATTTTCATCGGTTTTTGTTTTACAAGCTTAAATCTAATTTAGCACGTGACATTTAGAACGCGACATATTTGCCTTCCATGATTCTAATGACGATTACTATAATAATTCCAATTCAAAAAATGAAATTGAAAACAAAAATAAAAATTCATATAAGAAAATAAGTAAAAATAAGAGAAATGTTTTTTTTATGAAATATTTTTTTTCAATGAATATGCGGTTTGAGCTACTTTTAATTTCAAATGATCGTCACAGGAGATCGAATGCAGTTTTCGGATGCCGGGAATATTTGGTATATCCTTCCATTTTTCCATTAAAGTTGGCGAACTCTCCTTAATTGCGTCATCACTAATATACATACTATGAATACCAGTTATGTTCTCTTGTGCAGATTGAAAGAAAGAAAATGCGTCACTTAGAATAATATTTTTTGTTTTTGCTATTTGCCAAATTTTTCTTTTTATAGGGTGATTTTTTAAGAGCTTGATAACTTTTTTAAAAAAAAAAACGCATAAAATTTGCAAAATCTCATCGGTTCTTTATTTGAAACGTTAGATTGGTTCATGACATTTACTTTTTGAAGATAATTTCATTTAAATGTTGACCGCGGCTGCGTCTTAGGTGGTCCATTCGGAAAGTCCAATTTTGGGCAACTTTTTCGAGCATTTCGGCCGGAATAGCCCGAATTTCTTCGGAAATGTTGTCTTCCAAAGCTGGAATAGTTGCTGGCTTATTTCTGTAGACTTTAGACTTGACGTAGCCCCACAAAAAATAGTCTAAAGGCGTTAAATCGCATGATCTTGGTGGCCAACTTACGGGTCCATTTCTTGAGATGAATTGTTGTCCGAAGTTTTCCCTCAAAATGGCCATAGAATCGCGAGCTGTGTGGCATGTAGCGCCATCTTGTTGAAACCACATGTCAACCAAGTTCAGTTCTTCCATTTTTGGCAACAAAAAGTTTGTTAGCATCGAACGATAGCGATCGCCATTCACCGTAACGTTGCGTCCAACAGCATCTTTGAAAAAATACGGTCCAATGATTCCACCAGCGTACAAACCACACCAAACAGTGCATTTTTCGGGATGCATGGGCAGTTCTTGAACGGCTTCTGGTTGCTCTTCACCCCAAATGCGGCAATTTTGCTTATTTACGTAGCCATTCAACCAGAAATGAGCCTCATCGCTCATCGGACACGGACGCGAAACACATTTCGAACCGAACACTGATTTTGGTAATAAAATTCAATGATTTGCAAGCGTTGCTCGTTAGTAAGTCTATTCATGATGAAATGTCAAAGCATACTGAGCATCTTTCTCTTTGACACCATGTCTGACATCCCACGTGATCTGTCAAATACTACTGCATGAAAATCCTAACCTCAAAAAAATCACCCGTTATAACCGCTCCAACTCCATCTACTGCACCTTTTCCATGCGAGGTTGCGAAATAGTTCCATTCAACTGTTTTGCAACCGAATTGAACCAAGAAATCAGGTAAACTCCATACAATAAATTTGTTTTTAAATTGGCTGCTACTTCCGTCCGAAAATAAGAATATATTTTGAAAATTGCCATGTTGATGTGTTATCTCCTGAACAATTTTTTCTATAAAAAGGTGGACATCGATTTTGCTATGATTTAAACTATCGCTGATTACAGCTAATGACTTAGTTTTGTCGAACATCCATGCTACGCAAGTAAAAATCGTAACTTGCTTGTAGTTGAAGTTTTTGGCAGATTAGTCTACAATTTTCTGCAAAATCAATTTGTAACACTAGATCCCCGGGTCTTAAATTATTCTTCACGGATTCAAAATAATTTTGTTGGGATCTCTTAACGAAGAAGTGTTGTTTAAAAAGTGGTAGCTGCACTTCTAATTCATGGATAATTTCTGATAACGGAGCGACAGTGTAAGTTAATATAATTCTATCATCCACTTTCCTCCAATGTTGCCATTTAACATTTTCATTTATTTTAGATAAATATGCTACAGGAACGATATCATTTTTTAAATTCTTTGTACAGTTTTCGCAACCGTTTGTCATACAATTTTCATCCTCAATACTGCAACAAACAGTTTGTAAAAAACTTTGGAAGTTCCTAGGAACAGATTTTATGATTTTTGCGCAAAACTCTAACAAAAACCCGAAATTTGCATGATAAATGCATACACACATGTTATGTGGCGTTTTGCTCGACAGTTGGATATGCCGTGGCCGATATTGATAAAAGGTTGAAATGTTCACAGATTCTTCAATTACCTCGTTTTTATAAACCTCGTAGGCTTCTGAAACGGTTATCAGCATAAAGCGCTTAGAAATAATTTCTCCATCGACTATGAGAGTATGCTTTCTGCCTGCAGACTGGACGCTAATATCTTCACGATTGTAAAAGTCTTTCACCACTTTCACTTTCGATTCCATTTCAAAACTGAGTCCAGATATATTTTCTGTAACATTTCTTGGTTGAACATACTTTTCATATAATGCTTGAATAATTTTATTTTTTTTTTGCTAGATCGATTGGCAATGCATTTTCCACCTTTTTTAGTGCTTTTCCAAATGTTTGCTTGCAGTTATAAGGTTCATCGCGTTCATTTTTTTCTTCAGCATTCTTTTTCTTTTCGCGCAACTTTTTCTGCCTTAAACGGTTTTTTTCTTTTTGCTCTTTCCACAGCTTGCTATTATTTTTTTTCAATTTCGATAGCTTTGCGCGGTGTTTTCGCATTCTCTCAGCTGCTTTATCGCGATATTCTTTAAACTTAACGGGATTTGTGCTTAGTTTGTCAAAGTAGCGTTTTAATATTTCTTTTCTTGCTAAGCCACATGTTTTACCCATCTATATAAATTAATATATATGATAAAAAAAGCAAAAAAAAAATATTTTTCAAAAAAGTTATACTTACGGTAGCGAACGCGATACACTTCAAAAACCAATTAAAATATTTTGTATGAATCTAAGATACTGAAAAAATTTTTAAATTTAGGTCACTAAAATTGATTTAAATATAAATTTGCAGCCACGTGTTACGATCGATCGCAAACTACTGATAAAAAATAATGATTTACGGACACGAACGCGACAAAACAATATCAATGAAAGCAAAATAAAAATTTACCGTTATCGAGCTTCGTTTGGTCTCGTTGAAATTCATTGTTGTTCCTAGCAAGATTTAATAAGACTAGTGCAAACATAATAAGAATTTACGTACTATCAAAAAATACAAAAATAAAAAGGCATTAAAGGTACACAAATGCTACTTTCTACGATATTTCAACTTTTAGGTCATTTTTCTAATAAAAACACTTGAGATAAGCTGTAAATCATATTATATTATAAAATAAATATATATATTTTTTTTATATAATATCAGAAAAAATTATTTGTTTATCACTATTTTAATTTTTGCTCCCGGTAGACCTTTCTATGGAAAACCCCATATACTAAATGTAAGTGAAACCAAAAAATCATATAATTTTGGGCAAAATTTAACTTTTTAAATTTTTTTAATTTTTTGTTAAATTTTTTTTGTTTATCCTGGGTCATATAGGCGTCAGTTGTCTCACAAATGAATATTTTTGTTCTTGGTATGTGACCACGGTGCAAACCGCTTTCATTGTAACTGTGCATCCTTTACTTTTTAGTAACTTATAAATAGCAAATAACTTCCTATAATTAAATTATTTTTGTAATTATTATTTTTTTTTAATTTTAGTATACTCATTTATTACGCATAAATATTTCCTAAACATTTTAGACACTTAATTTTCTTTAAAAAACTTTTTAAATTACCTCTTTAACTCCTTGGCATCAGTTCTTATACAAACCCTCCAACACAAAATACCTACTCACGACCATCTCACTTACCAACCGTTAACCACATTTTTTCTGAAGTCACAAAACAAATTTACCTCAAAATATCAGCTTGTTGCTGCACGTACCGTGTGAATAATGCGCAATCTAAATCCATACTTATGGCAATTTAGATGTTAAGCCACAACCTAATGCGACAAATACCAAATTATCACCTTCAAAAAGCAAAATAAAAATAAGTGAATTTAACTCACTACAATGCGGTCTTAAACAGAACACATAAATTCACAAATACACATTTGTTGTAGACCGCACTTACATAGATCTCTTTCGACTTAATCGCTTAAGCTGCGCACTCACATAACTATGTGAATATAATATAATAACCTAATGCTATCAGGCATGGCTAGCTACCTTTAAATTTGAATACCCAAGTGACGTTTATTTTTCTTGCCTTTCAGCTTATCTTTAAATTTCTATTCACTCGGTTATTGTCTCATTTTCGGTAGTTTGTCGCAAATCCAGCCTAAACATCTCATTATTTTTTACGTTTTCATAGCTAATTCGATTGTGCGTGGGTTAGAATTAGACGCATAAATATTCGATTACCTGTGGACTTGTAAATTGGTTTGGAAGTGCTAGGTAAACAATAAAAGAATTAAATGGCCAATGTGGAAAAATAAGGCGAAAAGGTAGAATGGAAAAGCCCAAAGCAAAAATATAAATATAAATTGAATAAGCACTTATCATCTACTGAAAAAAAGCGAAAAAACAATCGGTCGCAAAAAAGAAAGCTCAGATTGCTCAACTCTTTGTCTTCACTTGTTTTTACAAGTGCAGTCGACCACAAATCTGTCGTTAGTTGAAGGATCAAGTTGTCCTTTTTTGAGAAACACAAATGTCAGATTTTGCACTGCGCAGACAAATGGTAAATAGTCAAAATATACATTCTTTAGTTCTATTTTTTATTTAAATAGACAAAAGGTTTTCAGTAATAAAAAAAACCATTTAAAAGATTTTAATAGTTAAAGTTTGATTATTTTTGGGAAAATTTTTTATTTCTTATGGATTTTATAACTCAATGAAAACAAATTATTATGAATGATGAAACACATAGTTTTGTAGGAAATTTACTGCTCTATAAAAATGGTCTCCTATGATTTTTCGATGAAGTTAAGCGTTTACGAGATATTCATCGTCAAACATCTAGGCATATTAGGGTGGATTAAAAAAAAAGTTTTTTTTTTCGTTTGGTACTCTGAAAAATAGGTTCCTAGACACCTCCAAGTAATCAATATATATCTTTAGCAAAGTTGGTGACCTTTTGCTTTTACACCAGCCTTTAAACAACACACAATATCCATTGATATCGTTGACGCTGGTCGGATCAACAGTTTTTTGAGGCTCTCCGACTCTGTGTAAAATTCGACGGACCATATTCTCCAATTTTCACTACAAACTGTATTCCAATGAATTGAAATTTGTGCTTCCAAACGGTCAATCACCTTGAACACCAAGTACATTGTTTTTAAGCCACTGCTGGATGGTTTTGCCCTACGTGCTGGAGCCGAATCTTGCTGAATGGTTTAATGCTCTCCAGCTTTATTTGCTTTATCATGGCTTCTAAAACATCTTGCTGATGCACTAATCCATAACAGCAACAGGATGCTGACCACGCTGAACTCTTGGAAAATCATGTTTTGCCTCTTTGGAAGTTTCTGCATACATTTTGTCGTTTTGCTTATTAAAAACTTCCTCAACAGTGAAGATTTTTCCATCCGCAAAAAGATTACTTCATGGACGCGTGTCACTGAAGCAGTCGCTTGCATCAGTGAAGCATTGTTGGCTTCAAGCGCATTGCCAGAAGATTACTAGTTAACCGTCGGTAAGCCATTGTATGGAGAAAGTCTTGTAAAGGTCTTGATATTGATCTGGTCGATATATACATAGCCCTTGACATATATTTCTTTGTTTTTCGAAGAGAATTACTGTTAAAGCGTTTTCGTGGGTTATTTGGTTCAAACTACGTAAGGACTAAGTCACTCATAATTCCCGTCCTGCTATATGGTGCAGAGGCTTGGACGATGTCAACAACGGATGAGTCGACGTTGCGAGTTTTCGAGAGAAAGGTTCTGCGAAAGATTTATGGTCCTTTGTGCGTTGGCCCCGGCGAATATCGCATTCGATGGAACGATGAGCTGTACGAGATATACGACGACATTGACATAGTTCAGCGAATTAAAAGACAGCGGCTACGCTGGCTAGGTCATGTTGTCCGGATGGATGAAAACACTCCAGCTCTGAAAGTATTCGACGCAGTACCCGCCGCGGGAAGCAGAGGAAGAGGAAGACCTCCACTCCGTTGGAAGGACCAAGTGAATAAGGACCTGGCCTCGCTTGGAATATCCAATTGGCGCCACGTAGCGAAGAGAAGAAACGACTGGCGCGCTGTTGTTGACTCGGCTATAATCGCGTTAGCGGTGTCTACGCCAGTAAAGAAGAAGAAGAAGCTCTTAAACAAGTCACTCAAAAGCTCTCTTATTACATTCAGTTTTCTAAAAACTTATAGATGTTTCTGGATCTGTCTTATGCGTGTCTTGTTCGACCTTTAAGAGTCAAACTTCTTACTGGATAACTAGGTTTTCAACAATCCTTCAGTTTACGAATAAACTATCAAGACATAGAATAATATATTAAAAAGCGCCATCTAATCGCTTTGATAAAGCTCTAATTCCCATCATCCTGGTGACTAATTTACCCCAACGGGATGATGAATTTTTTAAGTGATTCTTCACTGGCATGCAAATTGCTAATATTTTCTTTGGTTCTGTAGAATTTCACTGAACAAGAAGAATCATCGATATCCAATATTTTCGTTTTGAAACATTTCAAATTTAATAAAAAAAAAAAACTGTCGGCTATGCTCTCTAAAGATCAAAAAATAAAAGTCAACCCACTTTAACCTTAAAGTTGACAAAAAAAAAAAACCGTATAGTCGGAACACATAATGAATATATAACATAACTTACATTTATAAAAAAAAAAATATTTTTTTCTTTGGAACTAACCTGAAAAAGTTTTCAGAGTTTTTACTTTTGTCCACAGCCAGAGACGCGTATTAACATTTTTTCAGTATAAGAAGTAAATCGACAGTGTACAGTAAAGCAGCTTTGTTTAAATTTCGTCGGTTTCACAGCACACTTTTTTCGGCATTTGCTCAGCAGCAAAAACTCCATTGTAAACCAGGAAGTGAGTGAGCCGAAAGAGATAACGAAATTTCTGCAAAGCAAAACGCTGATACGCAAAAAGGCGAAACGATTTAAATGTGGTGAGCAAGAGAAAAAACTAATATTCAGCGGAAGCGACTTGAATATTTCGTGGTAAAGGATAATTAAAAAGTGTAGCTATAGAATCAAATGAAAATAAATTATAGCAAGTTAAATAAAATGTTTTTATAGTGTAAAAAATATTTAGGATAAAATACTTTTTCTGCTAATATAAGAAAATATTTCTCGTTCGTACTACTGATCTTCTTTTTCTTTATTGACGTAGACGCGGCTTATGCGGTTATAGCCGAGTTAACAACAGTGCGCAAGTCGTTCTACATTTTCATAACAAAACAGGAAGATCTAAGTTCGGGTATTACCGGGTCTTTTTATAGTTTTGAAGCTTACCAGAATCATAACCGGGGGAATACCTTCAGGTGTTTGCAAGACTTTATTCTAAAAATGTTGCAAAATAATTCAACGTTCATTTCTCGGCAAAATCGCGGACGGAATTTATATTTTGTAAACATATATTTTCGGTCACACACTAAATAAGTTGTATACCTATATTTTACTTCCTGTCAGCGAACATTATGTTAAGATCGCTATTAAATAAGACATATCTGTCAGGTGTAACGTTAACTATGAGGTATAAAGTCAGCCTGGTAATCGAAAATCTTTCTATCAGGTATATAGGGGCTAAGGAAATTATTGATACGATTCAACCCAATTTTGACATTCCGGCATACTGTTATAAAAAAATAATTATATCAGAATTTCCATAATTTATCTCACAGATTGACCAATATTTTCGAAAAAATGGACTGATATTTTCAAACGGAACTAAGGGGCTAGAATTTTTAGACCAGAAATGGCTTAAAGGCAATATGGGAGCAAATTTGTATTCCGACTTATTGCTTATTGCTTGATTATTTTACTGAAAAGTGAAAAAATCAATTGGAATTTAAAATTGTGTTGTATGGAAAGTAGGCATGGTGTTTTCCTGATTTCGCTCATTTGCGCGCTGGAATGAAGGAAATTCAGATCACAAAATTTGGTTGATATCGGTTGAAATCGTCCAAATGTGTTATAGACCTTTTTTCACACTGTCGATGTGGGCTTATAAGAACTACATGTATGAATTTGGTTATTTTAGCTTTAGTGTATTAGATGCTGAAAGGTTTTTAGGCCATCGACAGTCATGAAAACCGAATAATCACTCGGCAGCAATAACAATACATAATAATATTTTAGCTAACTGTTAATTTTTATGGCAAATTAGCATAGTAGAATTTAAAAATATTTAAACAATTTTTTACTTAGAAAACGTAAAGCATTTGTCCTCAAACTAAACAACAAATCAGCAAAAGCAAAAGCATTTGAAATTTAAAAATCAACACACAAGCATTTCTAGGAAATAATAATTGCACTTGCTATGCATTTGATGAAAATGGAATTCCTCAAAAAGTCATAAATATTTGTGAGCGTAAAACCGCAAGCGCAATGTTTAAATAAATCGTGAAAATAAATTATTCTTCGCGCGTTGATAGATCATTTACTGTGCAAACAAAAAGTTTTCAATAAAAAATTAGAATTGCGGAAAAAGTTAACTGAAAGTGGTTACACATACATATGTATATGCTTATATATGTGTGTATGTGTAGAACTCTCTAAAAAACTTGAATTATACCGTTAAATCAATGAACGCGATTTCACGCGGCACAGCTGCCCAGCGCTTGTCCGCCGACTGCAAATGGCGCGAACGGAATGACGAAGAGTGATTAAATTAAAGTCGGCACACATGCGCAAATGATGCGGCAAAGCGACAGGCGGAAATATGTTCCGGCAAAAAACTCGCACACACACACACACACTTAAATAAAACGTGATGAAATTAGCACAGAAGAGAAATGGCAATGCAAATGTGTACAAAGCCTTTGACCGTAAATTTTGACGGACCATCATGCTCTCTACCCGGCCGAACAACATCGCTTCTTCGCTTGATTGGTGGCGGCACATTAATATTTATTTCATGTTTTTCTTTGTTTTTTGGTGTTTTTCTTTCTACACGAAAGTATAATAAATATCGGAAGCGCAAAATATCAATGAATGTGTTGAGCGCGATTTTTTTGTTGCTCCGTTGCTGGACTTGCTGCATTGTGGGCAGTCATCAGCTGTGCATTTGTGATATATTGCAGGAAATTTTTGGAGCTTAATTGAGAGTGGCACATTAATGTGAATGCGCAGCATTAATTTGATTTATATTGTTTACATTAGCAGAAGCTGCTTTAACGGCCACATAAAATTGTAAACTGTTTGATGGGCTCGTAGAGAGAAAAAGATTTTATTTTTAGGGAAATGGCAAAATTAAAGATATAATATTAAAAAGATTTTACAACTTTTGTATCAACAGTTTTTTTACATAACCTCAATAGCTTATATATCTATAATAAATTCGAATCACTATGTTTTTGGTATTTTATTTTTCAAAAAAAAAAGCATTCACTAGGTTTGATATTAACTTACTTTTTACGCCCTAAATACACTGCTATCCTACAATTACTTTTTTCGGCCCGTGCTATGATTTAGTTCATCTAATTAGTATGACCTTTGCCTGCTTTCGCCCATTAATATTAAATATCTATTGATTGAAATATTTCATGCTGAGTAGGTCTATCCAAATACTATAAAAAGGACTCGACAAATTTTATAGAAACTTTGTATAATTTTACTTGTTATTTTTCTGATCGACCTGAACTGATGTGTCGACCGCTGTTTCGTGAAAATTGCGACATTTCCACTCTAATATTTATTTTATTCGCTTTAATCATTGAAAACTTTTTACTTTTGAAATATACTCCATAAAATATTAAGACTATCCCCAACTTGTCCTACAAGGTGCTTTCGTTTGAATGACCTCTACGTAAAATGTATTTTTTCTAAAAGGAAAAAGTCGCACGGTGCCATATCAGATGAACACGGGGAGTAGTTTATGGTTAAAATGTTATTTTTGATCAAATAATCGTCCTTCGAATGTTGGATTCTGAGCAATTTTTGGTCTTCAGTCAATTTTTGCTGAACAAACCGTGCACACATCTTTCGTAAGCCCAAATGTTTGGTCAAAATGCGATAAACCGATGTCTTGGAGATGTTTAGTTCCATTTCCATGAATTTCAAAGATGATTTCGGCTGATTTTTTATGAATTCACGCGCAGTTTCGATGAAATTTCCAGTGATCACGGATTTTGGTTGGCCCACATGTTGATCGTCATTTATGTCCTCACGATCACTTTGAAAACGTTGAAACACTCGTTCACTCTGCTACAGGATAGGCAATCATCGCCATAAACTTGATTCATCAATTGAAACGTTTCTGTAAAAGTTTTATAAATTTTAAAACAAAATTTAATGTTGGCTTTTAGTTGGAAGCTCATTTTCGCACAGATATCGCACACATACTGACACTTAAAACGCAATAACTTCACTTCCAATTTATGAAATGTCATAAAATTTTCACTGGACAATCGACAATGATATCACATTCTATCGCACTAGTAGATATATAGATGGCGTCACCAGGGGGTACTAGATTCAAAAATTCCTGTTTACTTTGAAACGTGTTTTGTGTAGTCGAGGAATGATCAGCCTCACGCTGAACCTAAGCTGTAGTCAGCTAAATCACTTCGTGGAATCAAATTCACATTGAATACTTTAGTATCTTATGACCATCTCATTCATACTACAGCTTTAAGTCTTTGCCACCAAACACAATGCAAATTTACTACTAGCAGACTAGCTATCATACTTTTCTTGCATTATATTATGCTGCTTTGTATTTTCCAAAAGACTTCTATGAGAAACATTTTCAAAGAAGACGTTTTGTCCGTGGTTCGCTAAATAATCTTTAGAATTTTTGCTTCATTTAAGTCGAAATAAGAGATAGATCATAGTCCTGCCGAAAGAAACTCTTACCTAGATTGTATTACCTCTAAAATCTCTTTGGATACTCGTACTTGCGATAGTAATCTATTGCGCCAACGGTTTAAAACAAAACTTAGATTTTATTATGTACTCGAAATGATTTTGAAGTACAAGCAAAAACTTTTATAAAATTATTTTCTCGAGAGCTCTGTCAATTAGTTAAGAAAAATTAGGTGGGCAGCACAGAATAACTGAAAGAAATCTTGACTTGACATGTGTTATAATGATGGGTGAAGATCAAAAAGTTATCTATATTGACAGTCAATGACAGTATATAAAAGAGTAGATACTGTCAAGCCCGAGCGAAGTAACTTTTGCTTATTTATTTCCCTGATTTTTGTTGTTTATTATAAATGAAATTGGGGTTAAGAACCGCTCCTATATTATTTAAATTTTTTCATTAAAAATATCCTTTTTTCAATTGTTTCAATTGCCGATATCACTCTTTTTATATTGACCCACATTACGCCTTTAAAGTTACACAATTTTCACAACGAATACTTATTTTTCAAACCATTTGCCTTGCATTTAAATTTTTCTCTGTATGTCCTCAATTCTCCCACTAATGCGGAAAATAAATCCATCACTCCTCTTTTCACAATGCAACACCTTCAAATTTGAAAACCCTAAGACAAAAGCTGCATGCGTGACGTCACCGGCACTAAGTTTCTCAACACTGAAAACAAAAGCAATTTGACAACAGAGGCAGCAGCCAAGAGAGAATAACAATAGCAAAGACGGTTATGAAACCAGTATTGTGTTGCGGAACCAGCACAATTTAAGCGACAACTTCCTGTAGCGGACAATTTAGCGCATCTCACCGACGATGCCACAACAATAAACAAGTGAGTGGCAAGCGGCATGTTGCAACCATGAATAAAGTGGATGATAGCTTACTTGGAAAGTTGTTGCAAGCAACTTTTCGAAAACGGCTGCCCACCTTCTGCTCGGTACGCGTTTTCAAATTGAGGCTCTTAGTTGAGGGCGTAAACGCTTAAAACTTATTTAGATGTTGCGCGATGGTCACAATGATAAAATCCTAATAGTTTTATGTGCGCTTTCTCAGAAAAAGAAATTCTGTTATTAATTTTCGGTGTTAATATTTTTTTGATTGTTTGTTCTGTAGACTCTTATAATGCCATGCACGTTTTAAATCGCTGGTGGAAGTCTTATACGAGTATACCTATCTAATAAACTTAACCTTTTCCATGATATTATATATTTTAAAATTTATATATCAGCGAGCAAGATTTTTTCTTAGTTCTTTGATGTGTTGCTTAAACTTCATTTTGTGTTCCGTTTCATGCAAAAATTCAAAGTTTTCAGATAGTCACTGTCATTTTGGTGATTTTATAATGCGGCCATGTTGTACGCCTCGGAGTCATTTTGTTGCGCAACTTTTTTAAATCGTTGAAGTTTTTTTGCAGCAAAAGTTTGCTAGCGTGTCGAGCAATGTCATTAAGCTCAGCAATATTATACATTGAGCTTGCTAGTTGTTGCTCGTGATGACGTCGTATGTCTCAATGTAGACCTCGTAATAATGACATACTTATACATATATGTGTGGATGCACTTTTTTCCTACAGAAGGGCATTTATATCCTTAAGGGTGTTGAACTTATACTCAATTTACACAGAAATTTTTATGAATTTCCCTACTTATTGTTTGGGTTGAACAAATTTTCGGGATTTCACTCTGCCCCACCATCATGTAGACTGCATTTAGCAGGTTAAGGTTTATTTAGGTTATGTAAACAGGCTGATAATTTGTGAAGCCTTGAAAAATCGCACTTAGACAGCTAAAAACGTCTGTTTGTTATGATGCACAGAACTCCAAGGTATATTTAAATCAAAAAGGACATCGCAGATTACAAAGCGCTTTGAGACTGCTGCAATTTGTTGAGCCCACTTATATTAATTCCAGTCAATTCGTCTATTTCATAGAAGATATGGTAACCCAGATGGTTCAACCATGCTCTGGTGACAACTGTATCAACTTCATTTTCTTACACCCAACTTTTTTTGACTTCCAAAACCTTTTCGAATGAGTGTTAATAGGTTTGTGCAGTAGAACACCAAAAATCATTGGATATACCATGTTCCTTAGCTTAGCTTGCCAAGTATCCATAAGTCCGACGTCGAAACGCCCCTAGACTGCGTTTTTATAGCAATTATTGCTTCAACTACTTGTATTATAGGCTACTTAGGAAGATTGAGCCAAACCTCATTATAAAAGTAGATAGTTTCTCGATATTCAAACACCAAGGGTGAGTACTAGCAGCTATATGGACAAATGAATCAGTATGAGTTATCTTACTCTTCTTTTTATGCGTTTCTGTCAGAGGAAGAGTAATAGTGCCCTTTCTTGCAAGCTCATCGGCTTTCAGCAGGTTTAATTTTGGAATATTCTTCCGGTATCTTGATTTAGAATTTATCATATGAATATCGGATTAAAACGCATGACCTAAGTGATAAATTGTCATATATAATTCGTGTTTTGATTCGGTCAACATACTATATGTTCCTTGGTATATGAGTAAAACCATAGTTTCAGACGTATGACGTGGTGTCATGGCCTTTAAGGATCACTCCGTTTCTCTCAGACGTTGATAGTGACGATAGAGACTAAGATGTCATTAGATCTTAATCCGTCTTAAGTTTTAAGTAAGCTCTAAATTTGGAAATCACACCAGATAGCAGCTTGTTTAGGATACGAGGCAGCTTATAGAACCTCTTTGCAATAATTCGTACTCCGAATACACTAACTTTGCTTACCACATTAGCAGAACCGTTAAATCGGCTTAATCGTTACGTGAAGTGCACTAGAAGCTTGTGACATGGAACGTGGTTTTCGGTAATAAAATTTAATATTGAAACCTTATATTTTATCTTCGAGGCCTGAGCAGGATAGTCGAGGCATCTCTTAGAATCTTAGTTCGAGCAGAATTAGGGCACACTGAAGCCTTATTCGGAAATGGCCGAGGTTTGTTATCTCATGTCTGCTAGTTGTATGTAGGATTTTTATTTTACCTCTAAAAAATACCCTAAATTTGGACTTTTAAATATATATATGTTCTCTTAAAGCTTGCGGCTCTCTCCAAATAAGTGTTGCTTTTGCACTAAAATACAAATCAAAATGCACAACAACAACTTTACGAAGAAAGACAACTAATCTTTTACACTATTAACAGGCATATTTTTTTCACGTCCTCTTACATGTCACCTTTATATAATAAGCTTTTTTAGATGTGTTTAATCTTCTAATCTTAACTTTTTCCAGCGTTGGAAAACTGAAAAGTCGGCTGCGCTTACACACTCACATAATAGACATGTATGTTAATATACATATATACAAGTATGATTCTGTTTTCTCGCACATCACTATATGTATGAACACTTTTCCTATCAGAGTTTTCTCATTGAGTTTCTTCTTTTTATATGTCTTACATAGGTCATGTCTACTAAATCCGTGGTTAGCTTATTGCATGCTTTCGTTAGAAATGTTATCTATTCTTCTCTTCCACTATTTCATATCGCTTTGCAGAATAACTAAGCGGCGCATGTTTAAACTTTGCCACATAACTAATTCTAATTAAAAGTGGAATTAGTTTTGTCATTATACTCTCATGGCTGTTACATGACTTTCAGTTTTAAATGGGAAATTTTTAGTAATGTATTTGTATTTCTTATATATTGTGGAGAGTTTTTAGGTTAGTTATAAAATGAAAAAAGGAATCACAATCACCACTGACCACAGCTTTTCGTTAACGTCTAACTCTTAGGCGGTTATATCCATTTGCAAATCCAAAAAACTCTGTTTGTTTTTAATCTGTTTTTTGAAGAGTCATTTTATTTAGAAAAGGAGAAAAGCGTTTTCTAAAGAATTTTATGTGCTATCGTAATCAGTGATTCGTTTTTACAAATTTTAGATTCCCTTGATCCCGTAACTGATCTCCATGCGGACTTCCGAAGAAAGTGACAATGAGGAAGACGTTTCAGCTTAAAATTATCTCAAATTCAAAACTAAAAAACATTTATTTTTACATGAGATGAATACCGATAACAATCGAATTAACAGACAAAATTCTATTTCCGAAAAATTGTCGATTTTAAAAGTTTCGTTTTTTGTGAAAAATATATTCAGTGACTTAAACTAATCCTTGGGCCACGCTAATGTCTCCGAAATTATTTGCCGGATCATAATAAAATTGTTGGGGAGTATTATATATATATATATATATATATATATATATAATTACATATATGAAAAAATCGTTCGCAAGTGAATACAACACATTAGTTCTAACAGAATACTTGCTAAAATTGCCCTTGAAATATTCTCTAGCTTTCTAGAATTACAGCCTTTGGTCTAATTTCTTTTCCATGATTTGTCCTACCGGCAGCTGTTAGTATTTTTAATATCTAGAACTTAAGCAACGTGGAACAAACTTTCAACATCCTCAATATTTAATACACGAACAGACTCTATGTTTTAATACTTAAGGTAATATGCATTACTTCTCTTCCTTTTGACTCTCTTTCTTATGTAAATGAGCAGTTAGCGCTTTTCCCATTTAACCACAACGTTATTAACTGGTCTTAATTTTTCCGGGAAATTTTGCAAATAATTTACCAAGAGCTCAGCGCGCTTGATAAGCATAACGAGCATAACTAACTATAACGGCTTATATAAAAGCTGATGAACACGCGACGCTGATGGCACTGATCACCAGGCAGTAGAGGAAACTGAAGAGTTGAAATGATAAAAAATTTAACAGAAAAAAATGAGAAGCAAACGTCAACTTTATGGATAGGATAGAAGACTTGACAAGTAATGAGCACTTGTTGAGGGCTAATGTATTACATAACACTTATAAGCTCTGGGTAATACGCTCTCAAGCTTTTTTATAGACTTAACTCTGCTTTATAACGAATTGTGAATGAAAATGAATATTAACTATTTTTTTACTATTTATTATATATTTTTACATTCTTAACATAATCAGTAACTAACTACATAAATTGTTTGACTTATGCTTAGAGTATCTAATTGATGGAGCTTGTAACCAGTTCGGTTTCGTTTCCATTTAACAGCGAAATCTTTACATATACGGAGTATACGCTGAGCTTCTTGAGACTTTGTTCATAATGATTGAGTCATCTAAACTCTGTTTTTCTTTGTCCATCCTACAGTTGCTATCCGCTACTGATTCCTCATCAGTTGCTTCCAAGATAGCAAAAGCTGTCAACTGACTCGAGTTCATGATATTAAATATTTATTTGATTTCTGCTGGAATTTTTGACTCTTTTGACCTTAATTTTTCTTCAGTTTTTCCGTTTTGCGTTATTTGTGTCTAGTCCTTTCAATGCATGCTGCAGTCTTTATGCCATACTAGACAAACTTCATCCGCAAAGTCCAAGTCATCGAGATTTCGTGTGGGATTCAGTATAATACCATGTTTTTCCATGTAGGGAGAGCATGCTCGTATTGTAGGATAGCAAAAAACAGAGTATTATGAAGCACTCCTATACTTAAAAACATCAATCCGAAATAGTTCATTAAAACCAATGCAAAATACAATTCTTAAAATGGCTTCTTAATAAATTTTAATGAAGTCGTATGTTTAAATTCATTTCAGTTTTAAAAAATGTGATCTGTAAAATATTTATACCCTGAATCGGGGTTATTAAGTTTGCCACGAATATACACCCAGAAGGAAGCATCGTAGATCCTCACACATATATATGTATATATAAATGATCAGCAGGACGAGCTGAATCGGTTATTATACAAATTAAATGATCAGAATCAAGTCTTTCTTTGGGAAAATTTTTTATGTGACATGGTATCTGCATGAAATGCGGCATGAGTTATTGCCTAAGGCAGCAACCCCCGTAGAAATTGTTCATATCGGCCTGTGGTAGGTGTAGCATACAGCTGCAGTTCAATAACCGCTCAAAATGAAGTTTTTCTATACTATCTTTTGTATTTTAGAAGCTCATTTAAAGCATCATTGCAAGCGAAATTAAAATATATTTTCTTTTTAATAGTTTCAGAAATATTAGGTTGTCAAAAAAGTCGTGCGGTATTTTCGCTTAAAGGGCTTAGTTCTAGTTTTATTCGTCACATCGGGTCATGCTATACCTTTTTGGAAAGCTCATTTCACGCGCTAACACGTGTTTGATTGATTGTCGTTTCTTTTAAGTCGTTCGTGAGTTATAGCGTCGCAAACATGGAGCAAAATAAAGAGAAAATACGGCATATTTTACAGTACTACTACAATAAAGGCAAAAATGCATCTCAAGCCGCCAATAAAATTTGTGCAGTTTATGGACTCGATACAGTTTCCATTTCCAGGCCACGCTCCGGAAGGCCTGCCGTCGAAAATTGCGATAATATCGCTGAATTGGTCGAAAGAGACCGGCATAGTAGTCATCAAACCGTTATAAACCATTTGAAGAAGCTTGAGTCATTAAGAAGCTCGATGTATGGGTGCCACACGAATTGATTCAATAAAAATACCGCAAGACTGTTTTGACAACCCAATATGTAAATTTCACTATTTTGACAAGGTAAAAAGTAGCAAAAGTAAAATCGAAAATCGCTGTTTGATGTATCAATCGATGTATAGCCATTTTATAGCCAAAACTTTAATTTTATTTCACTATGAATGCATGATAAGCAATATATAACCATTTTCTAACCACACTTCAAATTTTCTTTGAATGTGAGTGCTTTCTATTAGAACGTTTTTCATAGTCTCATATTTTGTGGCGATATGAATATTTTCTTTAAGGAACTCCTCGTTTGATTTAATTCTGCTTGAGTATTTTGTTTACCAGATGACTCAAGTCGGAATATCCGCTTACATATGTACATAGGCTGATATCTGAAAAATACTGTACCACTGTTTGTGGAGTACTTCTTGATCTCATTGGATAAAGAGTAGGTTCAAAAAATGTTAAGTCGCATGCGAAATTTTCAGAGAATGATACCTGCTATAGTGTTGACTATTTGATTTGACCACTGCTGCCTCCAATTGATATAAATACTTCGATGTATTCTACTTTTATCCTATCCATTCTTAAGTTAGATAATAATTATTAATGTGAAGTTCGGCTTCACTGTCGAAGGAATTATTTACTACTCGTAATTCTGACTTACTTTTCTACTCTATAATTCTACAATCTAAGATATATTTGTTCACATGTACATTTCATGTTTAGTGGACAAATTCGGTACCTTTTTTGCTATAATAAATATTTCAGCTAATTAGCTTAGCATTTTACACACTATAGCAGTTATTTATAGCATGTATGCGCTAACTAGACATACATAAGTATGAATACTTGTATATGTGTAAGTATTACACAATCTCACAAGTTGAATGCCACCAATGTTGCCTCCATTTGCCTTCAAATGCGAGATTTCTTGCTGCTCATTAAAGTTTTCTTGCTTTGGCTGCTCGGTGTTTGACAAATGTCTGCGGTAATCAGTCAAGCAGCTATTTAGCCACCAGCTAGGGCGGGGTGTTCATTAAAGAAATGCCATGTTTATTTACACTACATAAATACAAAGTTGAAGTGGCAGGAACGAAGTGCTCTTTTCCGGGGAATATAAAGCCAACGCTTGCCGCATATATCATGCGGTTATCCAGACATAATTAGATATAGTTAAATATATTCATGTATATGTAAATGTATATATAATATTTGGATGTGTATTCGTGCGACAATGTGAATAACCGCACAACTAGTTCCCACGCGAATTTTCCGCAAAACATATATTTATACATATACATATACTTGTATATTATATACAGTCGTAAGCTTTTAGGCTTGTGTTAATACGACGCTTGACATCGCTCGCGTTTTTCCATGAGTTATACGCTTGTTGTTGTGTTGTGTTGGTGCTGCTTCACATTGACACAACTCTTTTTCTCTAACGAGCTTGGCCACGAAAATCGTGTTTAAGTGCCGGTTGCAGGCATTCCTTGTCGGCTGTGCTGGTCGCGGTTATTTTTAACCTTACTGCGGCGAGCTGCACTCAAGTGGGAAGAACTTGTTTATTTATATGTATGCGTAACTTTAGCTTCTGAGCCATTTCTGTCCTTGGGCGTAGTATTTTTGTGCCACATTTTGTTGCTCTTCTTCTCTCGACTTTATTTAGCTTCGAGCTTTAGCCGCTAATAAATGTGGATTAGACCGATATTCTTTAAGCTGCATAAATTTACTTTTACGTGGGTACGTTTGAAGTTACTGGAAGAAAAGAGTGAAGTGTTATAAATTTTTTTATTACATTCGATTTCGATAAATACTAATAGTCCGATTATCGATATTTATCAATCCGATTATAGAAATTTATCGGAAATTAATTTACTGTTAATTATAACTTGTGATTTTAGTACTAAGCTGTTTGTAATTTTTTCAATATTTACTGAAATCGATTTTAGCAAATTGAAATTACCGATTGCCCAAATTTATCGAAATCGATAATCGGAATTTTAAATTATGTTAATTAACACTATAAAATTGAGTACTAAGCTAAATTGAAGTTTTTACCCGATTATCAATATTTATTGAAATCGATTATCGATTTAAAGTTCTTACCCTATTATCAATATTTATTGAAATTGTTTATCGAAACTCCAAATTCTAATAGTTAATATCGAAAATTTGAGTTCTTAGCTAATATACAATAATAATATAAAAATCATAAATATTTATCGAAATCGATTACCGGAAATCGAATTAACGTTTATTAATATTTATCGAAATAATTTATCGGAAATCAAAATCCTATTAATTAACACCATAAATTCGAGTTCTAAGCTGATATACAATTTTTACCCGATTATCAATATTTATCGGAATCGATTATCGAAAATCGAAATTATGTTAATTAAAATAAAAATTAATTGTACTAAGCTTACTTAGTACTTAGATTTCCAATATTACTCTGATTCTCAATATTTATCGAATTTGTTTATCGGAAATCGAAATTCTGTTAATTATCAGCATTAATTCGCAATACATAAGAAAAGTAAGAATTTTTTCAAGTCGTATGAAAAGTACGACGAAATCGAAAAGATCAGTGCATATTTAAGTTTGCTTTGTGGCCGAACTGTCTACATTAGTAGACATCCCTTTTTTAACATCTGGCATGTATTATCTATAATCAAGAAAATAACACCTTTGGTTGTAAAAAGAATTCTAATATAGAAACTTCCATGTTTTTACGGAAAAATATTCAAAATAATTAAACTGTATACACTAAGAAAGATATCATACCACAAATTTACTCTCTTCTTCTTCTGCAACACCCAATCATCAAACCTATGTAGGCACCCTCGCACCAACACTACACGAAGACATATTTATTTGCGCTTTAGTTGCTGACAAATTGCGCTTCCGCTTGCAGTTTGTAACAAAAATATGCCAACAACCAAAAAAAAAGCATAACAACTAACCAAGCAAACTAGGCAGTTGTTCAGCTCAAGCGTCCAACTCGACAAATTATCAAAAGATCAACCTGACCACAACAACAAGCGTACAAGCAACTTGACTTGACTTCTTGCCACAAACTTCATGCATTTGCAACTGCTCTTGGCCTCCACTTAAACCGCTTGTCATGTTATTCGCCTGCAGAAACAAGCAATAACACCCATACACACACAACACTCACGCACATACACACACGCGCGCACAATACTCACGTAGTTGCCGTCACACGCCATTTCGGTGTTGACAAATGCACTTGACAATTATTTGTTTATGCGGAATACGAAATAATCTCACACTTCCTGCCACTGAATATTAAATACTGCTGTCACTTTGAGCAACCATGCGACGACCAGCCACCCGCCGCCCGCTTCAACACTGAACACCGAAAATTTCTCGCAGTCTTTATTGCTGTGGCAGCCACCTCATTTATATGTGTGAATGTATATATGTGTGTATGCGCTTTGCAGTTGTAGTGGTATGTCAGTTTTGTTTTATTCATGGAACTACTGTACTTCTACGCAGCTTCTGTAATAACATTAGATATGCCCTTTTGTTGTTCTTGTTGTTATTGCTGTTGTATAGGTATGTGTTTGAGTAGTCTTCTGCCGTTGTCACTTAATTTTCTTTGCCAAAACTTTTTGCTTAATTAAGTTACTGTTTGCTGTCACTTAGAGCTTGCTCTTCCTAGTCGCGTTATGGTTACTGTGATTGTTGTTGTTGCCTGGGTTGGGTTAGAGTACTTCTGAAAGTAAGTGCCAGTGTTGTAAGTTCATTAGATTTTTCTAGTTTTCATGGAAATATAAATTGCTGACAAGTGTATGTTGCGAACACTTTGAACTTGATAAATAATGCATTGCCAAGCGGAGCTTGAACTACGAGTGGAGGTCATGGGAGAGAGCCCTCTAGCTGACTTAAAAGAACATTGCATCACTTTAGTTGGCACTTTTCTGTTCAACTCAGAATTTGTTATTTTAAAATTGAATAAATATTAAAAGAGCATCTAATGGTTGGAACAACCGGAACAAGTCAAAAGCCAGAAGGAATATAAAAAAATTGCGTGAAATGTAATTTTCTTACCCGATTTGAATATTAATCGATATCGTGTATCAGAAATCCGAACTCTATTAATTAACACCATAAATTCGAGTTATAAACTGGTATACAATTCTTTTCCGATTATCAATATTTATCGAAATCGTTTATCGGAAATCGAAATACTGCTAATTATCTGCATTATCTCAAGTACTAATTTGCAATAATTACCAAGTAAAGAAAGTCTACTGGCAGTTCCAAAACAATAGAAATTCATTCAAATTATTTTTTATAAAACGTTTCGTTGACCAATCCTATTTGTGACAAGCGTCTGGAAGTTCTACTGTAATGAGGATCCATAAAATCGAAGGTTGTTTTTGTTTTCGTAGCGACGGTAGATATTTCCTTCATAATTTTGACGACTAATATCGAGTTGACAGTCATCAACTCCGGGAAACATTCAGTTACCGGGACCAGATTTTTATGTGGATAGGAAATAAGCAGCCGCCTCGATATTACCTGCGAGCAGCTTTTCTTTGGCCGGTATTTTTCTAAAATTTGAAATATTGCTGAATATGGAATTTGGTTGGATGGATTTTGAGGCGGAAAATTCGCTCTGAATTCAATTTTATTATTTTGAGCTGCCGGTCTGACAGTGCCTTGTATGTACTAAATGTACTTCTATGGACTGTGACTTCTATAAGGGAGGTGCACATGCATCCATTCCGACTCTACAGGCCTTAAATCGTTGACATCAGAGCTCAAAGATCAAGGATTGGCCAATATCAATAACAAACTTGTGCGGGTGCCTGGCCTCATCAGAATCATCGAAAACTGTAAGCCGATGAGCTTGTAAGAAGATAACCCTTATCCAAATCTCAGCACGATGTGAATCAGCAAAGAATTCCTTGCTTTCGTGCATTCGGTCACTGGATCTATGGTCTCGTTGGTCAGAAGCTACCAAACCCTTTTATACCTACCAAGGACAGGTCGGATTATTGTTGATCTCATGAAAAATCATGAAATTTACCTAACCTTACCTATAGAATTTGATGAGAGCTTTGAACAAGCAGAAATAAACCAGCAGACATTTCAAAGGGCTCTAAGATTTCTCTGACTGAATCACCGCCTCGCGATTTTTTGTCAAAAAGGGACAACAACTAACATTCAGCTTAGCTATTCGGATTTTTATGGTAACCAGATAAAGTCGCCACGGCTCATTCACTACTCCGTTGGAGATATGATTAAGAGTTTGTGCTACAGTACTGAGAAAATGTTGAGACATTTCCTAACAATGAAAAAAAGCTTAAACTTCGATCTGTGATAATAAAATCGATTCAGAAGTTGATTTTAAAAACGGCTTTATCTCGACTAGCGCCTTTAAAGTATAACGTCTCTTTAAAGCCTCGAAAACGAACGAAAACCGAATTTTTAGATTGTAAGAGTTCGAGTATAACAGAAAAATAACGAATAAAACACAAAATAAGTTTTGGAGAAAGAACTAAAAGCAATCTTTTCAGTTTTAAAATAAAATGGTGGCGATTTATGTTGCTGAACTATATTATCTCAAATACAAAAACTTTGCTTTCCACATTTTGACTTTTGAAAATTACTACTATTTTTTTAAGCTTATGAAGCTTTTATACAAAAAAGCTCACAAAAGTTTTTAACGAGCTTTGAGCGCAAAGCACATAGTTGCAGTGGATGTAGGTGAACTGTAATAATTTTTTTATGTACCGAATATTATACCTCCTTTCAAAAGTCTTGGCTTCATTTCTTTCCGAACGTTAACTGCGGCTGCGCCAAAGTTATAATACTTATCACAGCTGCATTTCTTGTATTACAAAAAGGTATACAAATATCCTTAAATTTTAGCGGTCAGCTTGTATGGCAGCTATGTGCTATAGTGGTCCGATCTGAACAATATTATCGAAAATTTTAGCGATGACTTACGTAATAATTTGGGAAAAATCTTCTGAAGATAACTTGTTAAAAAATAAGATTTCCATACAAGGACTTGAAGTTAATCGATCAGTTTGTATTACAGCTTTTTGCTTTACTGATCCGATATCGACTTTTCTGACACAAGAAGCTTCTATGAGAGATATGAATGTGTACAAAATATCAGAAAGTATTTACAATAGAAATTTAAAATTCACAAGTTGCAATATTTTCATTTCTCCACAGCATTAGAAACTCTAAGTAAACTACAAAAACGTTTCAATCTCTCTTCCTTCTCTTGCAATATTATCCTTAATTTATTATTGGAGCTCTAATTTCCAATCTAAATGCATGCACCTTCAACAATTGCACTGGCATTCGAGCTTATTCCATTGTTTTATTATTCTTACGCAACTGCTTGGGCCACCAACTACACATAAGTCTTGCAGATAAAATGCAATCGATTTATTACGAGTATGTCATTTCAATTACGCATCAAATAAATACCACGGAATGAACGCACACCAACACCCACACACATACATATACACAAAGGCAGTCGTGCCTGCAGACACTAGTCATCCGCAAGGATAATAAGCAGCAGACCACATATTGAGTGCAATATTTCAAGCGGCGCATAGCTGAGGAATACTCCATCACATTGCAGTTAAACACTTGCAACACAACGCGCATTGTTGTGGCCACTGGCTTGTTGTTGTGCGGAAAATATGGTGCAAGACTGTGGCCAGTATGTGGAGAATGTGGGAAATGCGGCGGCATTGTTGCGTTGTGTGCTGAACATCACCAACAGATGAGGGCCGTAGATAATAGTATGTCTTGAGAAGCCGTGGCTTGCAGCGCTTCGATATGTTTTATATATGTATGTGTTTGTTTTATGAATTTAAGTGGACTTTGGTGAAGCAAGCAGTACAAGAAAGTTCGAAAATATAAATGAGAAAAGTTGGATTTCTTCGACATTATTGAAATATGAAAAGTATTCGTTCGACTCGAATGATGTGTTAAATTAAAAAGTATTAGGTTTATGGCCACGAGCTATAGCATATTTTTCGATTTACTTCCGCTACCAATATTTACTTGGCATTCGGGGAATTTTCCAAATGTTGACGGTTATGTTTCCAGGAAATCTGCTTAACAGGAGGAAAAAGTAAAGTAGAACAAGTAAGGTAGGGTTAAGTTAAGGGGTTATATGGGTTTCCTACGCTCAAAAATTTATTTCTCATAAAAAACATGAAATAATTTATTAGAACTTTTTATTTTTACAAACATATGTACACTATAGTAAAGAAATTCTGAAATTTTTGGAAAAAAATATTTTAAACTCGGCCATTGGATGCCCTATCCGGTGGATAAAAGAAGCGCCCGCTTTGGCAGGTTAACTACTTACATGATCATCTAAAGAGAAATAAATTCGCGTTACAGTTAAAACCTTAACTTACACTTGGACAAAGGAAAAAAACTGAAAATTGGATCTTTGGCAGACATTTTTACAGAAAAATGAAAATTTCGTGAAATTTTTTTTTCAAAAAGTTGTAATTGAAAAAAATCCTTCGTTCAAGGCTTTAGCAATTGTATCTAAAAGATTTGTATAAAATTTCATGAAGGTAGGTTGAGTAGTGCTCGAAAAATCTTGCGAACCGACTCCAAAATCACAGGTTCGACAAAAACAAACAATTTAGGGCAATATTCTAGAGCTGTTGTAGAATTTAGTAATGTAAGTCCTTAAGCGTCATATTCCGTACGAAATCAACTAGAAGATAACAAATCATTAATATTATGTCCGGCGAAGTTCCGGTTTAGTTTCTACAAGATTTACTGTTAAAATATTTATGTTCGTAAGTACAGTCGGTAAATTTTATTAAGATAACTCACAAATTGACCAATAAAAGTATTCTAATATAACAAAAATTAAATATACCCCAAGTATATGGGGCGTTTGGTAATTCATACACCGGTTTCCCGATTTTTCGGCACTAAACTATATGAGGTTAGGGAAATTATTGACTTGATCTTATTCCATTACTGGCATCATGACGTATCGTTATCAAAAAAGTAATGTTCGATATACAATATAAACGGTTTTTCTTAGGTCTTTGTTACCTATGGGCTACTATCACTAGTTTTCACCCGCTTTTCTCCATTTTAGAAACACGGAAAGAATGATATCAAATAGCAGACGCTCTCTGAATTTTACAGACACTACTCACATCCATATACACTGATAAGACTATTTTTGAATAGGAAAGTAAAAAAAAAATATTCAGAGTACTTTTTACCCTTACTTTTTACACATTTTGAACACCTTTCTTATAATTTGTGGCTGCCATGCCAATAGGAATGTTCGAATTTTAAAGCAAACCAATCAGACTCCCAATTTTCAACTTTTGGGTAGAAATCGAAGTGCTGCTCAGCCAATGCGTATCCCATCGATGAAAATATGATAATCGGTAGGGGACAAGTCTGGTGAATACGGTGGGTAAGATAGCAGCTCTCAGCGGCCGATTTTGCTTTGAGTGCAGGTGCATTGTCGTATAAAAAATTACTATGGCGTATCTTTTGGCTCATTCTGGTCGTTTTACGATCGATGCATGGTACATATTTGTTATCTGTAGCGCTTAATATTAACAGTTTCAGCAAGATTTAAAAACTCATGATATACTACTCCCTTCTGATCCCACCAAACACAGAGCATTACTTTCCTTCCGATTCGATCTCTTTATACAGTCGATGTTGATGGCTGACTTTGATAAGCCCATGATCCGTTTAGGACTTTTAAAATAAATCAATTTTTCGTGATCAGTGTTAATTCCATGCAAAACTGATTTTTTTCTTGTTTTTGAAGCAAAATTTCACAAATGCTTTTTCGGTTTTCCATTTGTTTCTCATTCAATTCATGTGGCACTGAAGTTCCAAATTTTTGGATTTTTACCACAGATCTCAAAAGGTCTGAAATTGTTTGTCATGCAACATTTAACATGGCAGTCAATTGCTTTTGACTCAAAGTATTATCTTCATCAAATATTGCTTGCAGTTCGACATCTAAAAATTTGTTTGGAGGTCTTCAATGTTGTTTACTTTTCACATTCATTATTTCTGATATCAAAATCATTATCTCCGCACTGCTGAAACCATCTTTTGCTTGTTGCTTCTGATACAGTATGATGAGAGAGATGATATTGATATCATCGGCCTCAAAACACGCACCGTTAGTTCTGCTTTCTCCAGACTGGGCAGGGAAGCAAAGCAAATGGGTTTGGCAGTGAACGAGGGCAAGACGAAATATCTCCTGTCATCAAACAAACAGTCGTCGCACTCACGACTTGGCTTTCACGTCACTGTTGACAGTCATCACTTTGAAGTTGTAGATAATTTCGTATATTGGGAACCAGCGTAAACACCACCAACAATGTGAGCCTGGAAATCCAACGCAGCATACCATTATAAGAAAAGAGTTGATCACTTAATTTTCTTAAGATATTTTACAAATTTACAGAGATTTTGAGTAAAAAAAGAACCACTAAGGTCCTCATATTGTGTATCTGGGGCTTGAAAATTATGGTCCAAATTAACCTTTTTATATGTATGAGAGGCAAAACGTTGAATATAATATTTTTACAAAGTTTCATTCCAATATTTTACTTCATTAATATCATGCAAAAAGAAAGAATCTGATAGAATTTAATACTGCGATAGAGGCAAAGTGGGCATGGTTATCAACTTCTATGCTACGTTGAACAAAAAAAAATTAAAGTTGACATGAAGATTTTAATATTCAGAAATAAACGTCGGAAACTCTATAGCTGAGCCAATTAAGCCATGTCCTTCTGCCTGTCTGCTGGTCTGTAATTACGCTAACTAGTCCTTCAGTTTTTAAGATACCGATATGAAGATTCTTACTTGTCGAAAACTCATATCTGATCCCTATAGATAAGATACAGCTGCCATACAAACTGGTCGATCAAAATCTGGTTCTTGTAAAGAAAACTTTTTTATTTAACAAAGTATTTTCACGAAATTCGACCTGGAGGTTGGTTTAAGACAACTACGCAATCACTGAAGAAATTTTTGAGATCAGATCACTATAAAATATAGCTGTCATACAAACAGACCGAGCGAACTCAAGTTATTGTATGAAAAGTAAGGTATTTTCATAAAATTTGGTACAGTTTATTGCCTTAGATAGCACCACAACCTCCAAATATATTGTTCAGATCGGACCACTGAGGCAAATAGTTGACTTACAAACTGACTGTCAAAGTCAGTATAAAATTTTAATAAACCCTTTTATGCTATAAGAAATGCAACTGCAAAGTTTAATCTAACTTCTTTTTGTACCTTACCTTCTCGCTCTTAACCCCTAAACCCATACAGCAACAGCAATTTCTTTTACGCATTCAAATTCGTTCAAAGGACATCTCGAAAGAAATTTTTTTTTGCCTTGCAAAATGTTGCCTTTTACACTTTTTCGCTGCATTTTTGCATGTAATCAATTGTACTTCTTATCAGCTTGCTCCATGGCGCCTGCATTCCTTCACCCCCGCCAACCAGCCATGCACACTAGTTATTACGCTTCAATTGTACACGCGCATATTGTGTCCCATAATATGCAACAACCATTTATTAAATGAAAAACTTCTGTTGCACAATACATCACATGTGCTTAATATAACAACAACAATAGCAAAAAACACACTCTCCTTATATTATTTTCACATTTTCTCTTGTTACGTTGCAGGTGGCGACTAGCACTTTGACGCGCGGAAAGGAGCAACACAGCACAGCGAACCGTTATATGCAGCAGAGTGCGAGCCAGAGGTGCGTTCAAGTGTAACAAATATAACGGACCAGCGTCCAACGGCACTGCCGGCAGCTGCGTGCAAATACATTTGCGTCACACAGATGTTGCAACAGCGCCACCTGAGCGAATAAACAGGAAACGTGCAAAAGGAAAAAGAAAAATTGTAAATGGTGTGGCACTGTGCTGTGCTGCGTGTGAACGTGTGAATGAGCGACTGAATGGAGGAAAAATTGCCAATTCAGTTGCTCAATAGCGATCGCAAACAATCGAAGTGAAACGTGTGCAACAACAACAGCAACAACAACAGCAACAAGAGGAATAGTAACAGTGGCAACTGAGCGTTGTTAAGTAAAGGGCGGCATGTGGCATGCTACACAAAAAAGGCAAGGTTAAAATAGCGCACCAACGCATTTGCAACAGTGTGGCAGCACGGCTGACACTAACGAAAACAAATGAAATAATAAAATTTCCGCAACAACAAAGCGACACGCGCTCAAACAAGCCCCACAAAGTGGAGAACGAATTTGAAAACTACAACAACAATAACAACAATAAACAAATTTAAATGTCCAGCAAGCCAAACGTGAAGTGGCAACAAGAGAGAGAAGCGGGACAAAGCTGGTGGCCAACGCAGACGAACAACTGAATACAAAACAGCGAAAGGGTATCAGGTGCCAGCGGCGAGCGGCAGCGGCAGCTTAAAAGCAGCCACGCATTGGCAGTGATGTTGGAGGCGTTGCAAGGGCAGCAGCAGCAGCAGTGGCACCACAACTACTACTACTACAACAGCGACGACGACGACGGCACACAGCGCACGCTAACCGAGTTGCAAGCAAATTCCATCAATTCTCGTCAACGGCGCAAAGGTATCAGCAGTCAGGCCAGCTGCCAACGGATAGGCCGCCAACAACGACACAATACGCCAGTTTATGGCAACACACAAGCACCAGCAGCAATCGAACGGCAAATAAAGAAACATAACCAACAACAAAAACAACAACAAAGGCAAAAAAGACGAGGCAAACGACGACAGCAGCTTGAACGGCACACAGTTGGCAATAGGCGAATTCGGTGCGGCACAGCCGTTTCGCATGACAAACGACAGCAGCAACAACAACAACAACGGCAAAAGCATTGCACTGAAGCACCGCATGTTGCCACATTAGTTTGCTGATATCGCAAGCAAACGCTGGTGTACTATTTCCGGTCGAGCGCCGACAAGGACACACGTCCCGTCAACAACGGCAGGAAAATATACCTGCGCTAAGGTTACTCATACGCACCGGCGTACAGCAGAGCGCAGCGGACGAGCAGCCGCTCTTGGTTGTGACATATCCTTCCTCTTTTTCTTGCTGCTGCATTTTTCGCTGTTGTGCTTCTTGCAACTTCCGTCAACTGCTGTGTGTCGGCAACGCATTTAAATCGCCGACTTGCCGCACATCCACACCTACACGCCCACAATATATTCAGCTTCACGCAGCAGCAGGGTGTGCAAGGCGAGTGCGGGTTGTTGCCATTAACAGCAGCTATAGCGGTGAAATATATGCAACAGCAACAACAATAAGCGCTAAGGTGTAGTGCTACAATAACAATAACAGCAGTTACAATAACTTTGAGCGATAGTCATTCGATTGAAGCGCGCAGCAAGGCAATCCCAGCAAATATGAGCAGAAATTGTATTGCAATTTGCTTGTCAGGTGAGTGCGTGTACCGTTATATATACCTACCTCTATGTTTTTGTATCCCGTTGTATGCGAAAATGGCAAGTGTTGCTTGCTTGCATATTTTTGAGGCAGGCACACGTTGCAACGTTGCACTTTACGCTGATTTATGTATGACGTCAGCAAAAGCCTGTTTGTTCGATAGGTGCTCAGCGATTGACATGCCAAAAGTCGCAATGTTTTCGAAATCTGAATTGATGCGGAGAGATTTAAGTGGATGAAAAGTGAGCATTAAACCTGTAAGTGTGGGATATAGGGTCAGACTGCATTTTCTCAATAATTTTCATGATTTTTTTTATATAAAAATTAATCTAATTTGTTGAAACCTTGACGTTAACATTTAATCCGGCATCCATTAATATTTTCTTTGAAAAAGCGAGCCCATATTAAAAATTACAATTATGCTCGTATATTATTCCAGTCTCAATATTCATTTGGCATCAAATGGTGTTGGAATATATATTTGTTTTAGGTCTGCCGTCTATATAAAGCTAAGTTAGGTTAAATGGTCGATCACAAAAAGGATTTTAAATCTAGGGTATCCTATAAAGCCGGTCCTTTGGTGTACCAGTAGCTCCTAAAAATTGGTCATAAAGACCTTCATAAGTAGACAAACGACAATCACATTTTAGTGTTTTAGCTCCGACAGAGAGTATAAATGCTTACCGAACAATATTCAGTAAGAACTACTAAGTTTGCAGCAAGATGAACTTTGTTAAAAGCAAGTAAATCAGTAGATCTCTTACGTTGTGCTCTAAGTCAATTGAATCTCACTAGTCGGAGACCAAGGCGAGAAGACAACGGAGGTTCAGCTCATTCCCATTCTAATGTGAGCTGGATAAGTGGGTCGCCTTTGCAGTTTCCAACGTTCCGATATAAATCTTCACACAAATAAGTCTGATAATGAAGTAGCTTGATGCTATATCTTGGGAGAATATCACACTCGTTGACTATCATTGAGCGTATAGTTTGCGAGCGCTATGCTTATATAAATGCTATACTAACCAAATGAATTTTTTCGGCTATAATTGTGTCTACGCCAATAAAGAAGAAGGACGGAATGAATACTCACTTCCCTGAAAACAGCTGTACTTTGGAGCAGTATGTTGAGTGGTACCTAAGTAGCAGCCACTTCTACCTGAAAAACAAAGCTGAAAGCTCGATACAAAAGATTCATTCTCCAATCTTCCCACATACCTATGACCTATTCATGAACTGCGAATCTTCTTTAGTGACTTCATCTCGTCCATATATCCATCGTCGGTATGCGATCGGGGAAACAACCACCAGGGTTATCCGTTGCGATGCAACCGAATCGACCCTTTCATATACGCATACAAGGCTTTGAGTCTTAGCGCGACCTTCGTAGAAATGCACCTTTCGGAAATATTCTTGAGTGCTATATACATAATGCCATTAAGCACTATTATTTGGGTTGGGTTGATACCAATAACAGCCGCTTTTTGGATACGTTCGTAATAATTGTAGCTTTTTTGAGCGCCGTCCACCGGACGAATACACCATAGAACATTATTGTCTTTACTATGGTTTGGTAGAGTCAAAACATGACTTTCGGTTAGATCTTGATCTCTTTCTTATAGTTCATCTACATCAGTATGAGCTAAACTCTGCCTTCTTTATGAACCAGTTAACACCGTCTATTACT